>JBAIZL010000010.1:37279091-37336591 GCA_036971475.1 Prosapia bicincta | reverse complement strand
ACTATTTGTTTTTTTATAAGACGTCCTAATGTTACTATATTTGGTGTCCCTGAGGCGATTGGGTTCTACTTATGAGCGACTAAGTTCTCCTTCCAGGGTGATTGGGTATTTGTGTTAGATTTAAAACCCATTTATTTTGCCATTCCCGGTCTAAAGAATTTGAATTTACTTCTATTTTCAAAGGACGTAATACTGACGTGGAATATGAGTGGTGCAAACTTGACTGACTGATTGGTTTAGAGAGGGTCGGGCAATCGCCATCGTCGCTCGGTAATTTAGTTTTACCACTATTTCTCTTACACCGTGACTATAAATGGATAAAATGTAATTACAAACTAAATATCACGTAACAAAAGTGGAACTACTACCTACATAGCAATTTATGAATTCGTTTATTGAAATCGGATTTGTACTTCTTATTAAATACATTAACCACTGGTCAAACTTATAGGTTAAGTAAATTCATGTAGTAAGTGCTGAAACCAAACGTTTCCGATAGAGCTAAGCTATCATTAGAAACACTGATGATTTTTTCCATGTATTATATAAATTTCCTTAATCCTATACTAGGAGTTATTCAAGTTGGCAATATTTGTAGGTAAATTTTGTCGATAGTCGTGGAGTTTATATTCACGTCATGGATATTCATGTTCTATTTATAATTAATAAAATAAAATTTAAGGTTTGCTTACGTCATATAACGTCTGTCAGAAGTTCCGTTGCGGCCCAGTAGTCCTAAATTAAACCGTTATCGATCCCTCCAGAAAAGAGCCAGAGTTTGCTTCATTGAGCAAGTAATTCCGCTCAGAAATACAGGAATCCTTCTACTGTCCCAAGGAAGCCGATATTTGGTTTGTCCCTGATAAGGAATCTATCTATTGATATCACTACTTATAAAAAGTTAACATTTTCATCATGTAATATTAGTTTCGTGTATTTCGACATGGTAATGTAGGTTCCATTACGTATCTTAGAGGTAAATTATTGAAACTTTATAGTATTTATGATGTAACCTGTCGCGCGGCTACCTGGGTTAGAGGGGGCGTACCTTATCACTTTCAGCCCCACGAAGAAGTTTCTCAAATGAATAATGTGCAATTATCCCCCTCCTAGGTATTAACGTTTTTTACCTCATCTAAGTTTTTAAATTTCTATTAAATATTTGAAAAGTATAAAACAATGTAAGAAGAACGACTCGAAACCTGGTATAAATTTAAAGAACGGCTCGAAACCTGGTATAATTTTATAATAAAAACAAACAAAACAATATAGGCATAGCATGTTTATGTGCGGTAACAATCAAGTTATTTATAACACTCATCCCAATAAATTAGTATGTTGCTACCGTTCTTGTATGTGTACAAACTTTAAAAATATTATTTATTTATCTCTGAAAAACGTGCAAATATCATTATCGGCTCTCTTATATGCGTTAGGACGCTTTTTACATTTTTGTTTTTCTTTTGTTAGACTTATAATTTATTAGAAACCCTATATTTTATTTTATGAACATTTTTCAAGCATATTATTTATAATTATGTAAAAAAAATGTATTGGCTGTATATGATATTTCTGTTTGTATTATTTAATTATTATGTAACACACTTTAGACGGTGTTACATATTAGATTTGCAAATTTCAGAAAATAAACGAGAATAAATTCAAAATTGTAGTAATGTATAACTATGTAAAAAAAATTGTAATGTATGATAAATATTTTTAATGAGATCTCTGGCTGATAGTGACATCTAGCGAGAAAAAATTAAAATAAGTAATCAAGCTAGGGATATGCGCCCCGCGGATGCGCGTTAGGTAGGAAGGCTGCTCGCATTTAATTTATCTCTCTCATTTGGCCAGGATGTAACGGGGAAAGGACGTCTCCAAATGGCAAGAAGATGTATTTAGTTTCTTTTTATTTTAATTAATATAAAGTATTCTTTTCTTTCAATCATGGCATAGAAGACGGCTTACGATACCAGATACAAGATGGGTTGCAGACTTATTCATGGTTTTCCCGACGCTTATTCACGAAAATGAGGCCAGGCTTTACCGAGATTTACCACGAGGTGGAAGGGAAGTTGCGACAAGTTAACACAGCTAAGTGGGCGATTTAAAACTTTTAAAATTTAATTTCAAAATTTAAAACATTTCGAAGCAGAGTTTCTAAATTATGAACATTGAACTTTTTAATTAATAAGCATAATTATAATTACGCATCTTTTGGTGCCAATATGTTCACATTAAATTATTAAATCTGATTATACAAGAAAGGCAAGTAAACTCGAATATGTGTTCATTTTCAGCCATTGATTAATTTATTAATTGAAGGATTGCTATCCTTAAAAATTTATAAGTAAAATTAAAAATGTTCCATAATCCGTAACTGAGTGTTAAAGAAATTTATGTGTCATGATTTTAATTTATTTTATCTGTCTATCTTAAAATAAAAGTTTATGATTTGCTTTAATTGAATTTAAAAGTCATTATTTTACCAGCGCACGATTCCTTGCATTTCAAATAAATAAACCTTAAGAATTAATTCAAGAATATTCTGCTAATTTTAATTGTTTAACTTGGTAATTTAAAATACTTTAACTGTAACGGATTTATAGCTTCTATTGCGTTACAGACAGACGTTTCATTACGCCTCAACTGTAAGCTAGAAGTGAATATTAAATGTTTTAAGAGTTATAACTAAATAAAGTCCAATTTGTAAAATTATAAACCGTTACACAAATTGCGCAACTCTGCTAATAAATTTGAAATGTAAATTTGTGTGTTGGCAAAAAGAAAATTTAAAAATGGTTGAAAATAACCGAATTCATTAAATATATTCAAAACGTAAATTCACAGTGTAAAATTTTATAAAATGTATAAGTTGAATGCAAAAGGATTTAGCAGGTAGCTTGTGTAAGCAGTTTGGTAAAGTTAAGGGAGAAAACCAGTTATAACCAGTTTTTACATGTAGTGTAGTCAAGGTCAGAGACTCTTATTGTTCAAAACATTTGTCATGTCTGTGCGAAGTAAGTTCTAGATTTTTTAAAAGTTTGTGCTTGTCCTTGAAAGCAGTGGTAGAGCACAATTATTTACACAGCTGCCCGTACACGTCCTGTTTGCATAAAACGTGTTCCAACCTTTCGAGTTTGCTTGACTTTCTGTTTAAGAATAGATTCTCGTGGATTTTCTGAAAATAATCCTATTAAACGAAATGGCTTTAAAAATAGACCTTCTGTCAAAGGAGGAATTAGAATATGAATTAAATTTAAGAAATGTCAATTTTAGAAGTGATTCAGTTGCATCTGACGTTAGAAAAATTTTAAGAAAAGTTATAAAAGATGTTAATATAGTGGCTAATCCTATTCATTTGAAAGATAAATTAAATGTAAACAATGAATTTGCAGTTATTAGTGAAAAATTTAAAACTTTGATGAAAAGTGTTAATGATTTAAAAGACGATCCTAGAGTTATTGATACAGTCAGATCAGAAACTAAAGTAATTCATTTAACGACTAGATGTAATGTTTTGCTAAAATTTAAGATCGAACAACAGATGAGGGATGAACTTAATGATATTTTAAAAAAGTTAAATGATTTAAACAAAGCAATAACTGAATTGAATGTTGATGTAAGTTTAAAGACAGAAGTAGTAAGAAAATTATCCGAAGAAAATATGTCGGAAGAAAATTTACAAGAAGTGTTCTTAAGTACCCATGAAGCTTCAATAACATCCAATGTAGATAAAGTCTGTACTAATGTAAGACCCCAGAATGCTGTGTTCGATTTCAGATTGTATAATAAGCTAACAAATCCATTAGAGAGATATCTCAAATTGTTCATTACAACAGATGGTTTAGAATCTAAAAAATTGTTAAATTTTATTAAAGTGGTATTGAAATTGAAAAACGAGGTAAAGCTTTCCGATAATCAAATATTAGAACTAAGTATGAACTATGCAACCGGTCCATTATTGGACAAATTGTTGTCAGCTTTAGAACAAAACAGTAATTTAAAGGAATTTCACCAGAATGTCTTAAAAACTTTTATACCTATTAATCTTAGGGAAAATTTAAAAAGAGATTTGATTAATAGACCTCAAGGTATTGGCGAACCCCTGCCTCTTTATGTACAATCTTTGAAAGAGCATAATGAATTATTGTTAGGTGAATATTCTGAAAATGATTTAGTTGAACTAATTAAATTAGGGATGAATCCAGAAACCAGGAATAAGTTGTCATTTATTAGAAACCCTACATGCTTAAATGATTTTAACGAAATGTCTGTGCAAATACAAAACATTACATATAATGATCATGTTAGAAATAGAAATAGTGAACAACAGTTCAGGGCATGTCAGAAGTCCAATATGTATGGTAATTCTAGCAATAGTAACTATAACAATAATAATTCTAACCATGGTAATAGTAACAATCGCTATCAAAGACCACCTCAATATCAAAATTATAACCATAAACCAATTAAATGTTTTAAGTGTGGTAAATTGGGTCACAAGGCTAATGTGTGCAGAACAAATTCAAAAAACTAATTAAGAGGGAGGCATTCATCAGGAATACCTCCCGCAATTTTGTAAAAAATATATTTTTGGCTAAGCATAAAGGTAACTCACAAGTAAACTTCAAAACAAATGATAAAAAGAATAACAAATGTAATCAGGTCAATTATTGCCAAAATATGAATAAGAAAAATGTTAATTATAAAAAGCATATTTTTAATAAAAATAATAAAGATAAAAACAAATGCCTAAGGGTTTTGAAAATGGTAAAAAATAGAAAATGGATGAAAATCCAACCTAAAATAATTATATTACCAACGATAGATATAAAAATAAATAAAATAAGCAATAAAAGTAAAGCCCTTATTGACACTGGAAGCTCAATCAATTTAATTAATGAAAAATATATTCAAGAGAATAAATTGCTGAACAAAATAACAATGTATAAGTCAGATATGGAAACTATTGTAGCTGCTAATAATGCCGAAATTAAAGTGAAAGGTTTTTGCATTCAAAAAGTAAAAATAAAACACTTTAGCTGGTATGTAAAATTTTATATTGTAAATAATGTAACTTGGCCCCTGATATTAGGAACTCCATTCATCTATGAAACAGGTTTAATAATAGACATATCAAAACAAGAATGTTATTTTAATTTTGATCCTACAGTAAAAATAAAGATTAATAATTTTAAATCCTTAAGCAATAACAATATAATGAGTAATAGTAAAATACAAATTGGTAGTCCAGAAGGAATTAAAGAAATAGAAGCAATAGTAAGACAATTTCCTAATGTATTTACAGACAAGATTGGCAAAGCCTTAAATTTTAAATTTGATTTAAAAGTAAAATCTGAAGAAATTGTAAAAGTTAAACCATATCCCATCAGTCCACCTAAAATGACTATTCTAAAAGGAATAGTAGATGATTTACTAGCACAAGGAATAATTGAGCATTCCACTAGCCCATATTTGAGTCCTTCATTTTTAGTGTCAAAGGGTGATAAACATAGACTTGTAGTGAATTATGGCAAAATGAACCAATTGATAGAAAGAGTTTCACATCCTATTGGCGACATGGTCGATTGTTATCAATTTCTGGGTAATGCTAAGTATTTTAGTTGTATTGATCTTTGTAACAGTTTCCACCAGATACCGCTTACCGAAAATAGCAAAAAATATACCGCGTTTTCAACACCTTTTAGTCAATACAATTATACGAGAATTCCATATGGTTTGCATGTAGGCAGTGGAATATTAAGCTCGTATATAGAAAGAATTTTTAGCGATATTAAGTTTAAATACATGTTAAACTTTGTTGATGACATCCTTATATATAGTAATAGTTTAGAAGAACATCTGAAACATGTTAGAGAGGTAATTAGTAGATTGAGTAAAAATAACTTAACTGTAAATTTGAGCAAGGCAAAATTTGTGTGTAAAGAGATTAATTTTTTGGGCAATAAAGTGAGCCATAATCAAATTAAAATCGATCCAGAAAGAACAAATTCAATAAAAAATTTTCCTAGACCAAAAAATGCTAAGGAAGTGTCTAGATTTATAGGCATGGTGTCATTTTTCAGTAGTTTCATTAAAGATTATGCCAAAATTGCTAGTGTATTGAACGAGTTAAGGAAGAAAAGAGTTAAATTCCAGTGGACGGAAGACTGTGAGAAAAGTTTTAACACCTTAAAAAATTGTATATCCAATCCTCCCTGTTTAGCAATAGCAGATTACAACAAGCCTTTCTATCTGATGACAGATGCCAGTGAGCATGGCGTTGGTGCATGCTTGTTACAGAAAAATGAAGCCGATCAAAAGAAACCAGTAGCTTACTTTTCAAAGAAATTCACAGATTCAGAGAGAGCTCTTTCAGTATACGAAAAGGAAACTTTAGCGATTGTTCTTAGCATCGAAAAATTTTATAAATTCTTAGAGGTACAACCCTTTTACTTGCTTACAGATAATCAAGCATTATCATGGTCTCTTACACATTTCCGAAAGTTAGGCAAATTGGGAAGATGGTTAGAGAGAATTGTAAGTCTACCTTTCAAAATATTTCACATAAAAGGGCAACAGAATGTCGTAGCCGATGCTCTTAGTAGGATCCACAATAATGGGGAAGGTATTGATATCGAAATAGTGGAGATAGAGTCGAAGGACGAAATCTTTAAAAAAGATAAACAGGGGAAGAAATTCCAATCTATTAACAACAACAAATGTCCTAATCCTCAAGCTAATGTAATTTCGCAAATACCTTTAGGTTACCTAGATTTGAAAGTACATCAAAAAACAGATCCTGAAATAACAAAAATTGTAGAAAGTATTAAATCTAAAACTAACAATAAAAAATTTTGTATGAGCAAAGGCCTATTAATGTTTAAAGATAAAAACAAATTAAAAATTTATTTGCCGGTTAATTTGAAAGACATGATGTTCGAATACTATCATACTTCATTTCTTGGTGGACATCTTAGTCAATTAAAAACAATGTCAAAGATTAACCAATATTTCTATAGACCTAATTTGTGTAATTTTATAAAACAAAAAATTAAAGATTGTCAAATATGTGCTACTTGTAAACAAGCACCAAAAATTTATAATGGGAAACTTGTAAGTTTTGTATCAAACAATCCCATGCAAAAACTGTAGGTAGATATAATGGGACCATTAGTAAGGAGTAAGAAAGGTCATAATCATTTGTTAATTGCAGTAGATGATTTAAGTAGATTCTGTTATATAATGCCTTTAAGAAATGCCAAAGCTGTAAATGTCATCAACAAGTTGAGAGATGTAGTTTTTGCTAATTTTGGTATGCCTCGTTTCTTGGTGTCTGATAATGGAGCATGTTTTAAAGCCATTGAGTTTAAGAATTTTATGTTTAATAATGGAATAAAACATATCAAAACCCTACCGTACATACCTAGAGCCAATAAGGCTGAGAGATATATTAAAAATATTAAGGTTTTGTTAAGGAGCTTTTTTCATGATAAACAAACAATGTGGGATGAAGGACTTCATTATTTGCAAATTTGTCTGAATTCAGCCTTCAATGAATCCACTGGCCATTCAGCCTTTGAGTTAATGTTTAATTTTAAACCAAATGATTTATTAACAAATTTGTGGAGTTTGAACGACATTGTAGAAAATAAAATTACTAAAACAGAAATAGCAAGCAGACTTAACAAAGCCATAAAAAATATTAAAATGTCAATTGAGAAAAATAAAAAGTATGGTATCTATAAAGGTGATAATGTGCACCCTTTCAAAAATAGGAGATAAGGTGTATGTAAAGCATCAGTCATTATCAAAAAAGATAGATAAATATCAAGCTAAGCTAGATGTAAAATATAAAGGTCCATACAAATTATTATATTTCTTAAACCCTGTAAGTGTTTTGATACAAGGGGTAGAAAATTTAAATGAGATACGCAAGGTGCATATCTCGCAATTAAAAAGAGGGTAGGAAACCTCCGCAGCAATTGTTCGTAATGCGAATAAAAGGTTATTAATTTAGACTTAGACTACACAATTACACAAGGGGTAAGACTATTTGGTCCCAGACTCATGACGTGGACCACACTTACAAGACGGACTGACTTTACAAAACAAACTACTTTAAATTAAACAATACATAATTAATAACACTTTAACAAGCAAAAAACTGAACAATTTGCAACAACTTTTAAATGATGTTTATGAAAGATACAGGAGTAATGAATCATGTAATTAGGTATAAATTTATATGTAAACTTCGTATTTAAAGACAATGGTGCGCACCGAATAAATAAAAACACTATTGAAGTGAGTTGATGTTATTTATGATTAGTTGATAAAAGTGTTTTAATGAAATAAAGGCAGTAAGGAACATTATGTGAAATTTTAAGAGTATATGTGTCAATACAATGTTTTAAAAATGTAAAAGAAGAGATGATTATGGATTTATTTGTAATAAAAAAGGTTTAATTTTGTTTGGAAGGATGCTAAATCCGAGAAATAATTTGTTTGTATTATGTTAATGTAATGTAAAAAAAAATTTTTGTTGGTTAAACTAAGCTTGTTCTAGTTACGGACATGCAAGTTATGTTAAAGGGTTTATGATATGTTTTCCCAAAGAAAATAATTTGATTGTTAACTTAAGAGTTGTTCGTAAATCGTTACATTTAATAAAAAAAAAAGGAGAAATGAAATGACACAATTTTTTTTTCAAGAGGGGGGAAAAATATGTAACACACTTTAGACGGTGTTACATATTAGATTTGCAAATTTCAGAAAATAAACGAGAATAAATTCAAAATTGTAGTAATGTATAACTATGTAAAAAAAATTGTAATGTATGATAAATATTTTTAATGAGATCTCTGGCTGATAGTGACATCTAGCGAGAAAAAATTAAAATAAGTAATCAAGCTAGGGATATGCGCCCCGCGGATGCGCGTTAGGTAGGAAGGCTGCTCGCATTTAATTTATCTCTCTCATTTGGCCAGGATGTAACGGGGAAAGGACGTCTCCAAATGGCAAGAAGATGTATTTAGTTTCTTTTTATTTTAATTAATATAAAGTATTCTTTTCTTTCAATCATGGCATAGAAGACGGCTTACGATACCAGATACAAGATGGGTTGCAGACTTATTCATGGTTTTCCCGACGCTTATTCACGAAAATGAGGCCAGGCTTTACCGAGATTTACCACGAGGTGGAAGGGAAGTTGCGACAAGTTAACACAGCTAAGTGGGCGATTTAAAACTTTTAAAATTTAATTTCAAAATTTAAAACATTTCGAAGCAGAGTTTCTAAATTATGAACATTGAACTTTTTAATTAATAAGCATAATTATAATTACGCATCTTTTGGTGCCAATATGTTCACATTAAATTATTAAATCTGATTATACAAGAAAGGCAAGTAAACTCGAATATGTGTTCATTTTCAGCCATTGATTAATTTATTAATTGAAGGATTGCTATCCTTAAAAATTTATAAGTAAAATTAAAAATGTTCCATAATCCGTAACTGAGTGTTAAAGAAATTTATGTGTCATGATTTTAATTTATTTTATCTGTCTATCTTAAAATAAAAGTTTATGATTTGCTTTAATTGAATTTAAAAGTCATTATTTTACCAGCGCACGATTCCTTGCATTTCAAATAAATAAACCTTAAGAATTAATTCAAGAATATTCTGCTAATTTTAATTGTTTAACTTGGTAATTTAAAATACTTTAACTGTAACGGATTTATAGCTTCTATTGCGTTACAGACAGACGTTTCATTACGCCTCAACTGTAAGCTAGAAGTGAATATTAAATGTTTTAAGAGTTATAACTAAATAAAGTCCAATTTGTAAAATTATAAACCGTTACAATTATTTATCCGTTTAGTTTCACTCCTAATATAATTTCATGTTTTTCATTGTTTTTTGTTTATATAAATTATTATTTGTTTATCAATAACAATTTATCATTGGCTTACTTTGAAACAGTCTCTTTATATTTAGTATTTTCTGTTTCCTTTTGTTGTAGAGTACTATTTTCTCTTTTCTTTTGTTCATATTAATTATTAGAATTTTAATCATGGAGCATGATAATGCAAATAATGTAGAATATGTAGATTGCAATTATTTGTTACAATTTTATTCATTTAAGTAGATTTCCTTTTCATTGAAAATTCAAAATTTCCTGAAATTTTACTTATTGTTCTCTTCAAATAATTTAACGTACAAAACGTAATGATAAAAAATTGTTGGGACTTTTGTTCCTGTTGCTTAACAATAGTTTCCAACGTACAAAGTTGTAAGTTTTAGATAGGTTATGTATCAGAATTATTTGAGGCAAAAGCTTATCAGATCATGAAATGTTTCTAAATATTATGTTAAATACCGTAGCTCTCACGCAATGAGTTATTAAGGGGGCGCGAAGTCTAAGCGAGATAGTCGCCATTGTGAGGCGTTCATCCCCCTGCCACTTTATCCTCTGCACGTAGCCGCTTAGGTCTGTCTGTAACGTGAACGTGTTTTGAATATGTATTTAGTCCTCTCTGTGTTTTAATTATGCAATTACAGTCCCTGGTCCTTGCAGAATATCTAAGCGTAGAATTACATCGGTTTTTATGTGTCAGTAAAATGATGTTTTAAATATAATTTTTGTTTTCATGACGTACAAATTTCTTAGCAAATGTTATTGTATAAGCTATTAAATAAAAACAAGAAATGTTTCCTTGAGATAGTAACATTACTTGGCAACACACGAAGACACGTGGTGGATTGTGCGAAAAGATTCTCACTCAGCCAAGGACCCATTCCGTGAACCCAATGTATCTCATTTTTCTAGAGCTATTGCGTTGTTATTCCGAATCATAGATGTTTTCTATGATAAATAATACCTGGTTTCTGTTATATTTTCGAAACAGGTAAGATTTTGGACTATTACTACAACTTCTAGTTGTACAATTTTTCTACGACTTGTAATAAATTTAATGAAATGTGATTGATGTTGGACCAAAAGAAACTAATAAAATGCTACCACATGATATTTGAGTGTCGCACATTAAATGTAAGCTTTATATCTAATCTGTACTATTAAGCCCCATGATTAAAATTCTAATAATTAATATCGACAAAATAAAAGAGAAAATAGTACTATACACAAAACATACTAAATATAAAGAACTGTTTCAAAGTAAGCCAATGATAAATTGTATAGTAAAAGAGAACACATAATAATTTTCATAAACAAAAAACTATGAAAAAACATGAAATTATATCAGGACCTGAAACTAAAGGTATAAAAAAAATTGAAAAATACAAACATGAAAGTATCATACATACCTATTAAAACAATTATCACATAATTATAAAAAATATGCTTGAAAAAAGTTTATAAAGTAAAATGTAGGATTTTTAATAAATTATATGTCCAATAAAACAAAAGGAAAAATATAAAAAGCGCCCTAACGCATATGAGAGAGCCGATATTTATATTTGCATGTCTTCAAAGGTAATATTTTCTTAAAATATTTTGTATTATTGGTTGCTTTTGTTGAGTGCAAGAGTTTATTCTGCTTAAGCCCAGCATATTACTAATATAGCTTACTTCCATAAACTGATTGCTTGAACGGCTCATCAAGGGGGCGCGTGCTTTGTGCTTGTGCCACAGTTAGGCGAGTAAATCTGTGTAAAGGGTGAATGTTGTTAAATTAAATCAAGCTTTTGCTTTGAACTTTTTTTCAAAGTAATGTTGTACGGAAATTTAGTTGCAGTTACAAGATACGAGGGGAAAATAATGACAAAATGTAATGATTTGTTAGCAGTCGTGATAAAGTAGGTATCGCATCGTGGGGTGACATTTTCTGCGTTATAGTCGCATCGTTTCTAAATGTATAGCTTACTTTTATTGATGTTATTATCCGAGGTAAGCCACTGGGCATTTATAAATTATTATTATTATTATTATTAATTTTAATCATGTAACCATTATTATAATTTATTATTACTGTTTAGTTATTATTTTGAAAAACGCCCCAATTTTCTCTACAGTTTCTAACTTACCTTAACTTCCTTCAAGCATCCAAGAATAACTTCACGCCACCTGTCTTAGCCCACTAATGTAAAGAACTTACTTAAATGGGATTTTTGTACAAAAATATGAAAATTAATACGCGGTATTTCCTGATTTCCTAACCGCCTAATATACTCAAAACTTGCTTAAAATGTACGAATAACAAATTTTTAAACGATTGTTTGTGTTTTCTAGATACATCGACCTCGATCAAGAATTGGATACTTAAATTTTATAAAAACTGTTTATTGCTAGAGAACTATACATTGAATTTTTCTCTAATACCTGCAAGGATTCTAATTCATCGTATTTCTTTCTCTTTCCTCTCGATAGGAAACTTAAAAATTGCAATGTATGGTCCATAATTTAAATAATATTTAACCAATTCATGTTTTCGTAATATTATTTTCATTATTATGAGTATTTCTGTTACTTTATAACTATGCTAAAGAGTCAGATAATATTTAGTTCCTTACCTGGAAACAGAATTTATAACAACTACTTATATTTTAATGGAATCAAAAAAGTAAATACAGCGAAATTGCAGTTACCAAATAGTTTCGCTTAAGCTTAATATTTTTATTAACTCACACACACACACACACACACACACACACACACACACACACACACACACACACACACACACACACACACACACACCTACACACACACACACACCTACACACACACACACACACACACACACACACACAAACACACACACACACACACACACACACACACACACACACACCTACACACACACACACACACACACACACACACACACACACACACACACACCTACACACCTACACACACACACACACACACACACACACACACACACACACACACCTACACACACACACACACACACACACACACACACACACACACACACACACACACACACACACACACACACACACCTACACACACACACACACACACACACACACACACCTACACACACACACACACACACACACACACACACCTACACACACACACACACACAAACGCTCGAAGAAACACTCACCCAATACGAACAATAATGTGTTATCCCATCGAAATCGAGCGACCAAACCACTCACTCGCCAGAAAAAGATTTGGGTCGATCTCACAAGGAATGAAAACCCGTTATAAATATAAAGTAATTTTTTTAAGTTAATGGGAATGCAACTTACCACCCTATTTATTTACCTTTAATACTTTCACGTAATATACCTTTCTCCCTTACAGTTACGGAAAAAAGGGATCGATATTGATTATTTAGGTATAGATTTCCTAGATATAACTTACAGAGCAATTTACTCTTAAGGTTTTTTGGTGTAACGCAATGGAATAGTTTATCAGTGCTCCAAGAGCTGCTTTCGAATCAGTTAAAGTTATAAATTGTAATTAGGTTTGAGGGTTTTATACATTATACACTATAATGTATCCCAAAAAGCGACTTCTTTGCTTTGCCTAGATTACAGTCTGAAATATATTTATATAAACAATATAATTATTTTTAATTTATTCCTTTTTAAGTCAATAAAGAATAATGTTATTTTGTTTCTATTAATTTATATTTAAATTTATAATTTTAATTTACATAACTATGTATATACATATGTCTGAATAATATTAAGTGGCGAAATAGAAATTACAATTTTCCTTTCCATGTATTGTGTTGTTACATTTGTGTTTGTTACTATTTATAAGCTTTTTTTCGTCGCTTGCATTGTGTTGCAGTTTCTGTCGTTTTCCTTTCGCATTGTCCGTTTGTGATCCAAGGTTCGTTGACGTTAATCTAGTTTGTTTGTTTATTTTATTCTTTTAATTCATTTTTAATCCTAGAGCATTATTTATGATGATGTGTGGTAACCATGGCAACAATTTAAGAATGCAGTTGAGGTTTCTACGACAATCAGATGGTGAAAAAAATGCATATACATCTTTGAAAAATTCATTTCTAGCTATGAGAAATAAATGCCAAATGAGTGCTTAACTTTTGAACATGAAGATACTCAGTTCGAATCCGACCTAGACCCGGTCAGGCTAGATATTTATTATTTATAGAATAAATATTTGAAAAAACTGTATTAACATCAATTGTAATTCACTATAAGTTAAACGAAACGTGTTTGAACTTGATTGGATGAATAAAAACGTATTTTATGAATGACTGAAAATTTGTACAAGATATATACCAGGAGAGTGTGAGCTAACAGAAGGATTTTTTTAATAATAAAACTGTATATTGAAGGTTATACAAAACACAACGTTTTACGTCATCTATATGTGAGTAGGGCTACCAGTATTATATCAAGTGAGGTGAATAGGGGATCAAGGGAGATGAACAGGAGACTTTATTTTGTGAAATTAAAGCAGCCTACCCGCATGCGAGATGAAGCTAAAGAGCAAACACAAATTCAATTGCAAAACACGAAAACCACCGTTTCTGTTAATAAAATTATTTTTTAGATAAACACTAATTAAGTATATTAATTTGTGTGTTATAAACCATTGTCCTATTAAATGCCACTTTCATTGCAATAATAGTAGGAAAAATCATTTCAAAATGTATAACTTATTTTAAATATTTAGGCCTAACTATGGACAAGTTATTATTGACTAGAATAGGTTCATTATATTGTAATGTTGCATACACTGTAAAATCATTTAAATTAAAATTTTAATTTTACTATAATTATTGTTAACGATAGTTATAATTTTGTACAGAATCTTATAATTGTATTGTTAGTTCTATCTATTACTTCAACATAAATAGCCAAGTCTAAGTAATAAATAATGCACATATAATTTACTTGAACACGAATCAGCTATTAAACATAAATAGCCAGGTCTAAGTAATAAATAATGCACATATAATTTACTTGAACACGAATCAGCTATTAAACATAAATAGCCAGGTCTAAGTAATAAATAATGCACATATAATTTACTTGAACACGAATCAGCTATTAAACATAAATAGCCAGGTCTAAGTAATAAATAATGCACATATAATTTACTTGAACACGAATCAGCTATTAAACATAAATAGCCAGGTCTAAGTAATAAATAATGCACATATAATTTACTTGAACACGAATCAGCTATTAAACATAAATAGCCAGGTCTAAGTAATAAATAATGCACATATAATTTACTTGAACACGAATCAGCTATTAAACATAAATAGCCAGGTCTAAGTAATAAATAATGCACATATAATTTACTTGAACACGAATCAGCTATTAAACATAAATAGCCAGGTCTAAGTAATAAATAATGCACATATAATTTACTTGAACACGAATCAGCTATTAAACATAAATAGCCAAGTCTACGTAATAAATAATGCACATATAATTTACTTGAACACGAATCAGCTATTAAACATAAATAGCCAGGTCTAAGTAATAAATAATGCACATATAATTTACTTGAACACGAATCAGCTATTAAACATAAATAGCCAAGTCTACGTAATAAATAATGCACATATAATTTACTTGAACACGAATCAGCTATTAAACATAAATAGCCAAGTCTACGTAATAAATAATGCACATATAATTTACTTGAACACGAATCAGCTATTAAACATAAATAGCCAAGTCTAAGTAATAAATAATCCACATATAATTTACTTGAACACGAATCAGCTATTAAACATAAATAGCCAAGTCTAAGTAATAAATAATGCACATATAATTTACTTGAACACGAATCAGCTATTAAACATAAATATTTACCAAAAATAATTATTATTGCAAAAATTTTCGAAATTAATTTTGTTAGAAAATCTATTCGTGAACATTTCAATTCCATTCATTTAGATAAGAAATATAAAGTAATAAAACACGATACTATTGCAATACACAACATATTCAAAGTAGTAAATCAAGAAAAATGGTTTTGATAAACCATTATGCATATCATTTCTGATGGATATCTTAGATTCCACCATCTTTAAGAATTCTTACATTTTAGAAACTTTTATTGTGGTTGTGGTACACAATTCATCATTACAGTAACCTCTCTATAGTCCGGCCCCTCCATTAATCCGGCGTTTCCGTCAACATTTATAGATTTATTTAGAATTGCATTTATCGGTAAAATTTCTGAAAATTGACTACTCAAAAGTTCTCCTCGGAATAAACGTGTATAACAATAATTTATCAATCCGTAAATATTAACAGGAATATCAAATTCCTCAATAAATGTTCCTCATGCATAAATTATTAAATTAACCAAAAATCTTATTAACGCTGCAAGGAGTTGTTTAATTCAAAAACAGAAAATTATGACAGGCATAAAACGAATGCTACTCGAAAATGATTCGTAGGTTATCCGTTACAACTGTCATTCTGCTTCTGTTGGTTATTACATTTTGGAAGGGTAATGAACATAAAAGGTTTAATGGGAATAATGCTTTTTAATTTTCCTTAAGTACCAGAGTTTCTTTTAACTTTTAAACAAGAAAATATCAGTCAATTTCTGTCACAGGTTATTTATACATATAATATTTAGTATTGGTTTCGTATACAATTGTTTTAAATATATAACTTCGTATTTTACCAAACGTTATTCATTATTATTTTTTAATTATATCTTAAACATAAAGTGAATATTTTACATAAAATGAACAAAGGCATTGCTTAGTTTAAAAATGCTGAATTCTTTACAAAAAATAAATAACCATATTAAATTCCAATTATATTGCGATGATTGATTTCTCATCCCCCAACCCCCGATAGCATAATAACTTTTTACTGGTAAACCTGCAAATTTTTTCTAATTGTTATATTTAATTATTGATTGATGAAAAAATAATAAAAGTTTATTTAAAACCATTTTTTAATACTAATCCCAATTCAGTACTTTATAATAATTCAGTAATCGAAAAACAGTATAAAACTATAGTAAACAAACTAATTGTTTTATTAAAAAAAAGTGAATTGCATTCTAAAATCGGTAATAGATACAGAAATTTAGAAACAAATATATTCTTCCAAATTACAAACGTCTCAAACAAATCAAAGATCATCCCGTTTACTTTACGATCCAAATTTACTAACTACTTGCATTAAGCATGTATATCACTTTTTAATCTTTTTTTTTATGAAATTAATATTTTAATTGTAATCCTTGAATCTTTAATTTAAGCCCGTTAAAATCTGTGTGTGTGTGTGTGTGTGTGTGTGTGTGTGTGTGTGTGTGTGTGTGTGTGTGTGTGTGTGTGTGTGTATGTATGTATGTGTGCGTGTGAGTGTATGTGTATGGGTGGGTGTGTGTGTGTGTGTGTGTGTGTGTGTGTGTGTGTGTGTGTGTGTGTGTGTGTGTGTAGGTGTGTGTCGGTGGGTGTGTGTGTGTGTGTGTGTATGTGTGTGTGTGTGTGTGTGTGTGTGTGTGTGTGTGTGTGTGTGTGTGTGTGTGTGAGTGTGTGTGTGTGTTTGGGTGTGTGTGAGTGTGTGTGTGTGTATATGTGCGTGTGTGTGTTTGTGTGTGTTTGTGTGTGTGTGTGTGTGTGTGTATGTGTGTGTGTGTGTGTGTGTGTGTGTGTGTGTGTGTGTGTGTGTGTGTGTGTCTGTGTGTGTGTGTTTGTGTGTGTGTGTGTGTGTGTTTGTTTGTGTGTCTGGGTGTAAAGAAGCCATTTCTGTAGGATAACATTTACTATTTTCCAGTACTGCCTCTTTGTGCGAACATTCATGTTTGGTTTTCGAAAATTTCGCTAGAAGTTTACTCTTAGTAACTACCTCTCCCCAGCTGACGTCAGAGCTCTCCCTCTTCCCCGTGCCCTATTAAGTAATAACTACTAAATATGTTTATTTTATACCCTTATAGAAAAGAACGGCCAGTTCATCTCTGAATATAAAGGACACATCTGAGTTCAATGATAATAATAATCTTATTTAAATGTTAATATTAGGTAAAAATATATAATTTTATATATGTCTTTATTGACTACTATAGCCTGTAGTTATTTTCTTTTTTCTTTTTAATTTTAATATTTTATAAAGTTTATTTATGGGTAATTGTATAGGAATAGCCGTCTAGAGTAGTGTACAGTGTTTTATTTCATATTTAATTTAATTTTAATTGTTTATAATTTCCATTATCACGATTTTCTGACATTTATGTCAACACATCCGATTTGAAATGTTTTACAAAAATTTATTATAGTGTTACCTAAACACGTTATTATCTTCCTTATTTTTGTTTTGTAAGTTATTCAAAGCTCAGTAATTTGCTGGTTTCATAAACACCTAATTTATGAATCACAGCTGACTCCTTGTTCCCTGATATATCCAAAGTCTGCCAGTGTAAAGATTTCTTAAGAGACCTAGCAGGAAATGTTGGCTCCTAAAGGCTACAAAATGGCCGCTATATAACGGCGTCTCCTCCATTACGCTGGCAATATCGCTTCCGGTTCCGTCTATATAAAATGGCTATATATTCTTATACCACATTACCACGCCTAAACATTTTGAACCTTGTCCAAATATAAGAGCAGCTACAGGCAGGGGGTTTGGTATCTAAGCAAACCGTTAAGGCATGTTACAGAGAACTGTTCAACTTTCTGTAGAAAGTAACTGTTCTGTAAAACAATTAGAGACATAATCGGTTCAAGAAAACTGATTCGAACCAAAAAAATACACTCCATTGTTTCTCCTTCAAAAATATGATGACCAACCAAACAATGCTAACAAGTCATATTTGTCTTTCATAAAATATATAAATATATATATGGAGCCATAATTTTCAATTCCTTCTATTCGTTCACACTTTCTTTATACATATATATATATATATATATAATAAATTAAAAATATTTCAAAAACAAGAATATTTTTATTGCATATATTATTCTTGTTTTTGAAATATTTTTAATTTATTAAATATATTACAAGAAAACATATCACCATATTTAATATTATATATATATATATATATATATATATATATATATATATATATATACATGTGTGTGTGTGTGTGTGTGTGTGTGTCTGTTGCAAAAATTTTGAATCGTTAATAAAATAATTTTTTTCCATCCAATCAAGTTCAAATACATTTCTTAAACCTACAGTGGATGACAATTGATGTTAATACAGTTTTTTCAAATATTTATTCATTAATTTAATTTTTAAAAGTTGATGTCTAGGTCTCATTAGAACTGGATGACTTCGTATTTTAAATGAATAACTGAGGCAACTTTCCCATAACTAGAAACGTGTTTCTTAAAGATGTGTTATCAAATTTATTTTTACCTCTGACTATCGTCGAAACCCTTAATTGTTGCCGTAATACCACACAATATCATAAGTCATGTTCGAGGATTAAAAATGAATGAAAACAATATATTAAACACACAAACTGGATTAACGCTATCGAACCTTGCTTCACGATGCGAAAGGAAAGCGTAAAGAAACTACAACACAACACCGGCGACGTTTCGAGAAAGAAAAGCAAAAGCGCCAAGAAATCTTTGCAAACGAAACAGAAGAAGAAGCTAAGCGCCTACGCTTGTATAAACGAAATCGAAGATTACAGGATGCGCCTCAAGAGCAGCGCGAACCTCGAGTATTAGCTGATCGTCAAAGACAAGTTCTATTAATAAGAAAAGAAGCTCATGAGCAACGCGAGGTACGATTACAAGATCTACTTGACAGACGGACACTAATAATGGGAAATAATAACAACGCAGCACTGAGATGAGTAAATGCACAAATTACTACATTCGAAAGAGACATCAACACATTCTGTGACAAAACATGCGAAATCTGTACAAAACTTTTCCATCCCAATCAATTAAGAAAAAAAGTCAATACTTCTACTATGCCATTGCTGTAAAAATCCCATCAACAGCAATAAAGATCATTTGCCGTCAAAGAAATATTGGAACAATTTGGATCCTGTCCCTATACCAAGCGAGTTGCAGGAACTGCCTCAGGTTGAAATACGCCTACTAGCGAGGATCAAACCGTTCATAAAAGTCATCAAGTTCGATGGAGTACTTGGTCAACATGGATTCCGTACACAAGCAGTACCCTTCACACAAGACCTACACGAAGCCATAGAATAGCTTCCCAACATGCGGCCTAGACCAATTAAATCTAGATGTTGCTCAACATTTCTACATAATTCTCAATTGATCGATCACGTGTGTACAGAGCTCTAAAATGATTCGTTACAGTAAATGATCTCTACAAGGATTTAGTGATAGATCAAGAGTCACGCACGGAATAATCAGATTATGTCCGAGTACTACCTATACAATAACAAGAGGAACGTAAAGTCAAAGTTCATAAACGAGATGATGTTTAGAAGCACGACAATGGTCTATCAAGAATCACACGAACACCATGGCATCAAGCAGATCATAGCGCAGTTGTTGATGTGATCAAGTTTCGCATCAGGCAGCGCAGTTTGGCTAGGTAACTATGTGTAAAAGAAATTCTTTCTTTCTTTTGAATTTATTTTGTAGTCATTGTTAAAGATTTTTAAGGGCAAATTAAACTAGAGTTTGCATCTAACAGTGTGTTATTTTATATTACCTAATTAGAAGCTCTCCAAATTATATTTTTGTGTGTGTTTATTAAAAATAAATAATTATGGTAAACTAAGAGTAAAAGTCAAAATAAAATACCATGGTATATACATATATATATATATATGTGTGTGTGTGTGTGTGTGTGTGTGTGTGTGTGTGTGTGTGTGTGTGTGTGTGTGTGTGTGTGTGTGTGTGTGAGTGTGTGTGTGTGTGTGTGTGTGTGTGTGTGTGTGTGTGTGTGTGTGTGTGTGTGTGTGTGTGTGTGTGTGTGTGTGTGTGTTGCGGCGGGCAATATTCTCTTGGAATACATGCCGCAAAAAGATAAAAGTTAAAACATAAAGAGTCTAAATTTCTTGTAAGTAAAACAAACCAAGCCACCGTGGGAAGGGTTTGAAACTTAAATTTAAGGCCGTTTGCAAGGGGAAGATGGTCAAAATTGACCTAGAGTTACCATCGACATTTCCAGAGATAAAGCAAGACGAGAAAAATCAAAAATAAAGAATAATAAAATTCCATCAGAAGCACCCTTAAAGAGTTATACGGCTTGATCGAAAAAGTGGATTGAATCGATCTGTCTATCAATTTTGCGAGCCGTTACGCACTAGTACAAAAGGAGTGCGCGCGCCGATCAGGCGACATCGATTTAAGATCCTTATTGGTTGTCAACTCGTGGGAACTGACTGCAAGGTGGGGGTGTTTCCCTGTTTGAGAAGAAGCCAAGCGTTCTTTACGCCCCAGCTAAACCAGGACTCTCGAAGGGTAAGGTCGGTGTCGGGCGTAGCTCCGGTAAAACAATGAACAGTAGTTTTGTTACCGTAAATAGTTCAAAAACTATGAGTGGCTAGGGAAAGTTCGTTTCGTTGAGATGTCGTGACGCTGTATTTCAAAATGGGGCCCTTTCGCATTTCAAGATCGCGGCGAAAGGGGTTTCCCCATAAATTTCCATCAAATTATGTGCGAGCGTCGTTAAATGTGTGTGTTGCAGCCTTACTAGAAAGACAAGGCGATGTGAACAGTGTAACCTAGCAAACAGTTTTAAAAGAGTGAGTCTAAATTTCTAACAAAATTAAACAAAATTTAACTAAATTGATAAACGTTTTAAAGAAATTTTTCTATTTCTTTTCTGTGTTAAAAAATGCCCAATAACTGTGTTAAAAGAAGGGCTTAAAGCTAAAATTTTACTAGTAACTGTTAAAATTTGAAAGAGGTGCGGATGTCATCGAAGAAAGAAGATGGGAGAATTTCAACCAAAGGGTGAAGCGAGCTGATCTACCTGAGGCCTAGCAGACACACAAAGGGATGGAGGATTTCAAAGATGGCGGCAACGCGTGGGAAGTCACCCAAGTATATCGGCGTGGGAACGATGCAACAGCCAAGCTGGACCTTCCCCACCCCCGCTCGAGAACAAAGGGAGAGACGAAGGAGAAGAGAGGGAGAAGATAGGCAAGCCGTGCTTTGTGTGGATTCAGGTCAGATCTAATTTGTTTCCCTTTGCAAATTAAAAATTTTAATTTGAAGAATTTTTTCTAAATTGGGAAAATGTTATAAAATTTAAATAAATTTTCAAACCATTAACAGTAAACTTTGAATTTTATAAGTAAATGCTGGTGGCTTTGTTTTAAAGAGTGGGGGGTTTCAAGATGGCGATGCCATAAAAGCAGAAATTATGTTGTATTTAATGAATGTAAGGGAAATAGAAATTTTAGATTAGAACTTATGTAAGAGGAAAGGGATTTAAATAAACATATCAAATAAAGGGATTTAAATTAATTAAAGAGTTAAAATCTTGTGAAGGGGTAAAGAAATTAAATAAAAGATGTGTTGTAATAAAGTTAAATATAGTTTGCTAAAAGTAAATATCCAAGATGGCGGACAAAAGGCCATTGTTTACAACAACTGATTGGAAGGCTATGCTTTAGTTTCAGGTACTCCTATAAACAGGAGTGTTATTTCATATAATTAAATTAAACTAAATTGGTATTTTATTTAGAAGGAGTCATTACGACATTTTTCCATATGAAACAAATTGAAATAAATTGTTCTCATTTAAAATAAACAAGGGTGATAACAAATTGAAGCTTTTTAATGTAAACTTTTGATTTTATTTAGAAAAGGGTGAAATTATATATGTGTATAAAATAAATTGAATCAAACCAAGGTTTGAGTAAGAATAAAGGGTTATGATTTTGATATGTGTAGATTTTAAATATTTTAAAGGGTGCAACAAAAGAGTTAAGTTAACCAAGAGATTTTAAATTTGTAAGTGGGTCTAGCTAACCATAAAAATATATTAATATAAGTTTTCTTTTTTGAATTATAAATATATATATTGTTTATTTCATGATTTATATGTATGTATAATAATATGTCGGTGGTAGGGTAACTTAGAAAGAAAATTGAAATTTTTGCAAATTGGTTTAAATATAAATTATATAAAATAAAGGCAAATGGGCTAGTAGCCATTTAGCAAAGGTTACTCAAGATTTATTAAATATCAATTTCCTTCAGAAATTGCATTGATAAATTTTAAATAAATTTTAATTAAACTTCAGTATTTATAATTTTCATGAAGAAAGGGTTAATTCAAATGATAACCAAAGGGTTACATATTTTACATTAAAAGGGTTTAACTATGATTAAATAAGTTGTAAACAAAACTCAGTATTTATAATTTAAATGAAGAAAGGGTTAATTCAAATGATAACTAAAGGGTTTTTTGTTTTTATATAAAAAGGGTTAAATAAATTTTAAAATTTGTAAATTTCTTTGTAAATGATCAAGGATCAGTTCAAAAGGGTTTAACTATGTTTCAACAAATATTAATAAATTTCATTATGTGAATTTTCATGCCGAAAGGGTTAATCAAAGTGTAACCAAAGGGTTAAATATTTTCTAATCAAAGGGTTAAGTGAATTTAAATAAATTTGTAGATTTTGTAAATGATTGAGGATAGGTGTAAACAGTTTAAATATGTTTCAGTAAACGATTGAATTAAAATATGTATTTAAATGTTATAATTTCAATATGGGAAGGTGTTTGAATTTATTCAGCAGATGATTTAACAATTTTTACAAATTATGATTTGATGTTCAGTAAATATTTTGATAATCTTGTAGGAGATATGGCTATAGGTTTTATATGTAATTTTTGTTTCAGTATGTACCTCATAATTGGTTGTTATATAATTTGATATGTTTTATGAAATTGTTTTTAGGTTGTTTGGTAAAATTGATGAAACTTTACCTGCTAAAACAAATAGAAATTGAATTTTAAAATGCTCATTTTAAATTGATAAAGATATAGAAAAAATTTTTATTATTTACATGGCTATGTAAAATATGGCCATAAATAAAGTAGTGTGTTTAGAAAGTTTAAATAAATGGAACAAAATGTGAAAAGTAGGGACCTTTCGGAGTGTGTTGAAAAGTAAGGCTTTGCTTGAATCAACGAATATTTATAATTTGTAACAATTAAATTTTCAGTAAAAAGTTAAGTAAACAAAACAAAATATTGACAATTAAAATTGCAAGGTTGAGAACCTGGGATAATGAAATAAGATTAGGACAAGCAGCAAAGGGTTGCTAAAAGGTCACTTAAGGGAAAAGAGAATTTTTTAATTTGAAGATAAGAACAAGAATTTCAGGTAGTAAAGGGTTATATTTTCGACAAGTAAGATTGACCGTCAAGTAGAGCAAAGTTTTACGCTTTGGCATACTCCGATTGAAAGAAAATTAAAATCGTAAATTCTTAATTTAAATTTAAATGTCAACTAATATAAGCAGAGTATGGTTTCTTAACTGTTAAGAACCAACACAAAGGATATTTTTAAGTCAAATTATTTGCAGACTGTGCATTGTAAATTTAAATTTTAAATATTTTTAAATTAAAAAATAAATATTTTTTAACTAACTTGCAAACAAACTGAGTATTATTTTAAACAAGTTTCTTACACTCTCCTATTGCTGATTTGGTCATTTCGCCGTTTAGATGTCTTTCAAAAGAACCCATCCCCCGGGATGACTTACCCGTTAAGGGTAGAATCCGCAGCAAGTTAGGTTTTTTCTTTTTTAAGTCCAGTGACTTGTTCTCTGGCAGATTTTGGCGAGCATTGCACAGCGTTCGTGGTTTTGGCTGCGAGCGGCTCGTTTCAAAATTCTTGCTCTGCAACGGGCGTTGGTGGGCGGACTTGCGCGCGCGTGCTGGTCAACGGTGGGGTTGACGGCGCGGCCGCGCGTAGGTGGTGGCTCGGTCCGTTGCAGTGTGTGTGTGTGTGTGTGTGTGTGTGTGTGTGTGTGTGTGTGTGTGTATTTATATATATATATATTTAATAATTGTTATTCTAAATTAAAAAGAACTAAAATAAAATTTGTCTTTGTTTACCTTAGTATGTACTGACTTTAAAAAATATGTCATATTTGTAATTAACTTTAACAAGGAATGAGAAATATGTTGAGATATAATTTTTTTAACATAATTTACGTTATAATTTACATTTTGTAAATTTTAGTTGTACTTCTCAAGGTTCTAAAAATATCTGTTAATATTTATGTGTTTGTAAATCACTTATTTACATGTGTTTGAATACAATTGTAGCTCACTTAGAAATGCGAGCAACATAAAACCTAAATCCTGTGCAACCGTTTCTAAACGCTGCAAACTTACATTCGGATAAGTCTACACTGAACAGTTCACTCCTGCTAAAATCTCCATCACTTCAGACTGTCACAGATAAACTCCATTTCATATAATTTTGTGTAGATTAAAAGAGTGGGCTTCCTGGCCCGTGACGTAAGTTCGGCGCTTGTGTGACGTAGATCTTTAACGGCAAAGTAAAACTAAATACATGAAGTTTGTGAAAAATGAAGAAACACAAAACTGTTGCGGGAAAGTATCTGTTCGAGCGTAACGTAAGACTTCCTTGATGTTTGCTAACTTTGGCTATTCAGAAGTTAAATAATACATCCTGGAAAGTTTGACCAGTTATAAACTTAATAATAGTATTCGATAAATAAAATTGTTGGAAGACGATTATATTTTTTAATAAAACAATTATAAAATAAGTAATATTTATACAAGACATTTTAAATAAGTCACCATTTGTCATTTGTTATTTGCAATGCAGAGATAGAATAAACACATATGCTCTATTCTAAAACCTTTGAGCGTTTTAGCGAGCACAACTACTTTACAAAATTGTGACAAAATCTAACGAACTGAATTCTTGACAGTAAATATATCTGTAGGAATTGTTAGTAACAGTAAGTTCAATATAGGTGAGAAGGAAACCAACGATGAATAAATGTAATAAAGTGTGGTTTTAACAGTAAATTGGTTTTATTTCATTATAGTATTCTTATCGTTGACTTTATGAGAATGTACAAATGATACAGGTACAGTTTGATCCATTTCATGCCACTGTGCAGCTTGATTCATTGAATGCCACTATGCAGCTTGATCCATTGCATGCCACTGTGCAGCTTGATTCATTGCATGCCACTGTGCAGCTTGATCCATTGCATGCCACTGTGCAGCTTGATCCATTGCATGCACTATGCAGCTTGATCCATTGCATGCCACTGTGCAGGTTGATCCATTGCATGTCACTATGCAGCTTGATCCATTGCATGCCACTGTGCAGGTTGATCCATTGCATGCCACTGTACAGCTTGATCCATTGCATGCCACTGTGCAGTTTGATCCATTGCATGCCACTGTACAGCTTGATCCATTGCATGCCACTGTACTGCTTGCTCCATTTCATGCCACTGTGCAGCTTGATTCATTGAATGCCACTATGCAGCTTGATCCATTGCATGCCACTGTGCAGCTTGATTCATTGCATGCCACTGTGCAGCTTGATTCATTGAATGCCACTATGCAGCTCGATCCATTGCATGCCACTGTGCAGCTTGATCCATTGCATGCCACTGTGCAGGTTGATCCATTGCATGCCACTGTACAGCTTGATCCATTGCATGCCACTGTGCAGTTTGATCCATTGCATGCCACTGTACAGCTTGATCCATTGCATGCCACTGTACTGCTTGATCCATTTCATGCCACTGTGCAGCTTGATTCATTGAATGCCACTATGCAGCTTGATCCATTGCATGCCACTGTGCAGCTTGATTCATTGCATGCCACTATGCAGCTCGATCCATTGCATGCCACTGTGGAGTTTGATCCATTTCATGCCACTGTGCAGCTTGATTCATTGAATGCCACTATGCAGCTTGATCCATTGCATGCCACTGTGCAGCTTGATCCATTGCATGCTACTATGCAGCTTGATTCATTAAATGCCTCTGTTTAGCTTGATTCATTTAATTCCACTGTGCAGTTTGATCCATTGCATGCCACTCTGCAGCTTGATTCATTGCATGCCGCTGTGCAGCTTGATTCATTGCATGCCACTGTGCAGTTTGATCCATTTCATGCCACTGTGCAGCTTGATCCATTGCATGTCACTATGCAGCATGATCCATTGCATGCCACTGTGCAGGTTGATCCATTGCATGCCACTGTACAGCTTGATCCATTGCATGCCACTGTACAGCTTGATCCATTGCATGCCACTGTACAGCTTGATCCATTGCATGCCACTGTGCAGGTTGATCCATTGCATGTCACTATGCAGCTTGATCCATTGCATGCCACTGTGCAGGTTGATCCATTGCATGCCACTGTACAGCTTGATCCATTGCATGCCACTGTGCAGTTTGATCCATTGCATGCCACTGTACAGCTTGATCCATTGCATGCCACTGTACTGCTTGCTCCATTTCATGCCACTGTGCAGCTTGATTCATTGAATGCCACTATGCAGCTTGATCCATTGCATGCCACTGTGCAGCTTGATTCATTGCATGCCACTGTGCAGCTTGATTCATTGAATGCCACTATGCAGCTCGATCCATTGCATGCCACTGTGCAGCTTGATCCATTGCATGCCACTGTGCAGGTTGATCCATTGCATGCCACTGTACAGCTTGATCCATTGCATGCCACTGTGCAGTTTGATCCATTGCATGCCACTGTGCAGCTTGAACCATTGCATGCCACTGTACAGCTTGATCCATTTCATGCCACTGTGCAGCTTGATCCATTGAATGCCACTATGCAGCTTGATCCATTGCGTGCCACTGTGCAGCTTGATCCATTGCATGCCACTGTGCAGCTTGATTCATTTAATTCCACTGTGCAGTTTGATTCATTGCACGCCACTGTACAGCTTGATCCATTGCATGCCACTGTGCAGCTTGATCCATTGCATGTCACTATGCAGCATGATCCATTGCATGCCACTGTGCAGGTTGATCCATTGCATGCCACTGTACAGCTTGATCCATTGCATGCCACTGTACAGCTTGATCCATTGCATGCCACTGTGCAGCTTGATTCATTGCATGCCACTGTGCAGCTTGATTCATTGAATGCCACTATGCAGCTTGATACATTGCATGCCACTGTGCAGCTTGATCCATTGCATGCCACTGTGCAGCTTGATTCATTGCATGCCACTGTGGAGTTTGATCCATTTCATGCCACTGTGCAGCTTGATTCATTGAATGCCACTATGCAGCTTGATCCATTGCATGCCACTGTGCAGCTTGATCCATTGCATTCCACTGTGCAGCTTCATTCATTAAATGCCTCTGTGCAGCTTGATTCATTGCATGCCACTGTGCAGCTTGATCCATTGCATGCCACTGTGCAGCTTGATTCATTTAATTCCACTGTGCAGTTTAATCCATTGCATGCCACTGTGCAGCTTGATTCATTGCATGCCGCTGTGCAGCTTGATTCATTGCATGCCACTGTGCAGCTTGAACCATTGCATGCCACTGTACAGCTTGATCCATTTCATGCCACTGTGCAGCTTGATCCATTGAATGCCACTATGCAGCTTGATCCATTGCGTGCCACTGTGCAGCTTGATCCATTGCATGCCACTGTGCAGCTTGATTCATTTAATTCCACTGTGCAGTTTGATTCATTGCATGCCGCTGTGCAGCTTGATTCATTGCATGCCACTGTGCAGCTTGAACCATTGCATGCCACTGTACAGCTTGATCCATTTCATGCCACTGTGCAGCTTGATTCATTAAATGCCACTGTACGGCTTGATCCATTGCATGCCACTGTACAGCTTGATCCATTGCATGCCACTGTGCAGCTCGATCCATTGCATGCCACTGTGCAGTTTGATCCATTACACGCCACTGTACAGCTTGATCCATTGCATGCTACTGTGCAGCTTGATCCATTGCATGTCACTATGCAGCTTGATCCATTGCATGCCACTGTGCAGGTTGATCCATTGCATGCCACTGTACAGCTTGATCCATTGCATGCCACTGTGCAGTTTGATCCATTGCATGCCACTGTACAGATTGATCCATTGCATGCCACTGTACAGCTTGATCCATTTCATGCCACTGTGCAGCTTTATTCATTGGATGCCACTGTCCAGCTTGATCCATTGCATGCCACTGTACATCTTGATCCATTGCATACCACTGTACAGCTTGATCTCTTGCATGCCACTATGCAGCTTGATTTCTTGCACGCCAATGTGCAGCTTGATCCATTGCACGCCACTGTGCAACTTGATCTCTTGCATGCCACTGTGAAGCTTTATCTCTTGCATGCCACTGTGCAGCTTGATTTCTTGCACGCCAATGTGCTGCTTGATCCATTGCACGCCACTGTGCAACTTGATCCATTGCATCCCACCGTGCAGCTTGTCAAAATTAATTAAACCATAAAAACGTAATTATTTTGTCATTATCATAGTTTTATCCCCCAACGTCCTCCCTGCTTCCTCCCCGTCTCTCATTAAACACAATATTAAATGCCCGCGTTTTATAACAAAAACAACTCGTCTTTTGGTTTTGCAACGGAAATAAAATTTTAAAACACGTGCCTTTCTCTCTTCGCCATTATTTATTTCACTAAGTACAAGGTTTAATTCAATAACACGACTCGAATTTTACTTTAGAAATGTTCTTGGGAATTCTGAACGAAAGCTTTATTTTTATTTCAAGTGGAAAAGAGAATCTCGGCCAGACTTAAGTCTGAAAGCCGGGCGAGGAACGAAACCTTGCCAGACTTAAGTCTGAAAGCAGGAGGAGGAACGGTAGTGAAGCGCTTTATATGTGCTTATTTTGGGTTAAAATTTTCTTTCGCTGTAATGTTGTTAAGGAAACTAAATGTTTAAATTTCCTACGAGTATAAATGGGATAGGCCTATATCAAAGGATTTAGTGAAGTGTTTAGAAAGTACTTTCTCTAAATGTAATTTTCTTTGGATATTTAAGTAACTCAAATTTATAACTGTTGAAATAATTCCAGTTTTTCAAAATACTCTGCAACTGTTATTACAAAATTCATGGAATAAACGATTTGTTTGCTTTTAGTTTGGAAGGGAACCGTGATACGGTGACTATACTGGTTAAGCAGAATTATGTTTCCTACATTGTGTTAATCCTTATTGTTATAGATTTATTGTTACCTTGTTAATTATTGTTATTGTTATGTTGTTTTTTATTGTTGTATATTTACTGTTTAGATTTATTGTTACTTTTTTATCGTTATATTTTTTTAATGTTAATTATTGTTCATTTATTGTTTATTGTTGTTTGTTTTATATTAATTTTTATATGTTTTGTAATTTTTATTTTATTAAAATTTTTCTGTTTTATTGAAAATGTGTTGCTTTAGTATTTGCCGTTATAACCCTAATTTGTTTTTCGCCAGGAAAAAAATGGCCAGAAACATAGATTTAATCAAGAGAAGGTTTGATAGATGAGATCAAGATTGGGAAAAAATGTCATTCTCAAATGCAAAACTTGCAAATAGGTGTGAAGAGATAGTAAACTTATGTTTGTTTAACATTTCTAACGATTCGGTTACGTTTTTATTAATATGTTAAGCAGCATCTTCAAATTCATCTTAAAGCTCTTAAAAGTTCAGACTAAACATTTTTAAACTTTAAAAAAAGTTTTAAAAAATTAAAAAGAAGATTAATTGCAAAAGATGCAGTTACGACTTTAATTGTCTGCGTGCAACAGGCAACAAATATTTTACTTTTGTAATTGATTAGATATTCTAATATGCAGGAAGCTATTTAGATTTGTATGCCATGCTTTCGTAGGCCCAAGTGCTTCTATACCTGAATATTCCCTAAAATCTGTTTCCTTCTATTTCTTTGCAAAACGAACTAGTCACTGAGTACCATGTACACTACGTTTTCGGATTTTCAAGATTAATGAACCTTATTTCGTTGCACCTGAGAGTAGCAATTCTCTTTTGGATATCTGAAAACATATTACATTCTCATATATTTTCCGTCACTCCAAGACCCATTTATTTAATACAACTAAACTTTCACTAGGAAAATTATTTGAATAAGCTGTTAGAACAATGATATTTAAGAACCTAAACATTTTCATGGTAAAATTTATATATTAGTGATGGGCCGATTACAATTCTCGAGGAATCGTCGATACTCGATTCTGCAAGTGCCGAATCGAAAAATTTAGATATCGGCCCATCTCTAATTATATATAACCTTGTAAAATTTAGAATAAAAAGTAAATGTATTTTTCATGCTGATATCAAAATTCAGAAAATGACCAAATTTTGTTCAGATACGGTTTATAATTTCCTATTACAGTCGAAGATGTTTAGTCTATGTACGTTTTTTAAAATGCTACAAACATATCTTGGAAACACGACTCATTTCCTTTGCATACCGTAATGCTATAAACATATCTTGGAAGCCCGACTCATTTCCTTTGCATAGCGTAATGCTATAAACATATCTTGGAAGCCCGACTCATTTCCTTTGCATACCGTAATGCTATAAACATATTTTGGAAGCCCGACTCATTTCCTTTGCATACCGTAATGATATAAACGTATCTTGGAAGCCCGACTCATTTCCTTTGCATACCGTAATGATATAAACGTATCTTGGAAGCCCGACTCATTTCCTTTGCATTCCGTAATGATATAAACGTATCTTGGAAGCCCGACTCATTTCCTTTGCATACCGTATGGCTATAAACATTTCTTATAAAACATATAAATTATTTTACCACTAAAACGGTAAAAATTTTACCTCCTTCGGCATTATAGCTCATCAGACACTGGCGGAAGCACTCTGAATAATAAATTGCAATGTTTTATTTTAGCGTGATTTTATTTTCATTTTAAAGAATATTTTAACATAATAGTACCAGGTTATGCTGCCAGTAATAGGTTGTATATTTGATTTGGATAAAACCGATTAATAATTTTCATAAAAATACATGTATTAATATATAATTCTAATCAGCCTATTTCTATATGCATTATGTATTTCTGTTATTAATATAAAACGTATAGTATAGTCAATTTTTAAAAACCACTCCGCGCAAGTGTCTGGGAGAGTACTCGGTTTGGATTGGGGAACCAACAGGAAATTTCCTCAAAAACGCGATACTAGCCTGACGTGCTACTTGCGGCTGGTAGATGACAGAGCCACCGCAGGCACAGTCCAGGGTATGATAAAAACATAAATAGAAACTACACAACTACGAAATTAGAAATTTAATAAAATCAAAACAAAACCATTACTATAAATTGTATTAGTTTCAAGTAAACAATAATATAGCTCTTGTATTCAGAACGTACGGTTCACTAGCAGTGACATTTTTGGGCAACTGAAGTCTTCTAAGAAGATATTTGACTTAGTATGCGCATTGGTGACTTTGTCCAATACACATTAAGCTTAGCGATTTTTCTTAAAATATTTCTACTAAAAATATATTTACTTTTTAAGTAATTAACCGGAATAATGTCAGTATTAAACTGAATTATTATTGAGTTTTCAAATTAGGTTGAATTTTTATATTGGGTTATTCATTAAATTGTTAATTGTACATTATTGCGTAATACTTCGTCTTGTTTAATATTCCTTATGTGACGTGAATTTCCTTGTGGAGAAAGAACTTTAAGATGTTGGGAAGAGATTGACGGAATAAATAAATATTATAATCACTGTTATAATGTTTGTGCTCCTCAAGAGTTAACTAACACTTCCAACAAACTTTTATACTAAACTATGTAAATGTGAGACACTAAGTACTTTATTCTGCATATTATAAATTAATATTAAAACTATTTGTGCAAAGTAAACTATGGTTATTTAAGGTAAGTAAACTACGGTAAATAAAAAGAAGTAACTACGGCAAAGGATATATCATTTATATCCTTCTAACGACACGCGTGCGTCCATCGCGGTAACCCTGTGAACATCATCTGCTTCACACAAACAGGACGTTTTCTACGCATGCGTACTTCAATGACAGTTTCATTATTCCTAGTAAGAACAAGTGTTAGTCGCTATCATTACCTCTGTCACAGATCTCCTATATCCATTTAGTAAAAGTTTCCAACTATCAGGTTTCCTAGTCAACATTCGACATGTCAACATTAGACAACATTTTCCTAAATCAAATATTATAGCTACAATGGTTATCCTAGTCACAGACAACATATTTCTAAAAACAAAGACATATCTGCCATGCTTATCCTAATCACAAACAATATATTCCTAAAAATAAAGACTATATCTACAATGCTTATCTAAGTCACAGACAACACATTCTTAAAACAAAGACATATCTGCCATGCTTATCCTAGTCACAGACAACACATTCTTAAAACAAAGACTATATCTACCATGCTTATCCTAGTCACAGACAACACATTCTTAAAACAAGGACTATATCTACAATGCTTATCCTACTCACAGACAACATATTTCTAAAACAAAGACATATCTGCCATGCTTATCCTAATCACAAACAATATATTCCTAAAAATAAAGACTATATCTACAATGCTTATCCTAGTCACAGACAACACATTCTTAAAACAAAGACATATCTGCCATGCTTATCCTAGTCACAGACAACACATTCATACAACAAAGACTATATCTACCATGCTTATCCTAGTCACAGACAACACATTCTTAAAACAAGGACTATATCTACAATGCTTATCCTAGTCACAGACAACATATTTCTAAAAACAAAGACATATCTGCCATGCTTATCCTAGTCACAGACAACACATTCTTAAAACCAAGACTACATCTACCATGCTTACCCTAGTCACAGACAACACATTCTTAAAACCAAGACTGTATCTACCATGCTTATCCTAGTCACAGACAACACATTCTTAAATCAAATATTATAGCTACAATGCTTATCCTAATCACAAACAATATATTCCTAAAAATAAAGATTATATCTACAATGCTTATCCTAGTCACAGACAACACATCCCTAAAACAAAGACTACATCTACCATGCTTATCCTAGTCACAGACAACACATTCTTAAAACAAAGACTATATCTACCATGCTTATCCTAGTCACAGACAACACATTCTTAAAACAAAGACTATATCTACCATGCTTATCCTAGTCACAGACAACACATTCTTAAAACAAAGACTATATCTACAATGCTTATCCTAGTCACAGACAACACATTCTTAAAACCAAGACTATATCTACCATGCTTATCCTAGTCACAGACAACATATTCTTAAAAATAAGACTATATCTACCATGCTTATCCTAGTCACAGACAACACATTCTTAAAACCAAGACTATATCTACAATGCTTATCCTAGTCACAGACAACATATTCTTAAAAATAAGACTATATCTACCATGCTTATCCAAGTCACAGACAACACATTCCTAAAACCAAGACTATATCTACCATGCTTATTCTAGTCACAAACAACGTTGTCCTTCATGTTAGACCATTTCATACCCACTGAAGGAAAACGTGTTTCCAATCAGAAAATGTTTTCTACCCTATGCAGCGGCCAGAATGTCAGATGCAAAGAATCTGGGTAATTGTACAGAATACCAGAATCAAACCTAACCGGGTTAAATAATTGACTAAATTTATATATAAAAATTTTAAAACATTATAATAATAATAATATTAAAACTAGGGTAAATAATAGTAAAATGAAGAAAATTAGAAATAACTTTAGACTTAAAAAACATAAATTATAAGCAATAAGAAAAATTATCACTTCAAAGTGGATAGCCTAAATTATGTAAACAAAAAAAAAGACGGTAATTGTGTAGTATAACAAACTAGGCCTAGATGCCGGCTATTAAAATAATTGTACTTAAAAATAATCAGGAATAAAGAATGTAAATTAAGATGTGAGGAAAGTAAATTAGGCCTAGCTAGGGAAAATAGTATTTATGTAAAAGTAAAGATTAAATGTTAAAGTGTAATAGCCTAAGAAATTAGGTTATAATAGAAGAAGTCATATTTGATTTCGGAAAAATCCGCTTAGGGCATTGATTATAAATCTTGTCACTACGAAACGAAAGCGCTACAGTCGAACTTTGGATTAAGAATGTTAAAAAGTTAATTAAATTAAATGAGAAGAAATAAAGTCAAATATGTTATTAAATAAAAGGTAAAAATGCAAAGGACACATCAGAATACAGAAACGCCTTTTATAAAAAGGGAAACTAATCTTAGTTCAGAATTTCCGAACAAACAAAGTCAATTGCCATGGCAACGGCTTTCTGATTGGCCAAAAGTTGAAAAATGGATACTGGGACGTGGGAAGTTTGAAATTGGAGAAGACGGGCCTCACAAAAGGCACGCTATCCAGAATCAGAATGCATTAGGCTCTCAAAGCGAGCAGACGTGTTGTTGTACCATGCGATCAAGACAAGAAAAAATGTGCTAAAAACAGAGTAAAAAGTGCTACGATGTGATCAGGGGAAGGAAGATATATATGAGCAAGGGCTCATATATACCCAGAACAAAATTTCGACCACCAAAATGCAAAATTAAAGAAAATAAGAAGATTGACCGAAATTATGGAGAGACGCCTACCTACCAAGACCCTTGAAGCTGTAACAGGACCGACAGATGACAACATTAATGAAGATAAAAAGATTTCTACAGTACAAGGTTATATAATCAATTTAATTATTCTTTTTTAAATAACATTTTACTTCAAATTATATTAACTTAATTTCAAAATTAAATAAGATGGGAATAACCTAAGGGACTGATTAGTCAACTCTCTTAGGTTACCCAAATTTAAGTAATAAAGATTCAAAATTGATTTTCCATTCCCATCGCTGTGGGAATGTATGGATTAAGTATAAAGATGTATATCTTATATGGCTTTTTCTAAGTGAATTTCTAATGAATAACTTCCAAAGAAGTTAATTGTTCAAGGCCTAGCCTAAAGGCATTACATAGTAATATTAAGTGTTTGAAAAAGAATCAGATTTTAAAATATGTTAAATTTAACTCTACTAATCAAAATTATATACAAAATTAATTATGGTAACTTTGATAATTTAAATTATATGTAAAATTAATGATAATAAGAAAATTTAAAAACAGAAGGAGATAATAATGTTTAGTTAAATGGCAAGTTGTATGAAATTTTGAAAAAATAATTAGTCAAGAAAATCCTGTGAAATTAAATAAAAACAATAATAATTAATTTGAACCTTGGAACAAATAAATAAAAATGTATATTTTCCAATTAGCTGTGTTTTCATTCTAGATAAGATAAGTTCACTAGGTATCCAGGTATAGTCTTTAAATCACAAGTGTCTCTCAAAGATTCCACTACCCGAAAAGGAGCTTGAACAGGGCTTATCGGAGGCTAATTGGTTTTATCAAAAATTCAGGGGTTGGTTCCTCTGAGAGGTTTATTCCTTGAGGCACAGGTCTATGAAATTAGGTTCGTAGTCAATGGATAAACCATTACTTTCTTACTGACTTAGCAATTGAGGAAGAGAAATAAACAACGGCAAAGGTTATAAAAAGTAAGTCGGTAAGAAAAGTATGGCGCCTAACGTTTGAGGCTCGATGCTTACATTGTAACATCGGGTCAACATCAAATAGAGACAGATTTAAATCGACTAAGGAGCCTAGTGAAACAAAATTAATTAAATAGAATTCAATTAAAATTGTAAAAAATAATAGGAATCATAAAATGAAAACCAAAGAAGTTCTTTAAATTAAATAAGAGTTAATTATAATAAAAATGAAATTAAAAAGAACTTAGAATAAATAATAATAATTAAAAGGAAATAATTAAGTAAAATAAAATTCAGTAGGTGTCGGTAGGGCATAATATAAATAATAATGTTAGTTATTAATTAAAGTAAATAGAATACATAGGCGTTAGATAGACAAGGTCAAGGGAACACTGAACCGGATCACATCGAGCACAATTCTAAATGAATATTTAATTAAATACTCAGTATATAGTAAAAATATAGAAGTAGGAGAAGTTAGTAAGGGAATAAAAGGATAGTTAAATACGAGACTTTAAGATGGCGACAAGACAGAGAAAAGACACAGAACCATCTGAAATGATGGAGTTTTTTAAAAAAATGATGGAGGAACAAAAACAGGAGAGATTAAAAGAGATGGAGGAACAAAAACAGGAAAGATTAAAAGAGATGGAGGAACAAAAACAGGAAAGATTAAAAGAGATGGAAGAACAGAAACAAGGGAGAATAAAGGAACAAGAAGAATTAGTAAAAATGATAGAGGAACAAAGAAAGAAAGAAAGAGAGGAGGAAAAAGTAGAAAGAAAGAAAGAAAGAGAGGAGGATAAACAAGAAATTAAGAATCTTTGGGAAATCATGAATAAGAGGATAGAGGAAATAAATTAAGGAATTACAAGAAAGAATGAGGAAATGGGAAATAAAATCCAAGAAACTATAGAAAAGATGTATAACTTAGAGGTAACAGTCAGTGAAAATAAACAGACTGTAGAAACCGTTAAGGGAGAAGTCAAAAAAGTAGAAAGAAGGGTACAAGTAGTTGAGAATAAGATAAAGAATATGGGAGAAGGGATAAATATAGCTACCTTGTTTAAATCAAGGATGTTTGAGATGGGTGATAATGGAGACAAAAGCAAGAAGGAATTCTACGGTAGGGAAGATGAAGACCCTATTGATTTCATTAAACACCTAGAAGGTATAATGTCCGAAATTGATCCTGACATGGAGGAAGGACAAAAAAGGAAAATAATGGAGAGACATCTTAAAGGACCAGCACAAGAATGGTGGTTGGCCATGAATATGGAGGAGGAAAATTATGATGAAGTTAAGGAGAGATTCTTTAGCCACTTTTGGGGATCTCATGCACAAGAGAGAATTCGAGGAAGAATCGAAAATGGAAAATATGAATACCATCGAGGCACAAACAACATGGTAAATTATTTCTTAAAAATGGTGAACACGGCGAGACACCTAACCCCGCCATACAATCAGGCGGAGTTAATTATGAAGATTATGAAGCATTATGGGAACAGAATGTATATAGGATGTTCCGGGATGGCGGCTACCGACATAGAGGAGGCGGTAAAATACATCCGAAGGAACATGGAGCAGGAGGCTACCAGGAACCGGACTCAGCCTAGGACTGAGGAACGGGAACCTGAAAGGAGAGGGTTTACACACCAAATGAGAAACCCCGGATACAAGGGAAATTGGAGGCAAGAGCCTTACCCGGTAGAAGGGAGAGGAAACGGGAGACAGGGGCCCTACCAAAGAGAGGGACCAAGAAATAGGCCGCAAAATCAGTGGCAACAACAAAGGCCAGAGTACAGGCCACAAAACCAAACGGAAGAAGGCCCACAGACAAAAGAAAAGAGACCTCAAAATCCAGGGCCAAGTGGTCAATCAAAAAACTAAATGAGAGGATCCCTAATGGTAGGAAGGAAAAGAGGAGACAACCATTAGAGATCCAACAACAAACAAAATATAGGAAATATTACCCGGAGAAACAGGGAACAGTAAATAAAGGAAAGGCGGAAGACCTAAAGAACAAAAATAAAAAAACAATACAACAGGAAAATAACAATGAAGTACACCAAAATCAAGAGCGTAGAGTTGGTGGACTATCTCTTGATATTCGTGCTGAATTGTTAGAAGAGGACAAGGAGATTGGCGAAGGTAACCAGAAGAAAGAAACATGCCCTGTAATTGACTGTGAGGTAGAAGGGCACTCTATAGAGGTAGAGATTGACACGGGTGCAGACGTGTCAGTCATTCAAGAAAAGGCTTACAACAACCTCAAGTTGCATGGGCTTAAGTTCCTGGAACTACCCATCAACAATGTGGGAGTTGTAACAGCCATTAAGACTGCACAAATAAAGGTTACCCGGCAATGCTTAATTCCCTTAACAATTAAAGGCATAAAAGTGGACTGCATCTTCATAGTGGTCTCCAAACTTCGGTCGGAGATGATTATGGGGTGCAACACACTGTATGACCTAAAGGCACGGATAAACATGGATAGACGCTTTGTGACATTCGAAATAGAAGGGGAAATGGTGTACCAGGACTTTAAAAGTAAAATACAAAAGATAGAGGAAAATGAAGAAGTCCGAAAAATATGCAAGATAACCCAGGAAAAAGAAGATGCATCAACAATAGGGCATCAAAGCAAAAAGGAGGGGTTAATGCGACAGTGCGAGAAGCAGGGGCACTGCCGAATGAATGAAGGAGGAAATGGACAAGAAACAAGTAAAGGGGAAATCTTAAATATAACGAACGAATATCAAAGAAAAATAAAAAATGAAACAGAGGAAAAATTAAACAAAAACAAAAAATTAAAAAACAAAAATGAAAATATAATAAATAAGGAAATAAATTTAAGACCTGAGGGAGTCAAAACAGGAGATAAAGAAACAAAGGACATGGAAAGAAGAGCTGCAGCTGAGATTAAGAGCAAACCAAAATATAAACAAGGTAAGGCCGAAATAGTGCCAAAAAGGGGAAATAATGTGAGTGGAAAAATAATAAATAAGAAAATAAATATAAATAAAAGTATAAACGTCGCGTCGAAACAATTAAAAGGGGGGAACAACGAGGTTAAAATGAATAACCAACAAGTAGCTCGGAAGCCCATGACTAAGACTTTAGATTCTGGAGAGATAACCCAAAGGAAAGAAATTGAAATTAAAGAAAGAAAAAAGAAAAACCCATTTACTAGTTCAAGAGTTCGAAAGTCAATTAAAATGAGAGCCAATCCAAATACGAGAAGAACCTTCATTTCATTACAAGTCAAAAACAGAAAAATAAAAGGTAGATTTAAGGAGAATAAGGGAAAGTTAAGAAATTGGAAAAGGAGAAAGAAGAAAAAGAAAGATAAAGATGGACGGATGATAAGAAAATATTTGAGAATTAACCATTTAGGAATCGAAGAAGAAGAAACAGAAAATAAATGTATATTAGACAAAGAACAGCAAAATCAATTAAACCAGCTAATATTGGAATATGACGATATATTTAGCGAGATACCGGGAAGATCAAATAAATATAAGCATCAATTGAAACTAATAGAGAATAAAACTTTTGTACGAAGGAATTATCCAATTCCAATTAATTACCGTAAACAGGTCCAAGAAGAGATTGAAAGAATGCTCAGATATGACATCATCGAACGCTCAAGAACTCCTTACATCAACCCAATGGTGACAGTAATAAAACCAGACAAGACCATCCGTCTGTGCCTAGACGCTAGGAAGTTGAATGAAATAACTGTGCCGGATTATGAAAGTGCACCCACTATTGACGATATACTAAGGAAAGGTCGCAACAGGCGATATTTTTCAAAAATAGATTTAACGTCAAGTTTCTGGCAAATACCGTTGACTAATGAGTCCAAAAAATATACAGGATTTTTATTTAATAATAAAGTATATAATTTCAAAGTGGTGCCTTTTGGACTCCAAAACTCCCTAGCGGCTCTAGTGAGAACGGTAGATATCACTTTGGGTAAGGAGTTAGAGGAAAATCTTTTAGTGTATGTCGATGATCTGTTGTGTCTATCTGAGACATTCGATGAGCACCTCAGTCACCTGAGGACAATTTTCACCAGATTCAGAGAGGGGAATTTAACCATCAACCCGAAGAAAACCTTGTTCTGTCAACAAGAGGTGAAGTTTTTAGGATATATCTTCAGACAAGAAGGGGTCACCACAGACCCAGAGAAGCTACAGGCAATACAGGATTTCCCAGAACCTAGAAACAAAAAACAACTACAATCGTTTCTAGGTTTTGTAAATTACTATGCACGATTTACAAAGAAACATGCTGAAGAGACTTCACCCTTGTTGAAATTACTAAGAAAAGATCAGCCCTGGATCTGGGATGAATACATGAGTAAAGCCTTCAATAGGGTAAAAGATTTGTTTACGGAATCAGTCACTCTGATGCATCCAATCGAAGGGCAACGTACGTTCCTACAGACAGATGCATGTGATAATGCAATCGCCAGTCAGATTTTCCAGAGAGATGGACAAGGGCAAATGCAAGTAATAGGGTTCGTTAGCCGAACACTTAAGAGTTGTGAGAAGGCATACACTATATGCGAGAAAGAATTATTGGCTATAGTGCATGGCTTGAAAAAATTTCGGCCATTAATAGTGGGAGCGCCACTAACTATCATAACGGATAATAAGGCATTGAAATTTATGAACACGTGCAATTTCACTAATTCACGAATCACTAGGTGGATATTGGCGATTCAAGAGTATCAACCAACAGTGATACATTGCCCAGGAAAGGAAAACATACCGTGCGACGTCGTGAGTCGGATGTATCAGAATGAGATGGATAATAAGGGAAACAGTCAGAACCGTCAGGTCATAAAAGTAGGACGGTTACAAATAGGATGTGAAGAAACACTAAAAGCAAAATTTCAAAACATAAAAAACTTACAAAGACAACAACCAGAATTAGAAAATTTTTTTGAAAACGTGACCAAATTTAAGAGATATTCTATACAAGAAGGGATATTGTGTAAAGAAGTCAAAAATAAAATAAAGATAGTAATCCCGGAATCAATAATAAACGAGGTAATTGAGAACATACATCAGATATATGCTCACATAGGGAGAAATAAAATAACGAATATAATGAGCCAGAGCATGTATATAAAGCAAATGAAGAAACGGATATTACAAGTGATAGAAAGATGTCAGATATGTCAGTACGCAAAACCGACAAATAGATACCTCCAAGGAAGCACGAAACCAATCGTCTCAAGAGGGCCAGGCGAAATGGTGGCGATAGACCATCTAGGGCCCTTACCAACCAGCGTTGGTGGGGTAAAACATATATTAGTAGTAATAGATAGCTTCTCGAAGTATGTTAAGTTATATGCAGTACGAAGTACCACAACAAGGAGCTCAAAGTTGAAGTTACTGCATTATTTTCAAGCAGTAGGGAAACCAAGCAAGATCCTTACCGATTTTGGAACTGCATTTACATCACGGCAATGGCGTACTTGGATCAGGTGTGAAGGAATCCAACACATACTGAGCCCAGTACGGCACCCGCAGGTGAATTTAGCAGAAAGAGTAAATAGAGAACTGAGAAGGATATTGCGGACCTACTGCTATGATAACCAATCGCATTGGCGGAAGTACCTGTCATACATAGAAGGAGTAATCAATGCTTTACCGCATGAAGCTACTGGATACACTCCAGATCAGATTCAGTTCGGGGTTGATCCGGAATATGGGTGGCAGGGATTTGTACCAGACGTTTGTAAAAATGTAGTAACGGAAACACAACAGCAGCGTGTGCAGAAGGCATACGACAGAATGAGAAGGACAGGAGAGCTCAGGGCTGAGAAATTAAATAGAAAGATGAAGCAGACGGAATTGAAATGTGGGGACAAAGTACTGGTAACAAGGGTAAATAGATCTAACTTGAGCCGTCATGAAACCGAGAAGATGCTATTAATTTACCAGGGTCCATATGTAGTGGCTAGACGATTGGGGGCAAAAACTTATGAAATAGCAAACTTGGAAACAGGGAAAATAAGGGGGATCTATGACATCAAAGACATAAAGATATTTAAAGAATAAAGGATAATAAGGCAAGGTAAATAAAAAATGATCCATCAGTGACATAGGGAGTAACGGTTAAGTAATAAAAATAAAAATGTAAAATAAATCTAAGTAGTAGATTAAAGCAGTAACATAATCCAAATACATAGGACAAATAATATAAAATCAGTATTAAATGTGAAAGAAAAAGCCATATGTTAAATGAACGGGATTCATTGAATTTATTAAAGTAAAGGTTGTGTTAAACAACAATGAATGTGTAAAATAAGGATTACAATATACAATATTGTATAGTTAATATAAACTTGAAATAAGATTAAATAAAAAAGAATGTGACTAAGGACAGGAGTAATAAATGAGTAAATAGCATGTGAAGTGACTAATGTGACAATGATATATATGAGTGAAAGGGACAGGAGAGTAAATTGTGAACTTTAGTAAAATTAATTAAGTTATGAAGATGAGGAATAGTAGATTAATGAAAGGAATATGAAAATTTTAATATAAACTAGTATAAGTGTTAATGTTACTTTTCACAAATATGTTATTAATTATGTTTATCTGTTTCAAGGGAGAGAAGAACCAAAATTTTCATATATTTAAAAAGGGGGGAATTTTGCAGCGGCCAGAATGTCCGATGCAAAGAATCTGGGTAATTGTACAGAATACCAGAATCAAACCTAACCGGGTTAAATAATTGACTAAATTTATATATAAAAATTTTAAAACATTATAATAATAATAATAATAAAACTAGGGTAAATAATAGTAAAATGAAGAAAATTAGAAATAACTTTAGACTTAAAAAACATAAATTATAAGCAATAAGAAAAATTATCACTTCAAAGTGGATAGCCTAAATTATGTAAACAAAAAAAAGACGGTAATTGTGTAGTATAACAAACTAGGCCTAGATGCCGGCTATTAAAATAATTGTACTTAAAAATAATCAGGAATAAAGAATGTAAATTAAGATGTGAGGAAAGTAAATTAGGCCTAGCTAGGGAAAATAGTATTTATGTAAAAGTAAAGATTAAATGTTAAAGTGTAATAGCCTAAGAAATTAGGTTATAATAGAAGAAGTCATATTTGATTTCGGAAAAATCCGCTTAGGGCATTGATTATAAATCTTGTCACTACGAAACGAAAGGGCTACAGTCGAACTTTGGATTAAGAATGTTAAAAAGTTAATTAAATTAAATGAGAAGAAATAAAGTCAAATATGTTATTAAATAAAAGGTAAAAATGCAAAGGACACATCAGAATACAGAAACGCCTTTTATAAAAAGGGAAACTAATCTTAGTTCAGAATTTCCGAACAAACAAAGTCAATTGCCATGGCAACGGCTTTCTGATTGGCCAAAAGTTGAAAAATGGATACTGGGACGTGGGAAGTTTGAAATTGGAGAAGACGGGCCTCACAAAAGGCACGCTATCCAGAATCAGAATGCATTAGGCTCTCAAAGCGAGCAGACGTGTTGTTGTACCATGCGATCAAGACAAGAAAAAATGTGCTAAAAACAGAGTAAAAAGTGCTACGATGTGATCAGGGGAAGGAAGATATATATGATCAAGGGCTCATATATACCCAGAACAAAATTTCGACCACCAAAATGCAAAATTAAAGAAAATAAGAAGATTGACCGAAATTATGGAGAGACGCCTACCTACCAAGACCCTTGAAGCTGTAACAGGACCGACAGATGACAACATTAATGAAGATAAAAAGATTTCTACAGTACAAGGTTATATAATCAATTTAATTATTCTTTTTTAAATAACATTTTACTTCAAATTATATTAACTTAATTTCAAAATTAAATAAGATGGGAATAACCTAAGGGACTGATTAGTCAACTCTCTTAGGTTACCCAAATTTAAGTAATAAAGATTCAAAATTGATTTTCCATTCCCATCGCTGTGGGAATGTATGGATTAAGTATAAAGATGTATATCTTATATGGCTTTTTCTAAGTGAATTTCTAATGAATAACTTCCAAAGAAGTTAATTGTTCAAGGCCTAGCCTAAAGGCATTACATAGTAATATTAAGTGTTTGAAAAAGAATCAGATTTTAAAATATGTTAAATTTAACTCTACTAATCAAAATTATATACAAAATTAATTATGGTAACTTTGATAATTTAAATTATATGTAAAATTAATGATAATAAGAAAATTTAAAAACAGAAGGAGATAATAATGTTTAGTTAAATGGCAAGTTGTATGAAATTTTGAAAAAATAATTAGTCAAGAAAATCCTGTGAAATTAAATAAAAACAATAATAATTAATTTGAACCTTGGAACAAATAAATAAAAATGTATATTTTCCAATTAGCTGTGTTTTCATTCTAGATAAGATAAGTTCACTAGGTATCCAGGTATAGTCTTTAAATCACAAGTGTCTCTCAAAGATTCCACTACCCGAAAAGGAGCTTGAACAGGGCTTATCGGAGGCTAATTGGTTTTATCAAAAATTCAGGGGTTGGTTCCTCTGAGAGGTTTATTCCTTGAGGCACAGGTCTATGAAATTAGGTTCGTAGTCAATGGATAAACCATTACTTTCTTACTGACTTAGCAATTGAGGAAGAGAAATAAACAACGGCAAAGGTTATAAAAAGTAAGTCGGTAAGACCTAGCATATCCTGGATACAGACGCCTTTTTCATAGTAAGAGGAAGTGATGGTCCGTTACAGGAAGTAGCATCCTAGTTACAGACATCTTGTTTCCCCTAATAGGATATTTTTCACGATCGCCAGTCAAAAAAATCACGTTCCTATTAAAATAAGTTTTCTACTATCGCGTATCCCAGTCACACACAACATATTCCAATTATATCTACCATCCTATTTCCCTTTCACAGATTTATTACCACTAAAAGCACGTTGTTTTCTAGCACTGCGTATCTTAATCACAATCCTGCTGTTTCCGCTAAGAGGAAATGTTCTAAGATCGCGTTTCCCAGCCACACACCATATTGGTACTAATAGCATGTTCTCTATCATCCCGTATCTCCGTCTAAGACGTAATGATCCCACTAAGAGAAAAGTTTCTACTACTGCATATCCCACATACACAAACACCATATTTCCAATAAAAGAAAGTGGTTTACCATTACTTATCAAAAAAACGCAACCAAGTTCCAACTCGAAATACGTTTTCTACCATTGCGTACGGTAATCCAAAACGCCCTTTTTAGTAAGAAGTGTGAGTGAGTGTTATCCCATTATCATAAATTCTGTTTCCACTAAAGGGACTTTTTTCTAACATCATGTATCCCTGTCACAGATTTCCTGTTTCCACTAAAGGGACTTTTTCTAACATCGTGTATCCGTCACAGACCTCCTGCTTCCACTAAGACAAGAACTGAAAAAAAAACTCTCCCAAATAAGGGAATTTCTAATGATTCATAGCGTATTGGATAATGCTTTAAATTTTCAGAACATATTCATTTGAAAATAAGATCCTATAATTTGCAGTGTATAGTAATTGGTTTCAGATTTGCATTTACCTTATCGAACCTGTCGCCTCCTATTTATCTTTTGCTCAAAAATTGTTGTCCTTAAATGTGTTACAAAAATAAACTGAAACAATCGCCAGGGATCGTCACTTTCTGGAATTTGTTCGGATTTACAAATATTTCTCAATCTAATACCAAGCAGACGTTTTTGGGATTATTATCGTTAAATTTTACATTCACAGTAATAAAAGCATTTTATTGTACGTTAGCTGATAAGTTATGTCCAAACCACTGAATTCAATATAAAACGAATATACTTGTAAATAATGTGTAAGCACGGTTTAGGCAGGTACTTTGCATATAGTCTACCATGGTTGGGGGCTCTATTCTCGTAAGGAAGCTAACATGACAGCATTTACCGCCTGCAGTCTTATTATTTTCCTTTCGCTAGTGGACTGAACAAATATATAAAGGTAAGAAAGGCTGTTTGCGAAGGGTGTAATGCTTTCTCTATTCAAAACAGGGCCCCAAGTCAATTTTAAGTGTCTCGTTTCAACTTCAGGAGAGTCGATATTTCGAGCCTTGGTTGCAATCCGAAATTTTATATTCGAATATGTTGCCCGATAGGATATGTAAGGTCGTTTTCAAACAAACGTACATAATAAATACCCCTCATAAAGGGGTATTTATTTACAATCACGCCTACTTTAACCTCTCGTTTCATCTGCCTCACGTTATAGATAGACGTTCTGGTAAGAGATTACAAAGATAATTGATAACAAATATACTAACATGAATATTTAAATCTTACAGGATTTTAATTACAAAGAAAGCATAAAATACCTAAAATTTGTGAGAAAATTAAAATCTTTGCAGATCCCTTGGTACCTTCTTAATTCTATCCGCAAAAAGCTGTTCTAAAAATGTAATGAAAATAGAACAACTAGTGTGTTCTGTATTTGGTAATGCCACTGACTTTAGTCAGTTCACTGCGGATTGCATATTACATGTAAATATCTACATCAGCTACGTATTTGCAATTAAATTAATATGTAAGGGAAAGTTGGCAGTTCCTAAATAACGCAAATATTTTATTGTATACAAACTTTATTTTTTTCAAACGGATAATATATTACTTTTAACGATTCACCCTTTCCCTTTAATTTAGAAAGAAGATACCACAAGGTTTTAAAACACATAATTTTACTTAAACTACATCTGATTATATACAATGATTTTCTTGAGCAACTGTGGCCTAATGTTATAATATTTTAAATAATAAACCCAATAACCACAAATTAACTTTATTTATTCACCTGATGTACATTTCGGTTACAAAGTAACCATCTTCAGAAGTACGGAACAAAAAATTAATTTTTTTGAAAGTATTTATATATATAAATGTAGACACAAAAATTTAATGAATTGTGACAAAGGGCCTATTCCTAATTCAGTTTTATATTTTTTGATTGATTAAATTAAAAATCAGCTGATTTTAAGTGACAATGTTTAAGACAAAATAAGACCTTACACTTTTTTAAAAAATGTTTTAACTTGCCTATAGTAGCACTTACTTTGCTTGTTGAGGACGGCCGTTTCGGGAGATGTGTCCCTTTGTCAACTCAGACCGTAAATGACTTGACAAAGGGACACATCTCCCGAAACGGCCGTCCTCAACAAGCAAAGTAAGTGCTACTATAGGCAAGTTAAAACATTTTTTAAAAAAGTGTAAGTGATTACTAGTAGCTCACGCGAAGATGGAATCAACAAATGACAAAATAAGAATTAAATTGCTATATATGTTTTATATATATACGTTTTAAATTAAATTAATTTTTTTATTCAGTACTTCTGAAGATGGTTACCTTGTAATTGAAATGTACATCAGGTGAATAAATAAAGTTAATTTGTGGTTATTGGGTTTATTATTTAAAATATTATTACATCTGATTATAACTATTTAATGTGTTTAAGGTTAATGACAGACCGCAGACCAATTCATCCTTCTACAAATACAATCTACGTTTCGATTTACAACCGAAAATTTTGCAAGAGCTAAAAGTTTATTAAACTAATATTAAACCACAATTTACAGTTTTTAACATTCTATATTACTTATTATTGTTACAAAGTGTAAATTATAGCTTAAAATTAGATTAATAAACTTTTAGCTATTGAAAAGGATTTCCTGATGGAAAATAGAAACTTGGAGTATATTTGTAGTAGCATGAATTGGTCTGTGGTCTGCCATTAACCTTAAACGCATAATTTTATTCATAGAGTAACAATAGTACAAAGATTTCTGCTATGAAAATGGACAACCTTCCTAAATCTTACAAGTTTAGTGGAGCCCCAAAACCTCTAAATAAATGCGCTGCGCCCTTAATGCACTAAAATGGCCGCAATGAAACAACTACATTACACTGGGGATAATGTCCCTTTATACTCGTACAATAACCATTTATTCTTGTACACATTGGCGTGCCTATTGCTTGTTGAATCTTCTCCTATTGCTTCTAGTGACAAAGTGAAGTTCGTGGACTTTAGCAATGCTATTCTACAGGACATGGAAGATGACACTTTTATGCCACGGTTGATATTCAGCGATGAGGCAACATTCTATATTAGCGGTAAGATTCACCGTCATAATGTGCGTATATGGGGGATCGAAAATCCTCATGAAACAATTGAACCCGAACCTGATTCACCAAAAGTGAATGTTTTTTGTGCTGTTTCCCAAAGCAAGGTTTATGGACCCTACTTTTTTCAGGAACAAACTGTAACAGAACAACGATATCTTGCAATGCTACAGAACTGGTTATTCCCACAACTTATTGACTCTGACAATTTCATCTATCAGCAAGATGGAGCACCACCGCACTGGCAAAACAACGTGCGCATTTCCTCAATGCCAACTTGCCTCAACGATTGGACCGCGATACCAGGCTTTACACTCGTGGCCTCCTAGGTCCCCTGACAAAACACCATGCGATATTTCCTGTGGGATATGTTAAACAACGTGCACAGTTTCCTCAATGCCGACTTGCCTCAACGATTGGACCGCGATACCAGCCTTTACACTCGTGGCCTCCTAGGTCCCCTGACAAAACACCATGCGATATTTCCTGTGGGGATATGTTAAACAACGTGCACAGTTTCCTCAATGCCGACTTGAATCAACGATTGGACCGCGATACCAGGCTTTACACTCGTGGCCTCCTAGGTCCCCTGACAAAACACCATGCGATATTCCCTGTGGGGATATGTTAAACAACGTGTTTACGTTCCTCCCTTACCTCGTGACATTGATGAACTAGAAACCAGAATATCAGCTGCTGTAGCTTCAGTGACAGAAGACACCTTACGCTCAGTTTGGGATTAATTCAGCTATCGGCTAGATGTAGTCCGTGCAGCCAATGGAGGACATATTGAATATTTGATGGATTTTTATAAACTAATGTCTTTTGTGAATAATTTAGTATGAAATTTGTTGGTGTTAAGCCCTTCTTCCAAATAAAGAATCTATTTAAAATCGGTTCATTCTTTTTGGTACACACTATATAAGTACAACTAATATATATATATATATATATATATATATATATATATATATATATATGCAATAATAAAATTATAAGCATTTTTTACCTGGAATTCTAACTGAGTATCTTTGTGTTCAAAGTCTAAGCGCTTTGGGACTGAGCCATAGCTAGAAATGTACTTCTGAAAACTGTATATTGATTTTACTTTTGCCATAATATAGTTGTCGTCGAAACCTCCATTGCACAACCTTACATTGTAGCGATGGTTACCACAGAATATCATAAATAATGCTCAAGGATTAAAAATCAGTGAAATGAATAAATCAAAGAAACTAACTTTATTAACGATTTCGAACCTTGGTTAACAAACGGACAATGCGAAAGGAAAGCGGAAAGAAACTACAACGAAATGTAAATGGCGAAAAAAAGAAAGCGTATAAATAGTAATTAACAAAAATAATAGTTTGTTATTTATATACATATTTATCTATATATAAATATTTATATATTTATACCTATGTATATATATATATATATATATATATATATATATATATATATATATATATATATATATATATAGGATTTAAGAGCATTAATGTTGGTAGTAACGAGTTATTTTTGTATTGATTCAATCGCTATAGATTTCCACGTCGCACTTGACAACGGCCCCCTAAACAAATTAATAAACGGTTGTGTGCAGCTGATTATGTGTTTTATTAACTGTTTAATTAGCAGAAAACCCTCTAAAATATAATTAGCGCTACTGCTACTACGTATATCTAATTAAACTCTTCCTTTAATTATATCCACCTAATTTGCTACTATAATATTAACCGACAGAGTAACGATTTTTCCACGTTTCTTCTGTTATATCTTCTTTGCATAATATATTTATTCACGATCTATTCCGTTATTCATTATAAAACTTTATTTCGAAGAACGTGTCTCCCAGTGGTGTAATGCTTAGTGGGGACAATGAACTCGTTCATATCCTAGTTAATCTACTACAAACGGTTTTGAAACCAGGTATTTACTGGTGATGTAAAAGGAAACTGTCTTTTTTCAAATACGAAAAACTCCTCTTTGTCATCCCCATCCATTCTAAATTGACAGAAGCTGTTAAACCTCGACGGTCACTAAGCCCCCTCCTTCTCTGACTTGGTGACTCAAGAATAGTGGGAATTGGCAATCCTGCCTCGAAGGATATTAAAAATACTTCATTATTTCTAATAATTATTATTGTTGTTGTTTTTATTTTTTTTTAATAATATTATTAATTACTTATATATAAAATACCAAAGTTAATTCCGTAACATATCTACTTCCTTTGTTGCAAATCTCATCTCACTTTATAAAGTTAGGGTTTACAGCTAAGAATAAACACATCGGAGAAATCTCCATCACAAACTCAGTAATTCTGATCGAAGTTACCCAATCCGAAACGACCTCAGCCTAAATTAATCAATGTCTACAATAATCCAGAGATATTCTACTATCAAAATCTGGTGAACTACTTCTATTATCTAAAGGTATTACAAAATTAAACATTTCTCATATACTTTTCTATGCGTGCCAGTTAGATTTCCTTGGTTATTTCTTTAAAAATTTGATACATTTTATACATATAAATATTTTATATACTACTGAATAACAAGTAATATACATTTTTTTTTTAAATCAACAAAGAAAAATAGTATTTTAGTTTCTTTTTTATTTTATAATTACAATTAATATAAATATGTATATACGAGTCGGAATTAAAATATTAGGTGGCAAAATAGAAAGCGAATTTCCTTACAATTTTCCATTTTCCTTTCTATGTATGGTGTTGGACTATTATTTTTGTTAATTACTATTTATACGCTTTCTTTTTTTCGTCACTTACATTTCGTTGTAGTTTTTTTCCGCTTTCCTTTCGCATTGTCCGTTTGTTAAGCAAGTTTCGAAATCGTTAATAAAGTTAGTTTCTTTCATTTAATCATTTCACTGATGTTTAATCCTTGAGCATTATTTATGATATTCTGTGGTAACGATCGCAACAATTGAAGGTTGTGCAATGGAGGTTTCGACAACTATATTATGGCAAAAGTAAAATCTATATACAGTTTTCAGAAGTGCATTTCTAGCTATGGCTTAGTGCCAAAGCGCTTACACTTCGAACACAAAGATACTCAGTTCGAATTCCAGCTAAAGAATGTTTATAATTTTATTATTGCATAAATATTTAAAAAAAGACTGTATTACCATCAATCGGTATTAACTAAAGGTTTACAAAAATTGCATTTTAACTAGATTGGAAGTATAAAAACGTATATTATTAACGATTGTAAAATTTGTTCACGATATATATCAGGAGAGTCCGAACTAATAGAAGGATTTTAAACATAGACTGGAAATAGAATTCCTGTTATAAAACATTATTATCACAATATGTCATTGTAACGAAATCAAATCAGATTGGATATGTATTTAATTAGGCTATAATTATGTTGTTATATTTATATTATATACAGTGTTATTAGCGTTATGATATACATTTAGGGCCTATTTTTAAAACAATTCACAACTATTTTGCCCCAATGAATGAAGTACGCACTGAAAGGGATTTGTTACGTTGGGCAAGTTATTACGTGGTAGCCGGCAATTAGCTCTCCCTGCAGTAATGAGCAGGTGTTGCAATTATTAATCCGGATTATCTTTGGTAACAATTATTTGTGTTCAGGCTATAAATGCTGATGTTTTGTTAACAGTTTGTAACCATCGCTATTTAAAGATATGGAAATCTTATTGGAATAGATTTTATTAATGCTTAGCAAAACTATCATAATCAGTAAGAATGGTTGCCTCTCTCATTAGGAAAGCCTATTTGGAATTTCCTAATTCGTGTGTGTGTATGTGTGAGAGAGAGAGAGTGTGTGTGTGTGAGAGAGAGAGAGTGTGTGTGTGTGTGTGTGTGTGTGTGTGTGTGTGTGTGTGTGTGTGTGTGTGTGTGTGTGTGAGTGTGTGTGTGTGGGTGGGTGGGTGGGTGAGTGGGTGGGTGTGCGTGTTTGTGTGTGTGTGTTTGTGTGTATGATATATAATACAATATCATTAAAAACGCAAGAATATAATTATTAGAGTATACAATTCTGGCACTTCGAGAACAAATTTATATCATAATAATTATTCTGCGGATGTATTATTTTATCATGTTTTTGAAAGATGTTGAATATTAATCAACAAAACTATTCAGTTTGAAAAAAGAAATTTTGTAATTTTAGTTATTAGTGATTATTTTGACTTCACTACTTAAATTTTAAGTATTTATTGCGTATCTAAGTGAATTCTTTTCAATTTCCTTGATGACGCGTTTCGAAATAATCATTATATTGACGAAGGCTTCGTCATAGTTTGCCAATATTTACTTATAGTTTTTAATTTTATTAGGGTTTGGAAACACTAGTTTTTATAAGTTGCCCAGGTAGATAATTTCTGACAGAATCAGGTAATGGGGTTACTGAGTAATGCTCTGGATCATTAATAGATATTGTTGGACCCAAGGCAAGGGATGGACACATCTGTCTGTGGCATGAGGCGCTTAACCATTCGTTACCGTTTCATCATGACAGCACGTCCTACCAAATTTGGTAGGACCTAACCTGTCTAGGTTAGGGTTGTCTTACTTTCTACTATTTTCCTTTACAGTACGATATGACTTTTGAATATTTAAATATATTAAATAACCACAAGGGAAATTTTGAGCGTATAAATTTCTGACAACAGCCATTAAAATAGAGAAAAGTATTTTTTTATTTTTACTTTTTCTAAATCAATGATTTTTTAAATTTGTCTTTAAGTATATTATTTTATTTAATAAGGATTCCTATAATTTTTTTTCTAATAATTATATAAATTTTACTCCAAGCTAGTTTATTAAGCAAATATGAATTACAACAGTTGCTATTGTGAACATTAAGCCAGTAACTCAAAACTAACACATATTTCACAAAATATATATGAACATCGTATATTCCCTTGTTATTTATAAAAGAAAAAAAGGAGAAAATCCCACAGCCACAGCTTGCTGCAATAAAATGAAATTATTGCGTTGCTTCTTTATTTTAAACGGTTTTGGTCTCGAGACAGTATTATTTTATGCACATTATGCCAACAGTTTATCTCTATCTTAAACATGTTTTTATACATTTATGTTTGTTCTCGTGTCGTATTTATTACACGTTTCTTGTGCCAACCAAAACACTTTTATGCTGTTACATTTGGATGTCTCAGATTCACACAAACAATCTCTAGAATAATATGTAATAGTCAAGGTACAGGGTTGATGTTCTATACATATTTTTTAACTAATCATCCTAATCAATTAATTTTATAAGTGAATAAAATTAGAAATGAATTAATTCTTGGTATTGCTTAGATCGAGAATACGACCAGAAAAGTAGTAATTACAGGTTTGGCAAAGACATTGGGGATGAAGAATATTCAGATTTAAATTAGATATGTAAAACAATTTTTGTGTTACTGTAAGATAAGGAAAGTCAAAGGTTCTCTATACGACCCTACCTCCTTTTCCCTCTCACTCTCCCTCTCTCTCTCTCTCTCTCTCTCTCTCTCTCTCTCTCTCTCTCTCTCTCTCTCTCTACATATATATATATATATATATATATATATATATATATATATATATATATATATATTTTAAAACAACATAGGTTATTCAAATACAAGAATATTTATTATTTTATATCCAAAGCTTTTCGTTGGCAAATAGTACCAACATCATCAGGAATGAAAATTTTCATTCCTGATGATGTTGGTACTGTTTGCCAACGAAAAGCTTTGGATATAAAATAATAAATATTCTTGTATTTGAATAACCTATGTTGTTTTAAATTATTAAACAAGAAAACGTATTTTATATTTATATTTATATATATATATATATATATATATATATATATATATATATATATATTTCTTGAGGGTATCTGGAAGACAATAGCTTTGGATAAAGTTACAGGTGAAAATCTATAGCAGATTTAGCATCATGAAGGATCCATATATACTTGCAAAGATAAACTATATATATATATATATATATATATGATGAATAGTTATTATCTGGAGTACATCCGTTCATTCTGCAGTGTTTAGAATCGCAGTTCCGACGTTTCCATAGAATCTCATCTAGCATTGTTCGCTCTTCAACTGTTGTTGGATTCACCTCGTCAATGCTATAGGAGATACTAGCGAAACGTCGGAACTGCGATTCTAAACACTGCAGAATGAACGGATGTGCTCCAGATAATAACTATTCATCATATTTTTCCATCCGTGAAGGAATACGTATCAGCATATATATATATATATATATATATATATATATATATATAATATGTTTTCTTGTTTAATAATTTAAAATAACATAGGTTATTTAAATACAAGAATATTTATTAATTTATATTAATTCTGATGATCATATTTATTTTTTCATTCCTGATGATGTTGGTACTGTTTACCAACGAAAAGCTTTGAATATACATTAATAAATATTCTTGTATTTGAATAACCTATGTTATTTATATATATATATATATATATATATATATATATATATATATATATATATATATATATTTAACATTGCAACACGTTGCAATATATGTTTAACTATTTTCTTTATTGACTTATCACACTTAAATGACACACTTTAATGTACTTAAACCAAAATCTTACATGGAATATTTGCGAGTCGACTTTCCACAACTATTAATTACGTGCTCTCATTTTCGAGCATATATTGAGACTAAGGGCTTCTTGTAGTTGGCAGGTGTGTGGGAATCATATTGGCACGTGGTATACCGATAATGTTCTATTTTTGATTCATTGCCCTGTGGGAACTTTATAGTCTACCTTAAGGTTAATTTTGTCTATTAATGTAAAATCATTCATAATTTTTTTTTTTAATTTTATTTGTATTTGTTCGTGTTTCATATTATTTTTGTGTTTATAAATTTTTATTAGTACCCAGATTGTCATTGTTAGGACTCTTTGTACTTTTATTATTAGATGTATGTTTTCTAATGTGGGAAGTGATGGTTACTTTTTATAGCGTGTGTGGCTAAGATTGAATTGTAAGTGTTTGGTTTGATGTATGCTTTAATATGCTCTTTATACCTGTCTTTTAATTAGTTTTTTGTCTGGCCAGTGTATAATTTGTTACAGTTTGGGCATTCGATTTTATAAACTCCGTGGTTTCGTTTATCGATATATTAAAATACACGTTTTTGATATCGAATTATTTAAATCTAGTCCTTTTGTTTATCTTTATAGTTTTAGTTTCTCTGTTAAATTAATTGAGTTTTTTATAGTGAATTTAATTTCTAGTTTAAGTTCGTGTTTTAGGTTATTGGCAAGTACTTGTGACATTTTATAGGAACTTACATTTTTGAAATTTATAACAGGTACTTATTTCGATGAGTAGGCGTTCATTTTAGGGGATTTGGATTGTCTGTTGTATATTGGTGAGGCTTTTATAATATGAGTACGATCACGTGCGCCATTGTGTAGAGTTACGGAATTTATAAAATCGAATTCTAATTATATAGAATAATTATTTAAATACTTTCTCTCTCTCTCTCTCTCTCTCTCTCTCTCTCTCTCTAATTGTAAATTCAATTATAATTCTTGTATTTGTATTTTGACTTAGTTCTTTATTAATACACAAGAATACATATTGCGATATATATATATATATACAAAGAGAATAGATTATGAAACCCAATTGTAATAATTAAATTAATTTAGCAGCGTGAGTGCAATGATGTATTTCATTTTATTTGCCATTCGAAGTGAAATGACAATAACGATAACAGTGCAAAAACGTAACTTCTAAAATAGCTGTGGAACAATCACTCGAAGTTTCAATAAACTGAAAACAGTGGCAAATAAGCAATAGTAGTTATAAACACAAGTAATTATGTCATTATGGCAAAATTAGTAAAACTGGAGGAATTAAATATAGGAAGTGCGATAAGGGCTAAAATGCTCTACTTTTCATGTAGAAAATAATTATAGTACAGTAAGAAATGCACCCAATTAGAACCGTCTGTGTGGCAAGATTTCGATGGATAAAAGACACAACTTCGGAAATGTAAAGAAGGAGTAAATTTTATTTTACGAGTTGCTGAGCATCATGTCGGTCTATGGCTAGATAGTTCGACCCGCAAGCCAAGATGGCAGCCTATCGTCTATTTTATAACTCCAGTTATAAAACACGAAATTCATCATCGTTATTTGAAGTTAATTCATAGACAAAACAAATAACTTTAGATCCCAAACATCTTCAGATCTCTCATTGTTTAAGATATTTTTGCTTACAATGTGTGAATAGTTCGGATGATTCTGTAATAATTTCATATTACGTTTAAATTTTGCTAGTAAATGGTTATACTTAGAAAAATAGTTGATTGAAATTTTTCAATTTTCAAATTCTTTCCATACAAATTCTTAAATATGGTTACCTTGCCCCAAAATTATATTTTTTCCATTGATTCCTATTTGGCCTTTTTTAATGGCTTCGTCTACTAAATGGCATATTAATGTCTCTAGTGAGTTCCTGGACGTCTTTTTACCGACCCACGTTGGACACATTGCACTGCCTCACTTTGTCACGTTGGACATTTAATTTCCTGATTCCATCAATTGGAAACTTATTGATTTACTGGAATGTACCATATACTGCGCCCTTGTACAAGGACACAGTAGTTTATTACGTCTATTAATACACCATTATTACATGTCAATAATTATGTTCTGTTTACATTTTTACAATTTTTGGTAATTTAAAAATAGCATTCGATAAGGTTTCATATTTTCAAAGTTTAATTAACAATTCATTTTTATTACAAATAAATGCAAATTAAATTATTTGT
>JBAIZL010000010.1:37091591-37274091 GCA_036971475.1 Prosapia bicincta | reverse complement strand
TGTACAAGATATATATCAGGAAAGCGTGAGCAAATAGAAAGAATTTAAATAAATGAGAAACTATTGCTGACAACTACCACATTTACTGTCTACCAGGCCGAGATTTATAACGTGGGCTTTCATTTCAATATCTTGTGCAAAGGATAGAACGCTAAGTCAAATTATTTTTGCTAAAGTTATTTAAAGTTTATTTACTTACTTCTTACTTCTTATTACGAGCTTCCAAGGTTGGCCTCGATGGCTTGATGTCTCCTATACACACACTCTGCCAATGGCCAGAAACAACTTTCTTTCAAGATTCTGTCCAGGGTACATTCCCGTCCTAGTTGCTTTATCAAGAGACTCCTTGTTGCTGCTGTTACAGGACACTTCAAAAGTATGTGCTCTAATGTTTCCTTTTCTTGCTTGCACACTCCACAGATAGAGTCGTTAGTAATATGAAACCTTTTCAAATATGTATTGGTGACAATGTGTCCCATACGAGCTCGTGCCGCAAAAGATGCCACTGAACGTGATAATGACTTGAAGATCTTTGGATCATTAGGTTGTTTTTGTAATGAATAATATTCGCGCCCAGTATTGCATTCTCTCCATTTCTTTCTCCAACAGATGTGAGATTCTTTATCAACTGCCTCTTTGCAATTAGTTAAGGAGTAACAACTTTCAGGAGATGGAAACAAGTTGCAAGACGCCTTGGCAGATCTGTCAGCTTCCTCATTCCCAGGAACACCACAATGACTGGGGATCCATTGAAATACAATATTTTTCTGTTCTAAGTTTTTTAACAATTTAGTTATTTCAGATGTTCGAAAATGGTAGTCTGTAGTGTGCTGTACTTGAAGGGCTTGAAGGGCCGACCTGGAATCGGTGAGAATGCAGATGTTCTGTGCATCCATAGTATTGCTAAAAACCAAAGCAGCATTTAAGGCCATCAATTCAGCATTCATACTTGAAGAGGAATCGCAGGGCACATAGTAATCCTCGTTTAATTCTGGACAATGAAAAGCTGCACCTCCCCTATGGTTCTCTTTATCAACGGAACCATCTGTGTAGATTTTTACAAAGTTGTTATATGTGGTGTTTATCAATTCCATAGCGACAGATTTTAGTAGGTGAGGTGAATCTTCTTTTGTGAGTGAACCAGGAATTTCAAGATTGGTTTTTATTGGGATTCGAAGCCAGGGTTGTTGTTCCAAAACAACTGGAATTTTTCCTGATTCCATTGTGTTTAATGATTCGCAGGGTTTTTTATGATGGTAGAACAGTTAAAGGTTATTTAACTACATTTAAAGTTTATTTCAGGTGTTTAAATTTCCCCTTGCTGATATTGTGATCATTTATGTTTTCACAACTTTATTGTATTACATACTAGCAGCTTTTTTTGTAGAAGCTAGTTTATAATTTGATGGATTAAGTGTAAAGAGTCCAAAAAGGACGTAAAGCGTTACTCAAAAACAAAACCTCATTCTTTGTAAGATATTTAGTGTTGACAATTAGCTAAAAATATAAAAATAAACATGATACAAAAAAAAAATTATTTCAAAATTACGTTTTAAAATATTGAAATTTTGTCCCCGTTTTAGCCTACATGCTTACATCATTGATACCTACGATCTACCTCCGATACCCATGACCTCGTCTTAGGGCGAAGAAGAAAGAGCAACCCATAGGTTAAGGGTGGAAGGACCTTGTAAGAGTTATGTAAGGATTATGGATTAGGCCTACAACCCTGGTGAAGTGACTGTGGCTATATAACAGTAAAAGCGACAGACTTGACTTGTAGGTTAGTTGTCATTCCTGTACGGTGCTTCTGTGGTCCTGAAGGTGATAAATCATTCCCGAAGGAGGATGAACCAACAAGGCTGCATTACATTGCTGTTATATTCCAACTTAGTCTGCGAAGATATATTTGAAACGCTTTGAATACGTAAGCGACAGGCTTTAAAGTAGACAAAGTTAATTTCGTTACGTCGACGATTCTTTGCTACTGGGACAGAATGGTGAACAACCTGCCGGCACAAATTAATGATGTAACAGCGACTAGTCTAAGTTACTGCTGAGAACTCAAACCAACAGCGACAAAACCAAGGACGCTTCATTACATGTACAAGGAAGTTCGGGACGACATACCCTGATGTCAGCCCGATGCAAAGTACGACTACTCTAGTGATAGGAATCTGTAGATAGGGCGAGAGGTGGCTTCCATTGTCTTAAGAATATATGAAGAGTCATGGTGGTCTAAAAGTGACAGAGAAAAGCCCGAACCATTTAAAATGGAAAAGAGATCTAGGAGTTTTTTTTTTAAATTTTTATTATGAAAGATCTGTAACAAAATTAAACATGTAAAACATAGGTGGCATTTTTTGCTTGCCTTGATGGGCTTACCATTTATCTTTTTATTTAATTAGATTCATCTTTATTCCCCTGAAATATCAACGTTATGTTTATCATTGCTTCTGCAAATTTTCTTTCGTATTTAAAAATTACAAAAGTATTTCTTATTCTCTGCTTCAAATGAATACAACCAAACTCATATATTTCCACTCTCTCTCTCTCTCTCTATATATATATATATATTTCTACACATCATGTACAAACTTAGTGCATAAACATACAAAAGTAATGTATGGAATAAATAAATAAAGAATTCATATATGTCTTTATACAAGAATTCTTTTAACATAGTCTATGTCTGCGAGAAGTGTCAATCCAAGACAGTTTCTGAATACAAATCCCGTGGAATGTTTCGAAACGTACCCTTCCTCTTGGGAAATCCTTGTCATATCAACAGATGTGAAGTTTCTAATAAAAAAAACTCAAGCACAAATACTCTTGCAACGTAAAATATAGCCTTCAACACTTTAAATGCTATACTAAAGGGCTTTCTTCAATAACATAATATATTTCAGATATATGACCTGGATATTGATTTAGTAAACGAGTGTAGAAAAGTTGCTAAAAACGTACTATAGTAGAAGGTTTTTCAAACTGAGTGTTTCACTTATTTTAGGCGAAAACAATATCTGTATGTCTCATTATCTCAGTGAGCATAATAGGGCCTATAAAATAGTATATTATATCATAATAGCATGACATGTCCGTTGTCGCGGTTGGTCCGGCAAACCCTAATTCTTCTTCTCCATGACTCGTTGTCGCCTAATTTCTTCAAACCTAGAGCCCCTCTAGGGGTTTCTACAGGTATTGTTTAACTTCGTTATCTCTCTGGGTTAAAGATGGCAAGTCTAGTCCCTACGTACCATTTTAACTTCATCTCTATCTACATAATTTAACCTGTATAATAAAACTGACTGGAGTATGTTTCGTTCAACAGAACGTAAGTTTTGTCATTAATAAATAAACCAAATATAACTGCATATTTGGTTTGTGTTGTGACGTTAGTCGGTTTGAAGTTTTAAATTAAATAATTTCATATTTATTATCTGTTACAGTGTTGATAATGTAAAATGAAAGTGTTTGAATTTTCTTCGGTGTGATAATATAAAATCGACTGTTTTAAGTTCACCAAAAACATCTGTTTTTGAAAAATGGTGAAATAAGAACAATTATTATTTGATTGGTTGAAATAATGATGAAAAATAAATGAAATGTTTAAAAAAATATTTGTTCAACCTGTGTTTTAAATAGAGTTAATTGGGTTAATATAATTCGAAATAAAAAGCAATCTATAAAATTTTATTTCAAGCAATATTCTAACTTAGTTTCACCTTCGGCTGAGAACAAATTATGTAGTGTGACAAATACATACGTTTTCACACTGTTTTATGAAATTGTAATGATATTAGGCTTTAAGATTCTAAACAGTTCAAAAATATTTAAAATAGTTTTCGAAATGAAATAAATTTAAAAATCGGACAAAATAATAATAATAACACCTTCAAAGTCCTGATTCTTCAAACAACATTAAAAAAAAACAAAATCTAGTTATTTTAAGTTCAGCAAATTTAAAGTTAAAATTGTGTTCCTTTCATCTGTTTATTTTCTGTAAATATTTGTAAAACTAATTAATTTAGATTGATATAATCAATATAAAAACACTATAAACTTTTTAATATGATATAACCACTCAAAAAAGTAATAAAAGACAACTACGATATTTTTTGTTTAGCTGCGAAATTTCTCACTTATTTCAAACGTCAGATTTTATTAAAGGAAAACATTTAATTTGTTCACTTTTCTTGGTTGATAAAGTTTCTGCTGAATAGAATTGCTTTTTCTGTGGTTTTTATTAAAAGTCGAGGTTTTTCATTAAGAAGTTTACCGGAGAGTAGCAGCTCGGTTTTTTTGTCGGAGTCCGATAAGATTCCAGTTTATAAACTCTGGAGGAAAGAATTTTCGTGTTACTTTTTACTTTTGTTATTATTTATTATATTTAGTAAATTAATTAATTTTTGTGTTTTACACCATTAAATTTTATAAGAACTACTAATTTTAATACCTTGTTTATTAATAATTGACGACTGTATAAAACTACAAGTCGTCATGTTTAACGTAGATAAATAAAACCTCTAAACAACGAATGACTTTTTTCTTTTATTTAAAACCTTATGTACATTTCGATTGCATAGCAATCATCCTCAGAGGTAATTTACAATAAAAATACTAATGTATTTTTGCTGAGGATGATTGCTATGCAATCGAAATGTACATAAGGTTTTAAATAAAAGAAAAAAGTCATTTGTGGTTTAGAGGTTTCATTTATTTATGTTAAATGATTTATGCATTGTTTTAAATTATTTCATTGTTAATTTGAGTAAAATATTTCTTGCGCAATATATATTTTTTTCTCAATTTTTTTATTATTTATTGCTTTGCCAACTCAAATAATAAATATTTCAATAGTTTTTTGTAAAATGTTGTTGTGTTGTCAGACCTGTTTGTCCAGCTTTAGCTGCTCGATATTTCTAATCGTTAATATGGCGCTTATTTTTTGTACACTTTCTCGCCAGTTGGGCATCTAATAATACCACGCAAATATAACCAGTAATGGCGGACATCAATATTTCACACTTTAGATAAAGCAAATACGAGGTTACATTAGTAATTGGCAAGATTGCTGATCTGTTGTTGATTGGAAATTGCGAGGAGCTTGTATGTTTGTGTGCGACTGGAAGCACAGAATAGAATAGTGATGTGAAATATCTATTCCAGATTTAGGTGAACAAAACAATGCAGGAATGGGTCTAACATTTGGTGATAGGAAACTTTCAGGTAACCTTCTGTTGTGTTGCCCACAGTAAAATGCTTCATTTACGCATCCGGTTGCCCCTCTCCACGCATTACTTACAAGACAGTCAGGCAATCACTTTTTGTCTTAACCACGGCTAAGAATAGGGGGTACTTTTCATCGGAAACCCTTTTTATGGGTACGTGAAATGGAAAACAACGGTGGAAGTCATTGTTCTGGCGGTCAATCCTCCGTCTCACGTGTTAATGCGGTTAACAGCCCTTCCACGAGTGAAGAAATCGGGACAGATGTTCACATACCGAGCGAATAAGCTCTTTCGGTGGAATATCAGGAGATAGTGAAATGAAAAAATACGGAGGTGTCGCGCTAAGGGTGGAAAACCTGTCACGAATTAAACCCTGGCAGAAAACACCTCGCGATAGATTATGCAGGTATTCTGAGGGTAGGATATCTTTATGCTAATTGATAAGAAGGGTATGTTAGTGCTAGTAAGAATGGTATGCTATACATTGTTAGTGAGGCTATAGTGGTAGTGGCTTGCTGCAGCCTACTCGAACCTGAAATGGGTATGCAAAATAAAATTAGTAATTCCGTTGTTGCTAACTGCGTCCCTCGGGATGTTCTCTGGCTTTTCGCATTCAAACCTTATTTTTCCTGCTCTCTATTAAACAATTGATATTTTTTTTAATTTAAATAAAGTCCTACAAAGGTTAGCAAAGAAAAATTACATTTTAGTTCACATAGAGCCCTATTTATGATCTTTTGTGGTAACCATGGCAACAGTTTAAGGTTGTACAATGGAGATATCGATGACAACCAGTTGGAGGAAAAAAATTCATATACATCTCTGAGAAATATATTTCTAGGTATTGGAAAGTTGGTGCAGTGCCAACACGTGCTAGATATTGAACATGAAAATTCTCAGTTCGAATCCGACTGGACCCCACAAATTTTATAATTTAATTATTGAAAAATTATATGAAAAAACTGTATTAACATCAGTTACCATCCACTATAGGTTAAAACAAATGTATTTGAACTTGATTGGATGAATAAAAAAGTAATTTATTAACGATTGAAAATGTGTACAAGATATATATCAGAAGAGTGTGAAATTGGAGGAATTTAAAAATTGCGCCGTGACATAACCTTCGTATTTTTATGAAAAGAGTGCGTATACGCTTTTATTAACTCACACCACCTTTATCCATGTGTAGAAGCAATAAACTCTAGATAGCTTGAATGGGCGTCCTCCTCATTTATTGCTAGTAAACATGGACAAAGGTGCGAGCAATGGAAGTGTATATGCGCCGTTTTCATAAATATTCTAAGCACTTGAAACTTGTAGTCCATTACGTTCGGTGAATCTTATTAATCACTTTAACAATAGTCTATGACTATCCGAGCTTTAAATTTTGTAAATTTCTAAAAAAAAAACTCTGAGACAGAACGTTTTCCATCACTCTGTGGCGATCTTCATCAGTGTCTAAATTTTCCGCTTGGAGTTGTTAGATTAAGCGGTAACTGTTTTAAAGGCAGGTTTTTGATAGTATCAAAAAGTATGTGTGATTTGTATTGTGTTTGTTCGTTTATTATGTTTGTACTTTGTGTTTTTGTGTGTCTGTAAATTTCATATAGTTCTAATGTGTTGAGGTGTGGTCCTTTTTTGTTGATGTGTAAGATTTCTAAGTTATGGTAAATGTCTGTGTATTTGTGTTCTGTTTCTTTTATGTCATTGTAAATTGCTGAGTTGGTGTTCTGTTTGTGATCATCGACTCTTTGTTTAAGCTACGACCTTTTTGCCCAATGCAGAATTTGTTTCACTTGTTGCAGTTTAATTTGTATACGCCTGGTGCTTGTAGTTTATCTCTGTTGTTGGTGTCCTGTTGTATTTTGTATTGTAAATTGTTATTTGTTTCGTATGCTATTTTTTATCCTGTTTTTTTTGAAATTTATGGGCTATTTTATTTGATGTTCTGTTTATGTATGGTATTGTGATGTATTTGTTTATCCTCTCTGTAGTGTTAATTTTAGTGTTTTTTTGTATATTGTGCCATAGTTTGTCTATTATTGTGGTGTTGTATTCATTTTTGTATGCTAAATACTTAATGGTGTTTAGTTCTTTGCTTATATTTTTATATTTTTTAGCATAAATATACTGAGGTTATGTCACGGCGCTATTTTGTTTTCTGAATAGATTGCCAGAGAAATAAGACCTGGTAACCATAATGTACCCGTTGTAAAAACGTTGTACCTGACTCGCATGACAACCGCATTCATTTAAACTAGATTTTACATTTGCTTTGGGTGACAGAATGGAGTAGTGCTTAGAGTCCTTTGTTAATAGTGGCAAACATTAGTATCAACAATATACCTGACTGTCTTGAATTCTTTGTCACAGACACACAACTATATGTTCATAAAAATATGGACTAGACACATTTAACTCATTTAATATATTGCTATTATTAGGAGCCTCATTCACCAATCAACAGGTTAGATTGGAAAGTAATTTAAAGTCGGTTTCTACTTAGGTCAACAAGGGAAAATTTTATTTTAGTGATTTTTTATTAAATAGATACAAATAATACAATTATGAATATACATATGACAGAAACACAATATTAAATAGCAAAAAGAAAGGCGAAATTAGATATTAAAAATAATTAATTAAATTTTAAAAAATTAATCATTATTTGGAAAAACTGTATTAACATCAATTTTCATCCACTACAAGTTTTACAAAAACTATTTGAACTTGAGTGAATAAATATAAATTATTTTATTAAAGATTGAAAATTTGAACAATATGTATAAATAAATATATATATATATATATATATATATATATATATATATATATATATATATAAGGACTAATATATAATATGAACTAACAGTAGGAATTAAAAAAGTGAAAAATCATTTACAAATCTTAAATACAATGCAATGCTTTATTTAGTATTAAAAACAATATAACATGACTCTTGAATTTAATTAAGTTTACATTGTTCGTCTATGATTGTACTTCAGAGCTAGTTCTGATCACACTATTAGCAAATAGATACGTGGACTGTCCTACAGATGGATGTATTTAATCTGCAAATTCACCAAACTATTTGGGGATTTGAATGAAATAGCTTGTAATGTTGACGCATAATGCATAGATATATTTCCGATAAGTGGAAACGCTTAGGTTGGCAACATACGGCGTCTCAGCCAAGCCAGGTAGCTGGGAGATTAGGACCGGCCACTAATAGGGTGTTTTCGCCGCGCCGACTCAGCCTACTCACCGCCCAGGCCGGACCTAATCTCCCAGGCTTGCCTCAACTTAACCTGAGACGTCGTATAGCGCTCCGGGTGGAAACTTTCAAGAGTTTTAATTGGAGTAAGAAACAATTCTTTGGAGTACAAACTTTGCACTGATAAACGTTAGAGATGCTATATTACAAACTATCTTTTTGAGCATTAAAGTCGCCGAACCAACATATATTACGTAATACTGGAATTAGCAACGAAGCATCAGCGCGTTCATAGGTGGACAATATACGGAGCGGTGATATATGGGGACAGTTACAGTCAAATTCCGGGCATTGTGTTGCTCGGGAAGCTCGTCAGACTGGGACTTATGGATGAATGGGCCCAGCGAAATAAAAATGCATACACAATCAAAACAGATCATTAATCGTCAGAACTGTTTAAAATTATTGTTCAGCAATAATTTATTTAGAAATTATATGTTTTGTATTCATCATAACTTTTCTATATTCCATAAATAAAATGTAAAAATTAAATTGTATTTTTTAAAAATTTATTATTTGTAGTTTACGCAGAAATATGTTTCATTTAATAGTAAAAAATATTACGAAAAGTTAAATATAGATAAAACTAACTAAATCAAACCTGTAAAATCTAAAATAAACCAAACGAGCGTTGAAGGTAACAGATAACTGAAAGCAAACAAACATTAACTCGGTTTATAGGTTGGCATTAAATATAGAGTCAAACAAGAATAGCTACATAACCCTACAAAAATATCGTAAATACGCTTTACCTGCATCAAGTTCCCAGCGTATAATGGCACTATCGACTATTGTAACCTCATACTTATCAGCTTAGAATATTATGGGTAACATGGCAACAGAAATAGCAAAGTGTAAAGTATCACATAAAAGCCCTAATGGAGACGTCATTTCTTGTAAAACTTGGATAATTAAGTAATATATTTAGTCGTTGATAAACAGTTCCACCATCATTTGGAAACTAATACAATAATGCAAGATATATAACATATGTTAAAATTAGAATCACCATTGTTGCCATATATTTATTACAAATAGCCAAGTTGATTTTGTTGCCATAACATTTTAGATATTAAATATAGTATCAAATTTAAAATGTATTTGTTCATCTATTAATTTGTTATTATTACTGTATTTATATATTTCGAATCCTTCATATATGTTCATTCTTAATCCCTTATTATTTTCTTTTATAAGTTTCATGTTAAATTAGAATCAGCAATGTTACCAAATCCATTACAAATAGTCAAGTTTATCTTATTGCCGGAACATTTAAACAACAAGATAAGTTGGTAACCGTGGCAACAATTTAAGGTTGCGTAATGGAGGTTTCGACGACAGCCAGATGAGAGCAAAATAAAAATTCATTTATACATCTTTAATAAGTACATTTCTAGCTGTGGAAAAGTTGGCTTAGTGCCATGCCACTAGACTTCGATCATGAGGATACTTAGTTCAAATCCGGGTAGTCCCCTTAACTTTTTATAATATAATTATTGAATATATATTTGAAAAAACTTTTATTAACATCAATTGTCATCAACTACAGGTTTAAAAAATATATTTTAATTTGATTGGATGAATAAAAACGTATTTTAATAACGATTGAAAGTTTGTACAAGATATATGTCAGGAGAGTGTGAGCTAATAGAAGGAGTTTAAAAATAATGAAATATTTTTAACTATTTTGCCTTTTTTTAATAATTATGAACCAAATATTTAGCTTGTATAAGAATTTAAATGTAGTCTAAATTAGTCTATATGAGTGACGTGAAGAGATGATCTAGTCACATACTGTTTCTTCTTTATAGCATTGTTAATTGTTAATTTTTGTAGCATTAAGTTTAAACAGTTGAATTGTCATTACCATATGTGTTGCGATTGTGTTTTAATTGAAAAAGCTTTTCAAATACTATAAAGGGCCACTTGAAGATGGTGATTAGAGTTAATCACAAAAATGGCTGAACACTAAAAACCGTAATGGCTCTACTTGTATAAATCAGACCTTCATTTTAAAACTATACCGGCCACTTCTCATGAAACGTAAATCGCAGCATATTGCGGAAATAAGTTTTCCTCAACAGCTCTGGATACTTATACAGCCGTACTTTCATTCCCCAACCTCACTCATATCCACACATCTTATAAAACCGGGTTTTATGCATTTAGGAATTTATTAACTCTACGATTTTATTCATGGAAGGTTTAGTTTTATTTATGAACTTGCTGTTTAATGTATACTTAGTGGCATAATAAGTCTTGTAAAATGAACACTGATTTTCTCGTGGAACAGAAATTTAGATTACTCGAAGTTAAAATATAATCGATTGGTTGGAAATACACCACGTCATATCTATCACGCCCTTTCTTATCTATTGTTTCATTTAGGCATAAGCTATAATCAGTGGCGACGGTAAGTGATCGGGGGGCCGCGAAAAGAAATGTGGGGCCCCCTTTTATAGAATAAGTATCAAAACGATTTTTAAGATGCAATGCAAACCCCATAATATATTCACTTATTAGGCCTACATCACTATCGTCGATTGAAACAATTGAAAATTTGTACAAGATATACATCAAGAGAGTGTGAGCTAATAGAAGGAATTTAATAAAAGCTCTATTTTAAAAGGTGTTTTGTTTAGTTTTTACATAAAAGAAACGTCACGCAGAAAGGCCGTTATGGCGGTATTAAATACAGCTCTGGCAGTTTATTTATTTAGAACGCTGCGTAGCTTAGAATGATATAAACCACTGCAGCGCTAAACGTATTGCAGCTCTTTAGCTGAAAACAGGGCAATAAAGCCCATTACCCGCACAAGGCGTCGCACAAGGTTACGGCCCCTACAAGTACCACAGATAAATGTCGGTATCGTCTGATTGTACATGTCGCTGACTCAGGCCAAGGTTGTCAGTCACAATCACATTTCTACAATCTAAATAATAACAAATCTGTTAAGATTTAAGTTTCCTTTGTTAATGTATGTTTAATACTTTTATTTACAACATAACCCACACCTTTCCATAATTTTACCATATTTTTAATATCAGAAATTAATTATGTTCCTTTCTTACAAATTTCATCTCATACCTCGCCCTACATGTGGGTGTAATGATTAGACACTCTGTACGACTGCGGAAGCCTGCCAAGATGCCCCATGGTCCTCTACAACATGGGTTCCCAAAGTGGGAGGCGCGAGATCAGTTGGAAAATAATACGAAAAGTTAAATATATATTTAATATTATAGGAACAAGCTTGATGTTGCTAATGACTTACTTACGCCCTTACTAAAATACCGTCTCAAATAGGCATGCTAGTGTAGGCCCTAAGCTGAGGCATCTCACTTACAGATTTTTCTCTTATCAGTTGAAATTTACCTTCCAAATTAAAACTTGAAATCTTATATCATGTTTCTTGTGAAATTATACATAAATAAATAATTTTTTTTCAATACATATAATGTTTGTTTCTTTTTCATATGCCCATACCATTTACTTATAGTGTAAAGTGGAGGGGGAGGATTTCATTTCAAGAGGAGAGGGAGTGGTACCCAAAAAGTTTGGGAACCCCTGCTCTACAATATTATTTTCTAAATTCAAACTATATTTACAATCCTTTTTTCCTTTGAGACGATAATACCCTTGCCTAATCTATACAAAAAAATTATATTCCGTTAACTTAACATTTTATAATCAATTTATGAAAGTATATTATGACCACTATCTAGTTACACCGCAATCTTGGATGTGTAGCAGGAAAATATCTTTAATTTAAAAGCCCATATGTAAAAAATAATTAGCTAAATTACATAGTCAATTTAAGTTTAACCTATGCTACACTTATAAAGTTGTTTCTACGTTTCATAGCCAATCGTAGAGTGTATTGCCCGCTCGTATTATTTATATGTTTCTCCGACTACTGTGGGGCTGCATAGTCTTGCATGCACACCTATGTAAACAATTCCGTAATCAGACCCTAATTAGTTGAAATAAATCATACAACAATAAACAAATAATTTACTCCATTTCAAATGACTTGAACATATGTTAGTGTGTTACACTTGCCTGCAGTAGCACTTACTTTTGGGGCTGCATAGTCTTGCATGCACACACCTCTGTAAACGATTCCGTAATCAGGCCCTAATTAGTTGAAATAAATCATACAACAATAAACAAATAATTTACTCCATTTCCAATGACTTGAACATATGTTAGTGTGTTACACTTGCCTTCAGTAGCACTTACTTTTGGGGCTGCATAGTCTTGCATGCAAACCTCTGTAAACAATTCCGTAATCAGACCCTAATTAGTTGAAATAAATCATACAACAATAAACAAATAATTTACTCCATTTCCAATGACTTGAACATATGTTAGTGTGTTACACTTGCCTTCAGTAGCACTTACTTTTGGGGCTGCATAGTCTTGCATGCACACCCCTCTGTAAACAATTCCGTAATCAGACCCTAATTAGTTGAAATAAATCATACAACAATAAACAAATAATTTACTCCATTTCCAATGACTTGAACATATGTTAGTGTGTTACACTTGCCTTCAGTAGCACTTACTTTTGGGGCTGCATAGTCTTGCATGCACACCTCTGTAAACAATTCCGTAATCAGACCCTAATTAGTTGAAATAAATCATACAACAATAAACAAATAATTTACTCCATTTCCAATGACTTGAACATATGTTAGTGTGTTACACTTGCCTTCAGTAGCACTTACTTTTGGGGCTGCATAGTCTTGCATGCACACCCCTCTGTAAACAATTCCGTAATCAGGCCCTAATTAGTTGAAATAAATCATACAACAATAAACAAATAATTTACTCCATTTCCAATGACTTGAACATATGTTAGTGTGTTACACTTGCCTTCAGTAGCACTTACTTTTGGGGCTGCATAGTCTTGCATGCACACCCCTCTGTAAACAATTCCGTAATCAGGCCCTAATTAGTTGAAATAAATCATACAACAATAAACAAATAATTTACTCCATTTCCAATGACTTGAACATATGTTAGTGTGTTACACTTGCCTTCAGTAGCACTTACTTTTGGGGCTGCATAGTCTTGCATGCACACCCCTCTGTAAACAATTCCGTAATCAGGCCCTAATTAGTTGAAATAAATCATACAACAATAAACAAATAATTTACTCCATTTCCAATGACTTGAACATATGTTAGTGTGTTACACTTGCCTTCAGTAGCTTTCTAAATTATTAGGGACGGCCGTTCCGAAGGTGTGTCCTATCGTCAACTCTGACAGATGGTTGTTTTAGGTTATGATAGGGATATTAGATGTATTTGTTTAGAGGGTTTTGGAGGTTATGATGTCAAAAAGTGTTTGTGTGTTATAATGTAATTGGATGTTGAGTATGTGTGCACGTATGTATGTACAAACACAACACTTATTACGTTATAACTCAATTAAACTTTCTGAAATCACAGCCCTCAAAACTCTCTTAAAAATTTCATCTTATAGCCCTACAATACCCCGCCTTATTCCCACCCGAACCTAAAATAACCATGAGGTCAATTACAGTCTAAGTTGACAGTACTTCTCTATAAAACACACGTCCTCAATGTATAAAAAAGTTAGTGCTACTATAGGCAAGTATAACATATCGATATATGTCCTAGCGTTTTACTTTAAAACTAGTAGCACTAGTAGTGCCTGACTCTATTCGCATATTTGTTTTTCTAAACTTTACGTGAAATAATATTTAGCTATATCAAAACTTATAAAACTTCGAGCGATTTGAATTTAATGTGACCGGAAAAAATAAACTCGTATCTTGTAAACAAAAGCAACCCACGTACTTCTGAATATTTTCGCAGCAGAACATTTCCGTTCACCATGACACTATATTCTGTATGTATATTTTTGAACCAAATCTACATATTTAGGTTAGATGTGTCTAGCGCTAGTGCCAAACTAACTCTAAAATGTATTTCTCGTTTGGTAAAACAAATTCAGCTTCACTTATTTTCTTTTTTTTTAATTTTTCATGTTTTTATAATGTGAAAATTATGTAAACTTTAAAATTTAATATTTTGTTGACTAGTTAATGGGGTAAGCATTGTGGCTCGCTCATTTCTGGCAACCCAAATATATTCAAGTTAACCATGTTTATTTCAAGCAGCCTTAAAACGTTGCAAAAAATGTAAACTTAAAGGGAAAAATCAATTGAAAAAATTAGTATAAGATAAATGTAATATATAAAAAATAATACATTTACAATGGCGCAAATGCAATTTCAAAATGAAGGAAATTAGATTGTTATACAGTAATTATACAAAACAATGAATAAAATTTATTGTTTACTATGTTAACAAAACTTAAAACTTTAAATAAAAATTTTACAACAACCCAAAACTATTTCAAGCTTGGTTTATAATTTCTGACCTTATAATTTCTTGCTTAAAGATAAGGTGAACTGATACAGATACTTTTATACAGTGAACTGATGAAGAAACCTTAATAAGATGAACTGATACCGACACCTTAACAGGGTACCGATACATAAACTCTAATAGAGGGAACTGATGAAACCTTAATAGGCTAAACTGACATAGAAACCTTAATAGGGTGAACTGATACCGACACCTTAACAGGGTACCGATACATAAACTCTAATAGAGGGAACTGATGAAACCTTAATAGTTTGAACTGACATAGAAACCTTATCAGGGTGAACTAATGCTGACACCTTAACAGGGAACCTATACATAAACTCTAATAGAGAGAACTGATGAAACCTTAATAGGCTGAACTGTCATAGACACCTTAATAGGGTGAACTGATGCCGACACCTTAACAGAGTACCGACACATAAACTTTAATAGAATGAGCTGATACAGAACCTCTAATAGAAGGAACTGATGAAACCTTAATAGTTTGAACTGACATAGAAACTTTAACAGGGTGAACTAATACCGACACCTTAACAGGGAACCGATACATAAACTCTAATAGAGGGAACTGATGAAACCTTAATAGGCTGAACTGACATAGACACCTTAATAGGGTGAACTGATGCCGACACTTTAACAGGGAACCGATACATAAACTCTAATAGAGGGAACTGATGAAAACTTAATAGGCTGAACTGACATAGACACCTTAATAGGGTGAACTAATGCCGACACCTTAACAGGGAACCGATACATAAACTCTAATAGAGGGAACTGATGAAACCTTAATAGGCTGAACTGACATAGACACCTTAATAGGGTGAACTGATGCCGACACTTTAACAGGGAACCGATACATAAACTCTAATAGAGGGAACTGATGAAAACTTAATAGGCTGAACTGACATAGACACCTTAATAGGGTGAACTAATGCCGACACCTTAACAGGGAACCGATACATAAACTCTAATAGAGGGAACTGATGAAACCTTAATAGGCTGAACTGACATAGACACCTTAATAGGGTGAACTGATGCCGACACCTTAACAGAGTACCCACACATAAACTTTAATAGAATGAGCTGATACAGAAACTCTAATAGAAGGAACTGATGAAACCTTAATAGTTTTAACTGACATAGAAACCTTATCAGGGTGAACTAATGCCGACACCTTAACAGGGAACCGATACATAAACTCTAATAGAGGGAACTGATGAAACGTTAATAGGCTGAACTGACATAGACACCTTAATAGGGTGAACTGATGCCGACACCTTAACAGAGTACCGACACATAAACTTTAATAGAATGAGCTGATACAGAACCTCTAATAGAAGGAACTGATGAAACCTTAATAGTTTGAACTGACATAGAAACTTTAACAGGGTGAACTAATACCGACACCTTAACAGGGAACCGATACATAAACTCTAATAGAGGGAACTGATGAAACCTTAATAGGCTGAACTGACATAGACACCTTAATAGGGTGAACTGATGCCGACACCTTAACAGGGAACCGATACATAAACTCTAATAGAGAGAACTGATGAAACCTTAATAGGCTGAACTGACATAGACACCTTAATAGGGTGAACTCATGCCGACACCATAACAGAGTACCCACACATCAACTTTAATAGAATGAGCTGATACAGAAACTCTAATAGAAGAAACTGATGAAACCTTAATAGTTTGAACTGACATAGAAACTTTAACAGGGTGAACTGATACCGACACCTTAACAGGGAACCGATACATAAACTCTAATAGAAGGAACTGATGAAACCTTAATAGTGTGAACTGATATAGAAACTTTAACAGGGTGAACTAATACCGACACCTTAACAGGGAACCGATACATAAACTCTAATAGAGGGAACTGATGAAACCTTAATAGCTTGAACTGACATAGAAACCTTAACAGGCTGAACTGATACCGACACCTTAACAGGGAACCGATACATAAACTTTAATAGAGAGAACTGATGAAACCTTAATAGTGTGAACTGATATAGAAACATTAATAGGGTGAACTGATAAATAGAGTAAAATGGTACAAAAATCTGACACTTTGTATATTTTTCAAAACTATTATGTACGTTTTAAATTGTTCCGATAAATTTGATAAGAAAAGCCAATGTAGGGTGCACTTGAAAAAGTCAGTAGTCAGAATGAGAATTTACGTTCGAACTTTAAAATTTTGAATTTTAGGTACTTTAACAATACGTTTACCGATAATAAATTTATAGTGCATAATAAAACGTACCACTGTTTAACTGAACACTTGAAGAACTGATATCTTGATAACATTTGATAATGTATCACGTGCCAGAGTAAAAGTAAATTAAATTTATGAAGTATTTCTATTGTCTACTTAATTTATTGTTAATTTTTTAGTTTTAAGGCTATAAAACCAATATGGCGTAGTGCCTTTACAAGAATGGAAGGGATTATGGGCATTGCAGCATTGAGGCAGCGAAATAAAACCCCTCGTAGAGGATGTAGAGAGAGCCCAGTGAGAAGTAGAGCTACTTCTTATCAGGGTCGTAAATGCTGTCAACCAGTTTATACTTCCTTGTAGGAAGGGTAACGAAGGTTAGATAGAACCAAGGGAAAGACTATTGTTGGAGGATGTAGAGAGAGCCCAGGGAGAAGTAGAGTTACTTCTTATCAGGGTCGTAAATGCTGTCAACCAGTTTATACTTCCTTGTAGGAAGGGTAACGAAGGTTAGATAGAACCAAGGGAAAGACTATTGTTGGAGGATGTAGAGAGAGCCCAGGGAGAAGTAGAGTTACTTCTTATTAGGGTCGTAAATGCTGTCAACCAGTTTATACTTCCTTGTAGGAAGGGTAACGAAGGTTAGATAGAACCAAGGGAAAGACTATTGTTGGAGGATGTAGAGAGAGCCCAGTGAGAAGTAGAGCTACTTCTTATCAGGGTCGTAAATGCTGTCAACCAGTTTATACTTCCTTGTAGGAAGGGTAACGAAGGTTAGATAGAACCAAGGGAAAGACTATTGTTGGAGGATGTAGAGAGAGCCCAGGGAGAAGTAGAGTTACTTCTTATCAGGGTCGTAAATGCTGTCAACCAGTTTATACTTCCTTGTAGGAAGGGTAACGAAGGTTAGATAGAACCAAGGGAAAGACTATTGTTGGAGGATGTAGAGAGAGCCCAGTGAGAAGTAGAGCTACTTCTTATCAGGGTCGTAAATGCTGTCAACCAGTTTATACTTCCTTGTAGGAAGGGTAACGAAGGTTAGATAGAACCAAGGGAAAGACTATTGTTGGAGGATGTAGAGAGAGCCCAGTGAGAAGTAGAGCTACTTCTTATCAGGGTCGTAAATGCTGTCAACCAGTTTATACTTCCTTGTAAGAAGGGTAACGAAGGTTAGATAGAATCAGGTAGAACCAAGGGAAAGACTATTGTTGGAGGATGTAGAGAGAGCCCAGGGAGAAGTAGAGCTACTTCTTATCAGGGTCGTAAATGCTGTCAACCAGTTTATACTTCCTTGTAAGAAGGGTAACGAAGGTTAGATAGAACCAAGGGAAAGACTATTGTTGGAGGATGTAGAGAGAGCCCAGGGAGAAGTAGAGTTACTTCTTATCAGGGTCGTAAATGCTGTCAACCAGTTTATACTTCCTTGTAAGAAGGGTAACGAAGGTTAGATAGAACCAAGGGAAAGACTATTGTTGGAGGATGTAGAGAGAGCCCAGGGAGAAGTAGAGTTACTTCTTATCAGGGTCGTAAATGCTGTCAACCAGTTTATACTTCCTTGTAGGAAGGGTAACGAAGGTTAGATAGAACCAAGGGAAAGACTATTGTTGGAGGATGTAGAGAGAGCCCAGGGAGAAGTAGAGTTACTTCTTATCAGGGTCGTAAATGCTGTCAACCAGTTTATACTTCCTTGTAAGAAGGGTAACGAAGGTTAGATAGAACCAAGGGAAAGACTATTGTTGGAGGATGTAGAGAGAGCCCAGGGAGAAGTAGAGTTACTTCTTATCAGGGTCGTAAATGCTGTCAACCAGTTTATACTTCCTTGTAAGAAGGGTAACGAAGGTTAGATAGAACCAAGGGAAAGACTATTGTTGGAGGATGTAGAGAGAGCCCAGGGAGAAGTAGAGTTACTTCTTATCAGGGTCGTAAATGCTGTCAACCAGTTTATACTTCCTTGTAGGAAGGGTAACGAAGGTTAGATAGAACCAAGGGAAAGACTATTGTTGGAGGATGTAGAGAGAGCCCAGGGAGAAGTAGAGTTACTTCTTATCAGGGTCGTAAATGCTGTCAACCAGTTTATACTTCCTTGTAGGAAGGGTAACGAAGATTAGATAGAACCAAGGGAAAGACTATTGTTGGAGGATGTAGAGAGAGCCCAGGGAGAAGTAGAGTTACTTCTTATCAGGGTCGTAAATGCTGTCAACCAGTTTATACTTCCTTGTAAGAAGGGTAACGAAGGTTAGATAGAATCAGGTAGAACCAAGGGAAAGACTATTGTTGCAGGATGTAGAGAGAGCCCAGGGAGAAGTAGAGTTACTTCTTATCAGGGTCGTAAATGCTGTCAACCAGTTTATACTTCCTTGTAAGAAGGGTAACGAAGGTTAGATAGAACCAAGGGAAAGACTATTGTTGGAGGATGTAGAGAGAGCCCAGGGAGAAGTAGAGTTACTTCTTATCAGGGTCGTAAATGCTGTCAACCAGTTTATACTTCCTTGTAGGAAGGGTAACGAAGGTTAGATAGAACCAAGGGAAAGACTATTGTTGGAGGATGTAGAGAGAGCCCAGGGAGAAGTAGAGTTACTTCTTATCAGGGTCGTAAATGCTGTCAACCAGTTTATACTTCCTTGTAGGAAGGGTAACGAAGGTTAGATAGAACCAAGTGAAAGACTATTGTTGGAGGATGTAGAGAGAGCCCAGGGAGAAGTAGAGTTACTTCTTATCAGGGTCGTAAATGCTGTCAACCAGTTTATACTTCCTTGTAGGAAGGGTAACGAAGGTTAGATAGAACCAAGGGAAAGACTATTGTTGGAGGATGTAGAGAGAGCCCAGGGAGAAGTAGAGTTACTTCTTATCAGGGTCGTAAATGCTGTCAACCAGTTTATACTTCCTTGTAGGAAGGGTAACGAAGGTTAGATAGAACCAAGGGAAAGACTATTGTTGGAGGATGTAGAGAGAGCCCAGGGAGAAGTAGAGTTACTTCTTATCAGGGTCGTAAATGCTGTCAACCAGTTTATACTTCCTTGTAGGAAGGGTAACGAAGGTTAGATAGAACCAAGGGAAAGACTATTGTTGGAGGATGTAGAGAGAGCCCAGGGAGAAGTAGAGTTACTTCTTATCAGGGTCGTAAATGCTGTCAACCAGTTTATACTTCCTTGTAGGAAGGGTAACGAAGGTTAGATAGAACCAAGGGAAAGACTATTGTTGGAGGATGTAGAGAGAGCCCAGGGAGAAGTAGAGCTACTTCTTATCAGGGTCGTAAATGCTGTCAACCAGTTTATACTTCCTTGTAGGAAGGGTAACGAAGGTTAGATAGAACCAAGGGAAAGACTATTGTTGAAGGATGTAGAGAGAGCCCAGGGAGAAGTAGAGTTATTTCTTATCAGGGTCGTAAATGCTGTCAACCAGTTTATACTTCCTTGTAGGAAGGGTAACGAAGGTTAGATAGAACCAAGGGAAAGACTATTGTTGGAGGATGTAGAGAGAGCCCAGGGAGAAGTAGAGTTACTTCTTATCAGGGTCGTAAATGCTGTCAACCAGTTTATACTTCCTTGTAGGAAGGGTAACGAAGGTTAGATAGAACCAAGGGAAAGACTATTGTTGGAGGATGTAGAGAGAGCCCAGGGAGAAGTAGAGTTACTTCTTATCAGGGTCGTAAATGCTGTCAACCAGTTTATACTTCCTTGTAGGAAGGGTAACGAAGGTTAGATAGAACCAAGGGAAAGACTATTGTTGGAGGATGTAGAGAGAGCCCAGGGAGAAGTAGAGTTACTTCATATCAGGGTCGTAAATGCTGTCAACCAGTTTATACTTCCTTGTAAGAAGGGTAACGAAGGTTAGATAGAATCAGGTAGAACCAAGGGAAAGACTATTGTTGGAGGATGTAGAGAGAGCCCAGGGAGAAGTAGAGTTACTTCTTATCAGGGTCGTAAATGCTGTCAACCAGTTTATACTTCCTTGTAAGAAGGGTAACGAAGGTTAGATAGAACCAAGGGAAAGACTGTTGTTGGAGGATGTAGAGAGAGCCCAGGGAGAAGTAGAGTTACTTCTTATCAGGGTCGTAAATGCTGTCAACCAGTTTATACTTCCTTGTAAGAAGGGTAACGAAGGTTAGATAGAACCAAGGGAAAGACTATTGTTGGAGGATGTAGAGAGAGCCCAGGGAGAAGTAGAGTTACTTCTTATCAGGGTCGTAAATGCTGTCAACCAGTTTATACTTCCTTGTAGGAAGGGTAACGAAGGTTAGATAGAACCAAGGGAAAGACTATTGTTGGAGGATGTAGAGAGAGCCCAGGGAGAAGTAGAGTTACTTCTTATCAGGGTCGTAAATGCTGTCAACCAGTTTATACTTCCTTGTAGGAAGGGTAACGAAGGTTAGATAGAACCAAGGGAAAGACTATTGTTGGAGGATGTAGAGAGAGCCCAGGGAGAAGTAGAGTTACTTCTTATCAGGGTCGTAAATGCTGTCAACCAGTTTATACTTCCTTGTAGGAAGGGTAACGAAGGTTAGATAGAACCAAGGGAAAGACTATTGTTGGAGGATGTAGAGAGAGCCCAGGGAGAAGTAGAGTTACTTCTTATCAGGGCCGTAAATGCTGTCAACCAGTTTATACTTCCTTGTAGGAAGGGTAACGAAGGTTAGATAGAACCAAGGGAAAGACTATTGTTGGAGGATGTAGAGAGAGCCCAGGGAGAAGTAGAGTTACTTCTTATCAGGGTCGTAAATGCTGTCAACCAGTTTATACTTCCTTGTAGGAAGGGTAACGAAGGTTAGATAGAACCAAGGGAAAGACTATTGTTGGAGGATGTAGAGAGAGCCCAGGGAGAAGTAGAGTTACTTCTTATCAGGGTCGTAAATGCTGTCAACCAGTTTATACTTCCTTGTAGGAAGGGTAACGAAGGTTAGATAGAACCAAGGGAAAGACTATTGTTGGAGGATGTAGAGAGAGCCCAGGGAGAAGTAGAGCTACTTCTTATCAGGGTCGTGAATGCTGTCAACCAGTTTATACTTCCTTGTAGGAAGGGTAACGAAGGTTAGATAGAACCAAGGGAAAGACTATTGTTGGAGGATGTAGAGAGAGCCCAGGGAGAAGTAGAGTTACTTCTTATCAGGGTCGTAAATGCTGTCAACCAGTTTATACTTCCTTGTAGGAAGGGTAACGAAGGTTAGATAGTACCAAGGGAAAGACTATTGTTGGAGGATGTAGAGAGAGCCCAGGGAGAAGTAGAGTTACTTCATATCAGGGTCGTAAATGCTGTCAACCAGTTTATACTTCCTTGTAAGAAGGGTAACGAAGGTTAGATAGAATCAGGTAGAACCAAGGGAAAGACTATTGTTGGAGGATGTAGAGAGAGCCCAGGGAGAAGTAGAGTTACTTCTTATCAGGGTCGTAAATGCTGTCAACCAGTTTATACTTCCTTGTAGGAAGGGTAACGAAGGTTAGATAGAACCAAGGGAAAGACTATTGTTGGAGGATGTAGAGAGAGCCCAGGGAGAAGTAGAGTTACTTCTTATCAGGGTCGTAAATGCTGTCAACCAGTTTATACTTCCTTGTAAGAAGGGTAACGAAGGTTAGATAGAACCAAGGGAAAGACTATTGTTGGAGGATGTAGAGAGAGCCCAGGGAGAAGTAGAGTTACTTCTTATCAGGGTCGTAAATGCTGTCAACCAGTTTATACTTCCTTGTAGGAAGGGTAACGAAGGTTAGATAGAACCAAGGGAAAGACTATTGTTGGAGGATGTAGAGAGAGCCCAGGGAGAAGTAGAGTTACTTCTTATCAGGGTCGTAAATGCTGTCAACCAGTTTATACTTCCTTGTAGGAAGGGTAACGAAGGTTAGATAGAACCAAGGGAAAGACTATTGTTGGAGGATGTAGAGAGAGCCCAGGGAGAAGTAGAGTTACTTCTTATCAGGGTCGTAAATGCTGTCAACCAGTTTATACTTCCTTGTAGGAAGGGTAACGAAGGTTAGATAGAACCAAGGGAAAGACTATTGTTGGAGGATGTAGAGAGAGCCCAGGGAGAAGTAGAGTTACTTCTTATCAGGGTCGTAAATGCTGTCAACCAGTTTATACTTCCTTGTAGGAAGGGTAACGAAGGTTAGATAGAACCAAGGGAAAGACTATTGTTGGAGGATGTAGAGAGAGCCCAGGGAGAAGTAGAGTTACTTCTTATCAGGGTCGTAAATGCTGTCAACCAGTTTATACTTCCTTGTAGGAAGGGTAACGAAGGTTAGATAGAACCAAGTGAAAGACTATTGTTGGAGGATGTAGAGAGAGCCCAGGGAGAAGTAGAGTTACTTCTTATCAGGGTCGTAAATGCTGTCAACCAGTTTATACTTCCTTGTAGGAAGGGTAACGAAGGTTAGATAGAACCAAGGGAAAGACTATTGTTGGAGGATGTAGAGAGAGCCCAGGGAGAAGTAGAGTTACTTCTTATCAGGGTCGTAAATGCTGTCAACCAGTTTATACTTCCTTGTAGGAAGGGTAACGAAGGTTAGATAGAACCAAGGGAAAGACTATTGTTGGAGGATGTAGAGAGAGCCCAGGGAGAAGTAGAGCTACTTCTTATCAGGGTCGTAAATGCTGTCAACCAGTTTATACTTCCTTGTAGGAAGGGTAACGAAGGTTAGATAGAACCAAGGGAAAGACTATTGTTGGAGGATGTAGAGAGAGCCCAGGGAGAAGTAGAGTTACTTCTTATCAGGGTCGTAAATGCTGTCAACCAGTTTATACTTCCTTGTAGGAAGGGTAACGAAGGTTAGATAGAACCAAGGGAAAGACTATTGTTGGAGGATGTAGAGAGAGCCCAGGGAGAAGTAGAGCTACTTCTTATCAGGGTCGTAAATGCTGTCAACCAGTTTATACTTCCTTGTAGGAAGGGTAACGAAGGTTAGATAGAACCAAGGGAAAGACTATTGTTGGCAATAAGGGGAAATTACGCCATAAAACAGTGCCAGATGTTGACCTGCTCTCAACTGAAGTAAACCGAGGTGCCTACCCGGCGTATTTAAAAGGATCATAGACTAAACTATACCTCGCCTCAAAATAAGTTGAGGCAAGTCAGGTAGCTGGGGATTAGAAACTGATCGGCCGATGAATAGGCTGGGACTCCCCGGCGAGTACATCCCATTAGTGAGACATCCCCAATTACTCCACTTAAAAGCGTTAATATAACAAATACGCATTTTATGAGAAAAGCGTTGATACTTTTTTCTTAACTATTATTAAACAAACAATTGCGCGTTTGTCTCATGTTAATCGGTCGACTTGAAGTGTTATAACTGTAGCTTATTACAAATTTTAATTATCGAAGCAAATCCGGTAATCGTACTTAAAATTGGCCGATTAACACGAGACAAACGCGCAATTGTTTGTTTAATAATAGTTAGGAAAACCGTATCAAAATATTTCTCATATAATGCGTATTTATGAGGTTGACGTTTTTAAGTGGAGTAATCGACGATGCGTCTCTAATGGGGTGTCACCGCCCATTCATCGGCCGAGCAGTTCCTAATCCCCCAGTTACCTGACTTGCCTCAACTGAGACGGGGTATAGCATTAATTCATAATGATTGAATGCAATGCCAGCTGGAAAGAAAGAAACTATGAATATGCTTTAAGTGTGTTTGATTGAAGTTTCAAAAGATAAATGGAATTTAAGACTAAAACCATATAAATATTTATTTACAACATAAAGAGGGATGTGTTAAGCAATATTATTGTAAGTCTGAGTTTTATTTTCTCATCTTATTGTGTTTTCTAAATTGGATTATATATTTTCAAGCATTCCTAAACATCTTTCATTGTACGAACGAATACAATAGCAAGATATCTTTCAACATTAGTATCACGTTTTACCGCCACAAGGTTATTTTTTGAGAGTGTATTTTTCTTTTCCTAACAAAACATATCTTTGTGTCTAACGAAGTATTTCAAAATCAGATTGGAAGTTCTGTGGTGTGTTGCTGTACATAAATAGGCCTATATCATATCTCACAATCCAGAAAAATAAAAGCTTAAAACATGTTTCAAATAAATATTTTTTTACAATTAGAAAAAGTTTTGTTTTTAATTTTACCGTCAAATTGTATCAGAATAAAATATTATTTGACCTACACAAAACAAAATAAAATATTATTTGACCTACACAAAAAAAAATAAAATATTATTTGACCTACACAAAACAAAATAAAATATTATTTGACCTACACAAAACAAAATAAAATATTATTTGACCTACACAAAACAAAATAAAATATTATTTGACCTACACAAAACAAAATAAAATATTATTTGACCTACACAAAACAAAATAAAATATTATTTGACCTACACAAAACAAAATAAAATATTATTTGACCTACACAAAACAAAATAAAATATTATTTGACCTACACAAAACAAAATAAAATATTATTTGACCTACACAATACAAAATAAAATATTATTTGACCTACACAAAACAAAATAAAATATTATTTGACCTACACAAAACAAAATAAAATATTATTTTGAACGAGAACTGAAACAATGATTCCAAAATATACTATTATAAAATTTAGGCTAATACCTCCCTAGTAAAATGAAATTTATAAATTTTCAAAGTTTAATGGTTATTTGTATTTTAAAAAATTCTTTTTTTCAATTTGTTCACTTTTTAACACAAAACGTTAAACGTATACACTTTTTTTAATAATTTTAATTAAAATAAATTCACTTAAAGATTATTAAGTTAGTAAGATCATAGCTAGTGATAACAAGTCACAACACATAATCTCACTACACATTAGTTTAATAATGCATATGGACTAGTTTCGACGGCGATGATGAAGGCAACATCGTCGTCGAAACTAATCTACGTGTATTAATCAACTTGTGTTTTTACCTTACACTCAAACGTAGTGAGATTTTATGCAAATTCTTTTAATATTTACCGTTGTGAATCATATATTTCAAAAAAAAATAATTTTTGTGAATAGTTTTTTAACTTCTAATCTTTCGAAAATCGAAATTTTAATATAACTCTTCATTTTCTCGTATAGGGTCAAACAATATCTGTAAACTACAAATCTAGATCTATTAACAAAACTTACAATCTACCTATAATGGTTCCTTTAAGATAGCTTAGAAAGACTGGATAGCTGCTTTTACCTGCGCTTAAGCTTTTTTTGTCCAGAAACCAATTTAGGTGATCATCGCCAATGAAAAATAGTTTGGAAAACTAAAATTTAAATCAAATAAAATTACTACGATAAATAAAAAAGATACTCTATATTACAACATATAAAAAAAACAAAATTAATCGGAAAGAAAAACATGACAATAAATACATGGCAATCAATATAATAGATAAAAATTAATCATAAAATATAATTAATAACAATGATTAACAACATAACAATTAAAACCAAAATCAAGAATAAAACATAACAATAACTAACAATACAACAATAAATGAATAAATAATATTAGATAACAATAATTAAGATGATGAAAACATAAATGTAAGAAGTTATTTAACAATAAATATAATTTAATAAATATCTATACACAACAAAGAAAAATATGTATATATTAAAATTAATAAATATAGAAATAAATATATGTAAAAATTAAAACATCAAATTTTGAATAACAATTTTAGGTGGCGGAGGGACAGTGCATCGTCAACACCGTCTTTAAACTTCCTTTGATATTAAAAATGCCTCGTATATGCATCAAACCACCACAATCGACCAGTATATGACGGATTGTTATGGTATTTCCACATAACTATCACAGTGGAGAATCCTCGTTACACAACAAAAAACCATGAGTTAGATATGAATGGCCAACGCGTTGGCGTTCATGTGCGTCCATGGTGTCAGGTGTTACGGGCGAAACTACAGGAACGGGTATACCCATGGATCACATAAAGACCATTTTCAACTCCCAGAGCTCTGTGGCCTATAGTTTCTCTCCTTAGCTCGACTCGATGGCCATCAGTCGAGGCCCCGGCACCTGTGCACAGCGGGCACTCCCTGACCAAAGGCCGAAGCGGCTGATAAACCAGCAACTGCACTTAAGTCTTCAGCAGACCAATCTCACATCAGCATCCCGGACCATAGTTTGTCCAGTTCTGATTTTATTCAGCACTCCCAGCGCGCAACTGTTCAGATCAGTCAAATATCCCTAGGAGAAGATGTGAGTGTTGCTATGTAAAGATTGTGTTGCTAATGCTGTGTGTGAAAAGTGTGATAGCGTGTGTAATAATGAAGTGCGTGTTGTCAGTAGTGTGTATGTTAGACTGGGGCACCGCGAGGGACGCCAAACCCCTCTCAATAGGTACAGCTAGTCCGTACCCCCCCTGCGGGTAGTATGTGTAGTAGTGAAGTGAGTGTTATCAGTAGTATCAGTAGTGTGTATGATAGACTGGGGCACCGCGAAGGACGTCAAACCCCTCTCAGTAGGTGCAGCTAGTCCGTACCCCCCCTGCGGGTAGTATGTGTAGTAGTGAAGTGAGTGTTATCAGTAGTATCAGTAGTGTGTATGATAGACTGGGGCACCGCGAAGGACGTCAAACCCCTCTCAGTAGGTGCGGCTAGTCCGCACCCCCCTGCGGGTAGTATGTGTAGTAGTGAAGTGAGTGTTATCAGTAGTATCAGTAGTGTTTAAGTTAGACTGGGGCACCGCGAGGGACGCCAAACCCCTCTCAGTAGGTGCGGCTAGTCCGAACCCCCCTGCGGGTAGTATGTGTAGTAGTGAAGTGAGTGTTATCAGTAGTATCAGTAGTGTTTAAGTTAGACTGGGGCCCGCGAGGGACGCCAAACCCCTCTCAGTAGGTGCAGCTAGTCCGCACCTCCCCTGCGGGTAGTATGTGTAGTAGTGAAGTGAGTGTTATCAGTAGTGTTTAAGTTAGACTGGGGCACCGCGAGGGGGACACCCCTCTCAGTAGGTGCAGCTAGTCCGCACCCCTCCCCCTGCGGGTAGTATGTGTAGTAGTGAAGTGAGTGTTATCAGTAGTATCAGTAGTGTTTAAGTTAGACTGGGGTACCTCCCTGCGGGTCCTGTGCTTAAACTATGTGTTATTCAAAAAAATATATATTACGCTCCAAACGTTCAATTTATGGTCTGGGTTTTACCCAAAGTTGTCAATTTTACCTAAATCAGTCTGGGGTAAGGTCTGATTTAACCTTGGAGTACACAAATTTTTTGATGTTGCTGAGGGTCGAACCTAGGACCTGCGAGTTGTTAGTAGTCAAGTCCATTACACCCTAGACCGTTATAATTTAATTATTCTCTTATTATAATATTTATAGTCTTGTATGCTACATTACTAAGGACTGCTTTTAGTCATGATTAAAGTTTTTATTTTTATTAAAAAATTAATAAATGTTTTTGTAGGCTATTCTTAGAATATAAATAAGTAGAATTATCATTCTTTCAGTAAAGGTAATGAAGAATATATGAAAATCAATATAAGTATTGGGACGCTCGCGTTGCTCCACAATAATGCCAAACTCCACTTCTTGGAAATCCCTAAGCATTAAATGGAAAATCACGGAATTATTAGTAAATAATATAAACTTACAGTCTTCCTACTAAATGTTTAATGACCGACATAAGCCATAACCGTTTCGCCAATAACGTTGTTTTCGTCGTTATCTAATACAGAATATTGCAGTAGTTACTGAAGTTTTATTCTGTAGCTGTGTAAGCTTATTTCCTGATTTACATCCTGTACTTCCCCACAAGCCAAGTTCCCAACCACGCTTACCGTATTATTATTTTGTTGGTATTTCGGTATCATTAAATCTAAAATTTACCTCAATGAAACGATTGTAATGAACCCCTTATGAAAACTTGTACAAATTTTCCTCGGGTTTCTTTTGATACATGAGGAACATAGTATGATATCTATTCGCTATTTATACTATTTGAAGCCGCTGTAGAATGGATTCTACTTCCAGATCTAGTTCTAGCAAAATAACAAAAATATCCTACACACCACAATATCTTTCAAAAGTATGATAAACATTAATTCTTGCAGTTTTTGTGTTGTACATCTTGAGGTTTTTGTATAAATTACACTTTTTGTATTGACTTCGCAAAAAAAACACTACTTACTAATTTACTCAATAGACGCGTTTCGCACTAAGTCAGCGCATTATTCAATGCTGTGAGTCACTGACAAGACTCCATGTTATACCAAGTTAATAATCAAGTTAAAACAAAAAGAGTGTAAATATTAATTAATATTTGTTGATTCCATCTTCATGTGAGCTAGTTTTTAACTAAAAACACTTGTGAATTGCTACACTTGCCTATAGTAGCACTTACTTTGCTTGTTGAGGACAGCCGTTTCGGGAGGTGTGTCCCATTGTCAACTCAGAGCGTAACTGTTCTCAAGGGCTTTGTAGGTTGGGGTGGGGTGCGATATTAGGGTCGAGATGTGAGTGTATTTTAGTGGGTATAAAGAGTTATGATGTCGAAAAGTAATATAGTGATGAGATATAATGTAATGTTTTACATAGGCCAGACAGGGAGGCCATTTTACACACTACCAAGAACACATAAAAGCACTAACAAACAAAAACACCCAAACAAATTTCTCATATACACAAACAATAACTACACAAACATAACATCTAACCTACAAATTCTTCACAAACAAAACAAAACTAACCAACGATACACTAACGAACAATATGAGATATACAAACATTTCAAACTACACCCTACACACATACTCAACACTTAACTACATTATAGCTCACATACAGTTTTTGATGTCATAACTCCTAATACTCACCAAAATACACCCACATCTCCATACCTATTAGCCCATCCCCGCCCTAACCTTGAGAACAGTTACCGACTGAGTTGACAATGGAAAGCATCTCCCGAAACGGCCTTCATTAACAATATAAAGTAATCAACGAAATAATAAATAGGCTTTGACTCACAACTATAAACGCTTTAATATCAGACGCGTTTCAATGACATTATGTCATCATCTTCAGTGATGCTTCAGAATCGAAACTTAATTAAAAAAATTGCACGTAACCTATATTTATTCTTTTGATTATAATCTTCACTCACAAGACAGCTCGAGTATTGTTTATAATATAAAGTAAGTGCTTCTATGAGAGGTTGTAACATATTTACAAGTGTTTTTAGTGAAAGATTATTTTATCTCTCAGCGCCTGCTCATGTAATAAACATGGATTTAAGTCCGGCGTAAAAACAACCTAAAGGTATCACCAGGGTTGGGATTTCATAATATATTTATAAACAACAAATCTGTGTAGGAGCAAAAACCAAATAAAAGGCAACCTTTCGGCGGTCAGGTAAGGCCCACTTACGTACCCATAACCCGATACAACTCACAAATCTAATTTATTTCCAGCGATCTGATATCTCATGTTCTACTTATTCATAAAAGGATGATTCATAAAAATTTATCATTTAGTTTATTATGATACTTTACTCCCTATAGACTTAACTGAAGCTCATTTATTGTAAGCTATCGGGGGCAGAGAGAGAAAGAAACAGGAGTCTCTAAACTTCTTTAATTTCTTTCTTTGTACAAAAAGAATAATGAATATTAGATGTCTGCGTTACTTTAATTAATTACTCTTCTAAAATTACTTATCCACATATTTTTACTTGAACATTCATGTATTTAAATATTTTGTTTTTATTACAAAGCAGGTTTTCTATTGTTATATGCCTAATGAATGTGTGTGAGGGAGAAAATAAAATTCCCCACCCACCATATTCTCCCTCTCCTCTTCCTCTTCCCTTGTCACCCCTTCCTCTTTCTTTTCTTCTTGTTCTTACCCTCAAGCCTTTCCTTCCTATCCTTTCCTTTCCCTATCCCTTTTTCCTCCCACTCCTCAACCTCATTCTCATACATTTCTCTCCTCCCCCCCTTGCTCATTTTCTTCCTTCTCATCGTGCTCCTTGTCCTTTTCCTCTTGCTCTTGTTTCCTTGCTTGCCAAACAATGCATGTTCATTGTATATAATAGATTGATTGAATGGATTTGATTACCGGGTAAATTATTTTGTTGCTTTTGTTCATCTGTGATTATTCCGTCTCAATACTACCCCTAAACGTGTCACAAGAGGAATTAGGGGTCTTTCGTTCCAATATGTTTTAAGGAAAGGCTAAAAAACTGTGTGAACATTCATATAGGCATACTCATAACTGGTTATGATCAGATGTGAAATCATTTACAATATTCGATCAAGGCACCAAACTATTTATAAGGTCATTGATGCTATAGAAAAAATTACATAAAGTGCAATACTTATAAACATATGATCGTTTGTAGCACATGATTTAATTTTGTAAAAATATTTTATTAGATAATTATTTTCCTGAAGATGCTGTCACTATTTTATCGGCGAAAAGCTTTGAATGAATATATTCATTAAAAGTATTCTTGTTTTTGAAATATTTTTAATTTATTATATATATATATATATATATATATATATATATATATATATATATATATAGTAGGCGTTCTCGCATTCACAATATCGTCATCACTATATAGAAATTTAATATTAAATAGAAAATACCATTAGTTTTGCAATATCCTAGATGCATGTCACTCTTTGAAAAAAGGGGTTTAATAAAGGTAGAAGACTGGTATTGTTAAAACTAGCAATCGATCTTGATTGAAGATACACACTCCGTTGGGCACGTGTCTTTACAAAAGACAGGCAGATATAAAGAGATAAATCCACAGAAAGTTAGTAAAGAGAGAGAGAGAAAAAAAGAAGGTAATCTCTCTTTTCAGCTCGCGACTAATTTTTAATGAGCTCCTATTATAATTATAGGTCAAATTTTATAAGCTGGCACTTGGCTCTCCGGTAGAAATTGTGTTTTCGTCGTCTGTAAAACATCAGGCCCAGTCGTCATCCCTCATCGAGGCCATAAATGGCAGCCTACCCGTCCCAACTCTTAGCCAATCCTATTATCACGCTGTCGTGAACGCCCTATTGTTTACTATACATTAAAACGTATTATTAAGTAACAAAATAATGAGTCAACCCTATGAGTAAGTGGAAGTCCGAGGGTCGATGTTTTTTAAAATGACCTGGGAGTACCTCCACCCTCCCCTCGTCTTCGGCCTCTCGCCAAGGCCCGCAGCCTCCAAGTGCCAGCTTATACAGTTTTAATTATAATTCTTCGATAATTTTTTTTTTATTTTTAAAATCGTCATTAAATTTCCTCTGCAATGTTTAGACCACTGCAGTTACTAGAGATATTAGAGAATTGCTACTGAAAGCAAGCAAATGTAAAGCCCATTGCTCGCACAAGGCGCCACACTAAGTTCACAGATTCTATAAATATCAGAGACTGACGTTATTGGCTTCTCTAAGCACCCCTGCAGTTAGCTAAAGGGGGTATTAAACCCTATCCGCGACATTAGCAATAGTAAAATGAAACAATTTAAAAAATTAACCTAAACATGTACCTTACTATTAGGCTACAATGTATTGTACTAGCGGCGACGAATGACTGAAAATAAAATTATCTTAAGAGATCATTCAGACTGTCATAAATGTATGATTTTTTTTTTAATAATAAATATATTATGAGTTCCGGAAGTGAATTTTTGAACGTTTTAATGAAATTTTATTATTATGTCTCTAAATGTTACTCCAAGTGTTCCATGGATTTTTTTTCAAAAATATTTACCTTTCTTGCATAAGTGATACACACGTGCACTTTAGATTTTAATTTAAAAAAATAGATAAATAAAATGCAATAATAAATTACTACTACTATAATGCAACTACAAGCTTTTAAATTATAATAGATCAGTTTCATTAAAGTTTTACAAATAAAATTATAAAAACTTCAGCGAACTTTGAACCAAATTTACTTCGCAGGAGTGTGAGTTATTATTTATGCAAAGGTATACTTGGCATTTGATACAGGCGACTCTACATCTTGACTTGCATCCCTGAAATCTACATTTCGATTCAAACTTCATCTTTCATAAATCTAGGCAAATTGTCGTATTTCACCTCTGGTAGGGCCTGTGGTACAATTTTCCTGTATTTTGGACAGGTAGTGCACATATCCTCTTCAGATTCAGATTCAACTTGTCTCTCTCCTACAGAAGATGACGTATGCTAGCTATCCGTATTCCGTACTGTAATACGAGAGGAGCCTGTCACGTAAGTCGATCCGTCATATATTTAATGTGTACATTTTCACCCTTGCTGGTCACAGCTGGAATACGATTCTCAGGCGGGTTAACCTGAGAACAACGGGAAGTACTCTTAAAAAAAAAGTCTCCTGGTCGAATTAAGTCTGCTAGGACTCCGAAAAACAACGAGGTTCTACAAACACAACAACGCACATACAACATCCAAACTCATTTCCTCACTGGGTAGACACGACCCCACCCACGACACACACCTACTGACCACCTAGCTCTAACCATAAAATGCAAATAATATAATATATACGTACTAGTACATTCTATTTCACAGTTATGTTCCAGGGGCGCAGCTTAGCCCCAACGGAAGTACTAATTTTGATTGAATGTCTTTTCAGTTTCGAGTAAGCAACAGAAGAAGAGGTGCATGTCATTCCTGCCATAGACTCACGAACAAGGTATTTGTAAGGTAATACCCCTCGTTATCCCTTAGCATATAGCTATCCTAGCCCACAGGATTCCTGCATGATCTGCCGCGGGATTTTTCTTATCAGAGTTTCGTAGGTTTTTTCATCCCGATCTTAGCGCGACACTGTACTGTTTCTTTCACTATCATCTGATTCTCCATGGAAAGAGCTTATGAGCTTGGTACATGGGCAATCAACCCTGTTTCCTTCACTCGCTGTAGGGATACTAACCGCATGCACATGTAAGTTCTCAGACTCGGTGGTGCAGGTCCGTGGTGCGTTGCATGTTTCCAGGAAGGCTCATTTAACGTTTCGGTGATATCGCGTGGCTTCCAATGTCGCCATATTTGAGCTGTTGTGATTTTCTTCTTTGATGCGTAAATGGCAAGTGCAGATAAATATTTTAATGTAATACAAGTTGTAATTTATAACATAATAAATGTTAATTTAAAATACGTCCGGTTTGTATCACCCTGTATGTACCAAATATAAGTGTATGGCACTATGGTCCAGTTTTTGTAAAATTTTGCATAACTTTCCTAGTACTTTTTAAGTAGCTTTAGAAAATAATAATTCTATGTTGTATAAGAAAAATGATATCTTCTTAGTGAGATGAAGAAACAGTCGTAAGTCAGTCGGCGAGGGTTTACTGTAGGTGTCTGCAGGAAGTAAATATTGGGGTTCGCTCCAGGACTCGACCAGACCTACGCCGACAGTAAATATTTTAATCAAGTTAACATTTTATAGTCCTTAAACAAAAGTCAAATAATTTTACTTCTATTACAGGCAGTGGCCCCGATAAGGCTTACGCAGTCCCGAGGCCTATGAAGACCCCAAACTGCCCCCATCAAGATAAAATAAAGCCAGTGTACATGGGAACAAGATTATCTCAGACCGTGCGTACCAATCGGCTTCAAACGCTCTGCACTCTGCTTATGCACTGAAAGAAAACCATTACTATTCTAGTATTAGAAAATTATACTAATTTGGTTATAAAAAATTTGGCGGTGTTATGCCAAAAGAGTACAATTTCGATAATATATTTGTATAAATATTATGCTATTATTGTATATGACCTATGACAAAACAGTAGAAGTTCTATAACAATTTGACATAAAAATTAAGGCCAGCCACCGCTGCACACGGCAAAAATTTATAATTACATATGTTTTTCCTGGCGTAAAACCAACTATGGTTATCATTGCCAAAATAAAAATACTTCGTAAAATAAAAAATAAATGAAATAAAAATTACAAAACACAACAAATAAATATAAAACAAACAACAATAAATCATAAAGAATAGTATTAAAATATATAAATAATTTAACGATAGAAATTTAACAATAAATATGTAACAATAAACATCTAACGATAAAAAACACTAAAACAATGACAATAATTAAAACATAACAATAAATCCATAACAATAAAGTTTAACACTTAATAAAAAAAATAAATTAATAAATTTGGTTTGTTAACAATAAATAAATATCTTACCACAAACAACAAGATTAGCTATACTACAGTAAATAAATTTGACGTTTAAAAGAAAATTTCAAAAACTTTCAAATATTAAATTGTAAATAATATGTTTAAGTGGTTAAGGAATGCGATAGCACGGTCGACGGACACGGCATCGTCCCTCAAAACCTCCTTTTAAATTAAAAGTGTCACGGACAGACTGTAACCCCCCACAATCAACCAAAATATGACGGATTATGATGGTATTACCACATAACTGACACATAGACTATAGTGATGTAGGTCTAATAAGTGAAAATATTATAGGCTTTGCATTGCATCTTAAAAATCGTTTTGATACGCATTTTATCAAAGGAGGCCCCACATTTCTTTTCACGGCACGCATACCGTTGCCACTGATTATAGCTTATACTTAAATGAAAACAATAGATAAGAAATGGTGTGAGAGATATGACGTGGTGTATTTCCAACCAATTGGTTATATTTTAACTTCGAGTGCTCGAAATGTCTGTTCCACAAGAAAATCGGAGTTTTTTTACAAGACTTATTATGCCACTAAGTGTACCTTAAATCGCAAATTCATAAATAAAACTACACCTTCCATGAATAAAATCGTAGAGTTAATAAATTCCCAAATGCATAAAACCCGGTTTTATAAGATGTGTGGATATGAATGAGGTAGGGGAATGAAAGTACGGCTGTATAAGTATCCAGAACTGTTGAGGAAACTTATTTCCGCAATATGCTGCGATTTACGTTTCATGAGAAGTGGCCGGTATAGTTTTAAAATGAAGGTCTGATTTATACAAGTAGAGCCATTACGGTTTTTAGTGTTCATCCATTTTAGTGATTTAACTCTAATCACCATCTTCAAGTGGCCAATTATAGTATTTGAAAAGCTTATTCAATTCAATCACAATCTCAACACATATGGCCATGACAACATAAATTGGAATTAATTAAATTTACTGAATTGTTTAAACTTAATGCCACAAATTAATAATTAACAATGATATACAGAACAAACAATATATGAATAGATTATCTCATCACGTCATTCACATAGGCTACCCTAATTAGCAAACCTCGTAACTCCACAATTTTGTGAAAATCGTTTTTTGATTCTAACCTCTCAAGTAAAAAATTATCTACATAATGAGAATACCTCTGAACTCTGAAACTTATTACTTTTTGCTCTATTGACGAATTAACAAACCTCTTAATTCCATGCTATACTCGTATATTATCAAGTTGGCAGAACTCCTAACTCCCAGCTGTAACATTGTTGTTGGAACTGAATGGGAACGAGCAGTTCTGTTACTGTTTGTTGTGGTCAGGTGTTATTTACGAGTACTGGGACCTAGGTGGTAATAGAAAAAAAAGTGTTTATACGTTTTATAAGGATGACTGGTGCAAAAAGAAAAAAATAGCTCCATTGTCACAATGTAAATTTTCGCATGTGTTTGATGATCACAATCTTTCTATTCATTGGCCAAAAAAAGGGTGCCTGTGATACTTGTGAGTCATTTAAGGCTGGAAATGTGAGCAGCGAACAGTATGAAAGGCATATATTTTGAAGAGGAATGAAGCGAGGGTGCAAAAAGACTTGGACAAAACATACTCCTTCCTCATAGATCTACTATGTCTTGTCTGTACTATAAAATGAAGTTGTCGGTGCAAACTTTTACAATATACAATGTCAATACAAAGGAAGGGTTCTGTTTCATCTGGAATGAGACAGAGGGTTGTTCAAGTTCAAATTAGTTTGCAACCATCATTTCAGACTTCATTTTATCAAATATTCTCTTGCCTGAGGGGAAAGAGAAAATTGTGCTGTATAGTGATGACTGTTCCTATCAGAATCGATGTTCTACACTAGCAAATGCTATTGTCCATCTTGCATCTCCGAACCACATAGTATTCGAACAAAAGTTCTTAGAGGTCGGCCACTAACAAATGAAGGCAGATTCCACGCACTCCTGCATTGAACGGAAATTGAAAAATAAAATAGTTAGTTTTCCAGTAGAGTATGTTTCCATCTGTGAAGAGGCCAGGAAATCGCCTGCCCCATACACCGTCAAGTACTTCACAAATACTTCAAAAACTTTGCCAACCACTTATTTTATAATAGTATTAGGCTAGGACGGCTCAATGGGTCTCCACTAGTTTTAAATGGATGTGCTTTGAAATATCGACCTGATAAAACAATCGAATTTAAGTTAAATTTTTCCGCTGAGTAGGAAAATGTATCGAAAAGAAAGGACAAAAATGTAACACCAACAGCACTTCACAATTTACCAAATCTTTGCTCCATAAGAATGCCTATCAAAAAAAAAGTATGATGATTTACAAGCCATAAAATCTACGTCGGAACCAGGTTTTCATCATTTTTATGATGCAATTCCTCATGACTAGGATTTTTCACGTTTGTTAAGAAATTTGAGAAAGTTGAAGAAAATAATTCTTTGTTTCAGCCTATATAATAGTATTTCTGTAGTTAATTTTAGTTGCTATATTTTTGTATAAATTAAACTTAATCAAAATTTGTTTACATTATACCGTATACATTGTTTGTTAAAATGTTTCTATTTAAAATATACTTTATAATATTTTTTTTTATTTATAATAGAACAATACTAAAGTTAGGTTTACTTAATTTTTTTTTTCAATTGTACGTTTATGTCACAATATTTTGACATTATGCATAACTTTCTATTATAATTTGATGTGTATAAAATGTTTTTTTTAATAAAGTCTGTTAAGTCTGCGTGACTTAAATTCATAACTTTCAATGAAATTACAATCTAAGAAAACCACGTATCTCCAACACAACTGTGTGCAAATCTCTTAACTCCGTAATAAAAGTGTTGAGTAAAAAAAGATTAAGAGTTCAATATGTATATAAAAATAAAGAAATATATAATTATGATATTTAAAAGTATGTAAACCATTGTTGATATAAATCTATTTTTACAATGTTTTTATTGTCTCCTGTAAAATTTACTGTTTTGTAGTAACAAGGTTTGTTAATTAAGGTAACGATTTGCGAATAGAAGCTACTATTCGTAGTTTAAAATTTAATTATTACGATTATTTAATAATTTTAATTTTATGTTCTTAGCTAAATATTTGGTTCATAATTAATAAAAAACGGTAAAATCATTTTAAAAATATCATTATTTTTAAATTATTTCTATTAGCTCACAATCTCCTGACATATATCTTGTACAAATTTTCAATCGTTAATAAAATACGTTTTTATTCATCCAATCATGTTCAAATACAATTTTTTTAACCTATAGTGAATGACAATTGATGTTAATAAAAGTTTTTTCAAATATTTATTAAATAATTAAATTATAAAAAATATTTGGGGGGCTAGGTCGGATTCGAACTGAGAATCTTCATATTCGAAATATAGCGTGCCTTGGCACTGCGTCATCTTTCCAATACCTGGAAACATATTTCTCAAAGATGTATATGAATTCTTCCCCCATCTGGTTGTCGTCGAAACGTTCGTTCATTGTACAACCTTTAACCGTTGCCATGGTTACTACGCAATATCATAAACAGTGCTTTGGGGTAACTAAAATTTTTTTTTTTTTTTTGTTAGCTTCAGTACGAATTTACTTGGATTTTTTATATTGCTTGTTCTATTCGAAAAATGTTTTATAGTTTACAAAGTTAAATACTTTCTTTTGTCGGAGAATTTAAATAATTTTTGTTACATTTACATTTAACTAAAATCTAGATTTAAATTGATGTAAATTAAAATTAATTATCTGGCATAATTATATAACTCATAACTCCAATATTTCAAGAAAATGGGTAACCTAACACTTGCTGGAACTGTTTTACGTTATAAAACGAACAAAATAAAACTGAAGGAAATAAAAATCGTGCTTTCAGGGCTGTAGCTAAGGAAGTTTTGGGGGGGGAAGGGGGTTAGCTGGGTCGCATTATTTGAGTGCGACTTTATGAGAATTGAATAAAAAACAAGGGCTAACATGTTTCAAAACAAACAACAGAACCAGGAATTTTGTACAGTTCCGCGTATTGACAATCACGCACATCTTTCTAATAACAGCTGACACGTTAAATGCAGTCGATTACATTACTGTTACTTGCAAAGGTTTTATCGTTATTATTTTATAACTGATTCCCATCACACTTTACCCAGGCTTTGGACTGGCTAAACAGCTGTAAGGTTACAGTTATTTAGGCGTGTTTAAAATCAGCCACGAAGCTTCGTCATAGTAAATACTTACAACTTATTTGTTTCTATTTCTTTTAAAATATTTTATTATATTTTTATTTAGGCCACCAACGTATTTACATAAGCCCTACATTTATTCAAGCCTGTGCAAGCACGACCACGCCATGATCCGATGTCGCTCTTTTCATAATAACTAGTAATTTTTACAGTTACATCGTCCCACTTTTAATATTTGGTTTTTCTACACTTTCCTGGAAGATGGAATTCAGCTCGCATACACGAGGGCTGAACACTCGGCTTCATTCTTCAGACTAATACGTGGCTCTAAGCTTCAAACTTGACCTGCCAAGTACGTTGTTGTACTATTGTGCCTTCCTTCGACAGCGTTAGCTGTGCGGTGGCACGTTAAATGTAGCCAATTATATTACGCTTACTTGCAAAGGTTTTTATAGTTATTATTTTAAAACTGATTCCCATCACACTTTACCCAGGCTTTGGACTGGCTAAACAGGTGTAAGGTTATAGTTATTTAGGCGTGTTTAAAATCAGCCACGAAGCTTCGTCATAGTAAATACTTACAACTTATTTGTTTCTATTTCTTTTAAAATATTTTATTATATTTTTATTTAGGCCACAACGTATTTACATAAGCCCTACATTTATTCAAGCCTGTGCAAGCACGACCACGCCATGATCCGATGTCGCTCTTTTCATAATAACTAGTAATTTTTACAGTTACATCGTCCCACTTTTAATATTTGGTTTTTCTACACTTTCCTGGAAGATGGAATTCAGCTCGCATACACGAGGGCTGAACACTCGGCTTCATTCTTCAGACTAATACGTGGCTCTAAGCTTCAAACTTGACCTGCCAAGTACGTTGTTGTACTATTGTACCTTCCTTCGACAGCGTTGGCTGTGCGGTGGCACGTTAAATGTAGCCAATTATATTACGCTTACTGGCAAAGGTTTTTATAGTTATTATTTTAAAATTGATTCCCATCACACTTTACCCAGGCTTTGGACTGGCTAAACAGCTGTAAAGTTACAGATATTTAGGCGTGTTTAAAATCAGCCACGAAGCTTCGTCATAGTAAATACTTACAACTTATTTGTTTCTATTTCTTTTAAAATATTTTATTATATTTTTATTTAGGCCACAACGTATTTACATAAGCCCTACATTTATTCAAGCCTGTGCAAGCACGACCACGCCATGATCCGATGTCGCTCTTTTCATAATAACTAGTAATTTTTACAGTTACATCGTCCCACTTTTAATATTTGGTTTTTCTCCACTTTCCTGGAAGATGGAATTCAGCTCGCATACACGAGGGCTGAACACTCGGCTTCATTCTTCAGACTAATACGTGGCTCTAAGCTTCAAACTTGACCTGCCAAGTACGTTGTTGTACTATTGTACCTTCCTTCGACAGCGTTGGCTGTGCGGTGGCACGTTAAATGTAGCCAATTATATTACGCTTACTGGCAAAGGTTTTTATAGTTATTATTTTAAAATTGATTCCCATCACACTTTACCCAGGCTTTGGACTGGCTAAACAGCTGTAAAGTTACAGATATTTAGGCGTGTTTAAAAGCAGCCACGAAGCTTCGTCATAGTAAATACAACTTATTTGTTTTTATTTCTTTTTTATTTTTATTGCTTTTATACAATATCAAGAGCAAAGTGATACAATAAAAATATTTGATATACATTATTTTTATTGTAATTAGTTGATTTTAAAATATGCTATTATATTTTTGAACAACTGACAAGCTGGTTGTTCGAGTCAAAAGTTTATTTATTTAGTGCGACGCTTCGGGAACTGCATTGTTGCCCTTATCAGCAATATTTTATTATATTTTTATTTAGGCCACAACTTATCTACATAATCCCTACATTTATTGAAGCCAGTAAATATACGACAACGGCTTCACACATGATCTGATGCCACCGCTCTCTCCATAATAACGCTATTCTTGCCCCGTGACGTTTCTTACGTACTTCGTCGCGTACGTGAGATCTTTTTTTAGACAGCACCATGTGAGCGTTCCATCTTCTTTCTTCTTAATCTCTTAACGTACCCGTCATAATGCACACACGGCTTTCCATGAGTAGTTAAAGTGGCTTCCATGATACACTGATACACCGGCTCACCCCAAAACTCTGAAAGTACCCGTCATAATGCACACACGGCTTTCCATGAGTAGTTAAAGTGGCTTCCATGATACACTGATACACCGGCTCACCCCAAAACTCTGAAAGTACCCGTCATAATGCGCACACGGCTTTCCATGAGTAGTTAAAGTGGCTTCCATGATACACTGATACACCGGCTCACCCCAAAACTCTGAAAGTACCCGTCATAATGCGCACACGGCTTTCCATGAGTAGTTAAAGTGGCTTCCATGATACACTGATACATCGGCTCACCCCGAAACTCTGAAAGTACCCGTCATAATGCACACACGGCTTTCCATGAGTAGTTAAAGTGGCTTCCATGATACACTGATACACCGGCTCACCCCAAAACTCTGAAAGTACCCGTCATAATGCGCACACGGCTTTCCATGAGTAGTTAAATTGGCTTCCATGATACACTGATACACCGGCTCACCCCAAAACTCTGAGAGTACCCGTCATAATGCGCACACGGCTTTCCATGAGTAGTTAAATTGGCTTCCATGATACACTGATACACCGGCTCACCTCGAAACTCTGAGAGTACCCGTCATAATGCGCACACGGCTTTCCATGAGTAGTTAAATTGGCTTCCATGATACACTGATACACCGGCTCACCTCGAAACTCTGAAAGTACCCGTCATAATGCGCACACGGCTTTCCATGAGTAGTTAAATTGGCTTCCATGATACACTGATACACCGGCTCACCCCAAAACTCTGAAAGTACCCGTCATAATGCGCACACGGCTTTCCATGAGTAGTTAAATTGGCTTCCATGATACACTGATACACCGGCTCACCTCGAAACTCTGAGAGTACCCGTCATAATGCACACACGGCTTTCCATTAGTAGGTAAATTGGGTTCCATGATACACTGATACACCGGCTCACCCCAAAACTCTGAAAGTACCCGTCATAATGCGCACACGGCTTTCCATGAGTAGTTAAATTGGCTTCCATGATACACTGATACACCGGCTCACCCCAAAACTCTGAAAGTACCCGTCATAATGCGCACACGGCTTTCCATGAGTAGTTAAAGTGACTTCCATGATACACTGATACACCGGCTCACCTCGAAACTCTGAAAGTACCCGTCATAATGCGCACACGGCTTTCCATGAGTAGTTAAAGTGGCTTCCATGATACACTGATACACCGGCTCACCCCGAAACTCTGAAAGTACCCGTCATAATGCGAACACGGCTTTCCATGAGTAGTTGAAGTGGCTTCCATGATACACTGATACACCGGCTCACCTCGAAACTCTGAAAGTACCCGTCATAATGCGCACACGGCTTTCCATGAGTAGTTAAAGTGGCTTCCATGATACACTGATACAGCGGCTCACCCCGAAACTCTGAAAGTACCCGTCATAATGCGAACACGGCTTTCTATGAGTAGTTGAAGTGGCTTCCATGATACACCGGCTCACCCCGAAACTCTGAAAGTACCCGTAATAATGCGCACACGGCTTTCCATGAGTAGTTAAAGTGACTTCCATGATACACTGATACACCGGCTCACCCCGAAACTCTGAAAGTACCCGTCATAATGCGCACACGGCTTTCCATGAGTAGTTAAAGTGGCTTCCATGATACACTGATACACCGGCTCACCCCGAAACTCTGAAAGTACCCGTCATAATGCGAACACGGCTATCCATGAGTAGTTGAAGTGGCTTCCATGATACACCGGCTCACCCCGAAACTCTGAAAGTACCCGTAATAATGCGCACACGGCTTTCCATGAGTAGTTAAAGTGACTTCCATGATACACTGATACACCGGCTCACCCCGAAACTCTGAAAGTACCCGTCATAATGCGCACACGGCTTTCCATGACTAGTTAAATTGGCTTCCATGATACACTGATACACCGGCTCACCCCAAAACTCTGAAAGTACCCGTCATAATGCGTACACGGCTTTCCATGAGTAGTTAAAGTGATTTCCATGATACACTGATACACCGGCTCACCCCGAAACTCTGAAAGTACCCGTCATAATGCACATACGGCTTTCCATGAGTAGTTAAAGTGGCTTCCATGATACACTGATACACCGGCTCACCCCGAAACTCTGAAAGTACCCGTCATAATGCGCACACGTCTTTCCATGAGTAGTTAAAGTGACTTCCATGATACACTGATACACCGGCTCACCCCGAAACTCTGAAAGTACCCGTCATAATGCACATACGGCTTTCCATGAGTAGTTAAAGTGGCTTCCATGATACACTGATACACCGGCTCACCCCAAAATTCTGAAACTACCCGTCATAATGCGCACACGTCTTTCCATGAGTAGTTGAAGTGGCTTCCATGATACACCGGCTCATCTCAAACTCAAGGCTTGAGTGGTGCGTGAGGGGTTGGTGCCCAGTACAGGCTAGTGACCTGGTGCGCACGATTGAGATATGTTATTACTTTGATTTAAAGTAGAATAGAAATGGGTCTGTGACAGGGTAGGTATGCGGTGTTGTCAGTTCGAATGCTGTGACTCTCAACCCGCCATCACTAAGAGCAGAACGAAGCAAGCTACAGCACTAGTAAATTACTCCACCACAGCTAGGATGAAACTGAGCGATGAACAGAAGTTTAACGTCGAATTGGCAACAAGGCTCGCCCACGCAGCAAGATGTAAACTTCCTATTCGCTCAGATGACGCTATCCCCCACTCCATCTGGCCAAATTCACCTACGCAGAATCCTATTCTGTTTTAAATCAAACTATAGATTGTGTTTTAACCACAAGACCGCCCGTGCTCCCTTTTTATTTTTACTTAATCGTTATATATATATATATATATCCGATATTTGTGCTGTTGTTCTTTTTAAATTCCTTTAATCAACTTTCACTCTCCTTATATATATATATATATATATATATATATATATATATATATATATATATATATATATATATATATATATATATTGCACAAATTATCAATCGTTGATAAAATACGTTTATACATCCAATCACGTTCAAATACATTTTTTTTAACTGTAGGGGATGACAATTGATGTTAACACAGTTGTTTGAAATATTTATTCTATAATCAAATTATAAATTCTCAGGGGTGTAGCCGGATTCGAAATGAGTATCTTCATGTTTAAAGTCGAGCTAACTTTCCCATTACTACTGACTTTAGTAGAAGTCTATTTCTCAAAGAATATAAATTTTTATTTTGCTCAATCTGGTTTTCGTTGAAACCTCCATTGCACAACCTTAAATTGTTGCCATGGTTATCACACAATATCATAAATAATGCTCAAGAGTAGTTAATGAGGATATTTGAGAACAAACTACCCCTAAGTGTCCTGTACGTCACCTGTGAGTATAGAGGTAGTTTTGGATGATGGAGGGGGTTGGTGTGGCCTTGATCGTAGGCTTTGGAGTGGGTTTGACTACGTTTAGAGGAGTTGTTTTGGGGTTGGGGGTAGTTTTTGGAAAAAATCTAACCTAACCTAACCTAACCCTTCGCCTATGTGTGCTGTGTGTTAAGGGTGGTTCCTAGGTAAGTTTGGGGGCTGCCCCGGGGGTTGCTCCGGGGGTGGATTTGGGTTGGGGGTAAGTTTTGGAAAAATTTTGGAAAAATGTGTGTTGCATGTTAGGGGTGAATTTAGAGTACATGGTGGTTAGATGTGGGGCTGGGTTCACCCCGGGGGTAGTTTTAAATAATATATGAAATCGCAAAAAAAATGATCGGTTAGATCAAATGACCAACGTTTCAACTAAACAACTGTATGGGGTATGTTTATAGTATGTTTATTTGAATTTAACGTAATTGTTGGTTGGTTAAACTTAGCGTAAGACAGTTGTTTAGTGGAAACGTTGGTCATTTGATCTAACCGATCATTTTTTGGCATTTTCATATATTATTTAAAAATGTCCCCAGTGCTAACCCTCCCCCCACATCTAACCAACATACACTCTAAACTCACTCCATACAGTTGTTCAGTTGAGACGTTGGTCATTTGGTCTAACCGATATCTGATATATTATTTAAAACTACCTCACAGGTGAACCCACCTCCACATCTAACCAAAATACACTCTAAAGATAACACATACAGTTGTTTAGTCATTTGATCTAACCGATCACTTTTTGGCAATCTGATATATTATTAAACACTACCCCCAGTTGAACCCACCCCCACCTCTAACCAAAATACACTCTAAATTCACCCCTAAAACGCAACACGCATTTTTCCAAAAACTACACCAACCCCAAATCCACCCCCGGAGCATCCTAGGGGCAGCTCCCAAACTTACCTAGGAACCACCCCTAACACACAACACACATAGGCGAAGGGTTAGGTTAGATTGAATTTTTTCCAAAAACTACCCCCAACCCCAAAACAACCCCTCTAAACGTAGTCAAACCCACTCCAAAGTCTACGATCAAGGCCACACCAACACCCTCCATCATCCAAAACTACCCCTATACTCACCGGTGACGTACAGGACACTTAGGGGTAGTTTGTGCTAAAGTATCCTCATTAACTACACTCAAGAATTAAAAAAGAATGAAATAAACAAACACAATTAACGGTATCGAACCTTCCTTCACAAATGGATATTGCGAAAGGAAAGCGAAAAGCAACTACAACACTATGCAAGCGACAAAAATAAGAAAGCATATAAATAGTAACAAACTATAATAATAGTCCAGTACCGTACTTAGAAAAGAAAATTGAAAATTGCAAGGAAATTCGCTTTTTATATTGCCACCTAATATTGTTATTCTGACATATGTATATACATATTTGTATTACTTGTAATTATAAAATAAAAAGAAACGAAAATAACTTTTTTTTACTCAGGTAGGAATTGACTACATTTTCTTTCTATATTACTCGTTAGATCGTTTATTTTCAAAACATGATTTTTTGAAAAGTTTTCTTAAATATTGAATTTACTGTATTAATTTTATATACAGTATTTGATTCTAACAATGTACAAATTTTCATATGGTACTAAAAAAATCAACCTGATGGGATAAACTCATGATTTCATGTCCCATTTTAGGAATTCTACTTTATTGGAGACCCTATTTAGATTCCTAGAGTCGAGATAAAACAAATGCTTTCCTGCCATCTTTCAGCCGTTGAGTCAACTTCTTTACACCTTTCTGTAGATAATAAACACAGTATCTTGTAACTACACTAATTAAGGCATCAATGACCTTGATTTAATTCTACTCTAAATAACTACCCGTTTCATCGGATTTATTGAGTTACAGTAACTAATTGTATTTCTGTATTACTTCGATAGCAACAAACGTAAAACTCTGCCAGCAGAAAGTTATTTCGACACGTTTGTGTAATCTATTATATCAGGAAACCTATCTATGACCGGGTCAGATTCCGATTGAGTCAGAAATTTTAAACATTATACTTTGCATATTAAGGGAATTATCATTTGGCAAAAGAATGTTTAAACTACTCCTTCTTTAATGCCTAGAGAACGGCATGTACAGCGGAGTCCTATGTATTAAAACAGAGTATCTTAAGTCGATACCGACAATCAAAAGTTTGCCTCTGGACTTATGGATTGTCATGGCAAATGCTGGTCTAACTGGGAATTGATGTATTTGCATAGTACTTCAAGTTGGCTCTTGCTTGAGTCTAATATAATTCTGGGAACATGAAGTTCTTAGAAATTTTTGAAAACTTGATAATTTTGTCAGAAACAACTCACTTGTTATTTAGTCCGTAGGATTGCCGAAGTTAAACCTCCCAATATACCAATTTTTTGTTAAAATCCTTAGAGTAGTTTTCAAGAAAAATCTCCACATAATGTATATACAAGTATTAGTCATTTATGAATATTAGATATGAAATCAGTTTAAACAGCTTCGAAACCCACAATAAACACACAAATTATACACACTAATTTAAATGTTCTACGCACATTAAAACAAAGTAAAAAACGAACTACCTTAGAAAAATAAGAAATATACAAACACTACGCAACAGATAAAGAAAACGTATTAAATGACCACACACACTTTGAAGCCAACAGCCTTTTCTATTATATGACACACAACTCAACCAACCCACCCCATTCCACAGTCATAAATCCATTCCCGTTAGAGCCTTTACAAATAACCGATGCTGCCAGTAGAGGGTTAGCTTCGTAAAAAAAACGAATGTTTTTGAAACGCGTCAGCAAGTAAGCAATTACGTATTCACTTAGTTAAGTATTTTTAAAATTAGTTCCCACAATAATCACTGTCAATTTACAGATCTACCAATGCTGCAACACTAGCAAAAGTTAACCAACATCTAGATTTCCTTGCTGATCTGTTGCTCGAATTTTCCAATTTTTGTTACTTTTCAGGGTTTGCTTTTTGTTTTACTTGTGTATTTGCATTCTGTTCTATTTCGCTGGTTTCTAATTACCCCCGCGAACAGTTTTTAGCTTGGTATGTGGTCAAATCTTTGCTTAATTTTAGTGACCGCTACCATGAGTTGGAAACCCTTAAACTGGGGACGATAGGGTGTGTGTGGGTGGTGATAGATAGTGTTTCTTTATTTTACTGTAGTTCGAATATTTTATCAAGAAATTTCTTTTTGGTAATGAAAATGATCTGATGAAATAAAAACACCTCTTAGAATCACATGCTTGACGAATTATGAAAGTCAGCTGATCCTTAAATCTGACTCTTAAAGTAAACTTGACAGTATTTTCTCAATAAAACCAAGCTTTTTCTGCCCATAAATATATTCTTACCAAACTGATTTTGATTTTTCTAGAAATTGTGATAGGTCCAATGTTACAATGTACTGAGATTTGAAGAGTCTGGAATACTTTTTTAGTCTTTAAAATTTTAAATTAGGGTCCTCTTAGAACCATTATTTTAAAGATTTATTTGAGTTAATACCCAATAAATCCAAGAACTGATTTGGAATGTGGTTGCTTACTCCCTACAGATAATAAATTTTGTTTTTTTTTCACTAATGTGTTAATAATTTAATTTATATACTTCCATCATATTTATATTATTACGTAAATATAAATTGTCTCACTCACAATCTCAAAAGAGTATTTTCAATACCCCGAAGATGATAAAGTATCTATCTTTTAACAGTATTCAATCCATCATTTAACCCTACTATATGTTTCCAAGAGAATGAAGTATTTCATAAATATGTAAATTATTCTAAAACTTTTCCTTGTCGATTCAGGATGAATGATAAATTGCAATATAATTTCCCAGTTTATATAGGAAGTTTCTCAATTGTCAACATCTATGATTAAATGCAATTTAAGAGATTGTTAATTTAAGACACCAAGATGTGAAAGCTTCTGACCACGCTGGAGCTTGTCAGTTGATTGCCAGAGCCACTAGAGTGAGGTCTTGTTTATCGTGTCTGTCGCACATCATGAATATCGAACAACGCATTAATATTAAGTTCAAGCAGATCCGGACATCAAGGCCAAAGTTGTAACTGGAGACGAAAGTTGGGTCTATGGATATGACCCTGAGAACTAAATACAGAATTCGTAATAGAAAACCATGCTTAGTGTTTTTTTTTTTTTTTATAATGAGGGCGTAGTGCCATCACAGTTCATTCCAAGTGGTAAAACTGTGAACTCTGAATATTATAAGGGCATACTGCAATGTTTACAAAATGACATACGAAGAAAGAGATCAGTAAAATAGGGGAATGGCTTTCTTCTTCCTCACGACAATGTGTCGTGTCACACCTCGCTTTGGCCAAAAAAAGTTTCTGTCTGTCCACATCCGCCATACTCACCAGATTTGGCACCTTGCAACTTCTGGTTCTTCCCAAAAATTAAAAATGTCCTTAGACAAACTATTCCTGACATTGAGAGGGCCACGACCTAGCAGCTAAACTCCCTTCCGAAAGAAGACTTCCAGAAATGTTTCCCGTCATGGTTTCGAGGTCGAGATAAGTGTATTGCCAGCCAAGGACAGTAGTTTGAAGAAGATTAAATCAAATTCGATGTGAGTTGAATTTTTTAAATACAAAATTATTCACTGTATTTTTTGATCAGAGTGGTATTTAATACTTTTAACTAATTTTTGTTTGTGTAAAGAAATAACTCAACACTTTGACTGACTGCTGATGACCCACAAGAAAGTCACTGACAGACTAGCATCAATTACTTACGCGGGCAATTCTATCATATTTCATCATTTTTATTAATGCAAGCTCAACTAATTGCACATACAGCTGGTTTCTATGTGTCAGCATCTAGGATCTGGGTCTGTTTTTATAGTTGGTTCCCACCTGCGGCAATTGATGTGTTTCATTGACCTTTAGTTCCAAGTCGTAATACACACTGTTGTACATCCTAGGCCAGGCATGACTTTATTACCACAGTCAGTGTTAATTTATAAAAGTTTTTTATTACACAGATATGAAATTATTTTTATTATCAGTTAAGCAACCATTTATCTAAGTTTACAAAACTACATTTTTCTTTACAAGTAATTATACCAAGTATTTAAAGCAATATATATTTGTTTATTTTTAAAATATAATTTTAGGAAAATTATTGTTGATAATACAAAAGTATATTTTAAACATAATTATGTAAAACGGGAGATAAAGTTTATGTTTAATACAAAATCAACAGTATAAAAATTCAATCCAAATAGAAATGTTTCTCTTGCAACTTTTTTTATTATTAATTTTTTAAATGATTAAGAAGCCTGTATAATGGGAGACACTGATATTGAGCCAAATTCTGTTTTTACACACACTATAACAAATTATTATTAATACCACCTATATTAAAATATCAAAAACAAAGAGATAATCTAATTAAGCACAAAACACCATACGTGTATCAAGTATGGGTTTGACAGCACGAACTATATTGTAAAGACAAATCCAACATCATCAGATGATGGGTTTCATACATACTCAAACGTGCACCTTCTATCACCAACATAAATATGGTTGTCTGCCAACAATTTTGACACCACAATTAGTATCTATCAACAATCTTAGTTTTTGCTTTAAATACCATCAGTTCTGGTAAACAGTAAGCTAAACTATATCATGCAGACATCAGCAAAATGGGCGGAGTTACAAGTTTTGTTCTGGGGGCCACGAGATTGCCCTTCGAGTACTCCCCTCAAAAATAGAGAACATTTAATAGCTGGTTGACATTGAACCAGCATCCAAAAACTTACATTAAATGTTACATGTTTCATACTACCTTTTTTATTGGTAGGTTAATGTATTCAACGATGTTTCTCCTAGAATGCAAATCTGGCACTTTTAGACTAATAGCTTTACAAAATTGAAACTTTTTCAAAATTTGCAAAGTTGTAAGTCCAAAAATAAGCCTAATTTTGTTTCTAAGAGAAACACAATGTTAAATACCAAACTTAATCTGAAAAATATCCTAAAATTTTTCATTTAGAACATCATGACTTGCAAGATTAAATTTAAATAAAGGTTCATATTTTTCTTTGAACTTAAGTCATATTTAGAAAATGACTCGCATATGATCAAAATAACGACTCATACTGCCGAGTATATGTCTTATAAGTACTATTATTATTTTTGTAGCATTTTAATGAGTTCATTGTAAGCTTTTGATTGTAAAAAAATAATACACCTGACCAGAAAGTTAAGGGGAAACGCCTCTCCTTAACTCTGCCCATGATCAGCAAACATATCACTTTGGTAAATTATTTAACCATAAATAATAAATGTTTACTAAGAATGTTTTACCAAAATTAGAAGATTTTGATTTATGTGTTATTTATAAGTAAGATTAAGTTTAATACTCTTACTTGTAGTAAAGCACTTCTTGACACATTATAAATTTCTAACAAATATTTTTTTCAATATAGTACAATTTAATAATTTTTACATTACAAGAAATAAGAATTACAAGGTTATCCAACACAGAAGCATTCCTTTTATTCTTATATGTTTTTGAGATATGATTTTTTCAAGCAACCACTAAACCATTAAATGCCAGATTTCCAGGTGAAAAGCTGAAATATAAAAAAATATATCATTGTATTCATTTGGTTTAAAATGTATACAAACTTATTCTGAATTAAATTCTGAATAAAATATTTTATCAATACTTAACAATACTTAAAGTGTACATACAATAAATTGTTACATTCTTAAGCTTTTTCATACAGTCCAAACCCAGTAATCCGAATTCTGGTAGTCCGAAACTCCCACTAATCTGAAACGATTTTTGAAAATATCAAACAAGAAAGAAATAAATGGCTATAAAAGAGGTTTAAAGAGGAAAGGCAACATGGTTTTCTTTACTATGCAATGAGCTCAGTGTATCAATCCCTTCTTGATCTCATTTTGAGAGCCATTCAACAACCCATGTATATATGTAGCGTATTTATGTTGTAGGTATAGTACATGTACATTCCGGTATTCAGAAATCCATTATTTCGGATTACTGGGATTTGATTGTATTTTCAATCTTGACTTCTACATAAGCATACAATTTGAATTTATGGGAGGCGTCTCAACAAATAGACAATCTGGTTCAATGTGACCAGCTATGATGCAAAGTGTTTACATGTGAAGCTAAGACATACTTTACCAGTTGTATATTTGTTATCCTTGTTTGCAATAGTGACAAAGCTACTCAACGACTCGACATTAAATTTTTGTTGAAGCTAGGACAAAGCTCTCAAAAAATTACAGATACTGTTAGGGCTATCTAGTGATAATGCTCTATATAAAATATATATGGTTCATTTTTTATTGGACATTTTAAAGATGGTTAAGATACCAAGGATATGAAAGGCCAGGACACCTTTAACCTCCTGTGTTGATAAAGGTATCGATTGTGTGTAATCCCTTGTCCTTACCATCATCATAAAACTGAGGGCATCATCACTGAAATTAATGATCATCGAAAAACTAAGGGCATCATCACTGAAATTAATGATCATCGAAAAACTGAGGGCATCACTGAAATTAATGGTCATCAAAAAACTGAGGGCATCATAACTGAAATTAATGATCATAGAAAAATATTAGTAATAAGTATGTATTTTAAAGTACTGTCCAATTTTGGTGAAAAATTTGTAAATCGACCTGGATTTGTTTATAAGTAAATAAGAATTGAGTAATGTGCACTACTATAAACCAGTAATTATTATTCATCACACAGCATTATATAACTTTCTGTTACTTTTTTTCTATCACCTTATTTCATAGCCATTTCTGAAGATAATTTTTCGATCTTAGTTTTAATGTTCTTCCTGTCTTCAAAGATATACTCCCCTATTCCCAAATAAAATATCAATAATTTAAAACTTGTCGGTACTGTTTTTAGCGACTCATATCATAAAGACGTTTATTGTAATAAGATATTTTTCTTTTTGTACTTCCGAGTTAACAGGTACACGCAAGAACAATTTTAATCATACATAACAGCTCTTGCAGCGACTTACAAAACAATCAAGTATTCGCTGAAACATTAACTATTAATTTATTTGCAGTGTGCAAAACTTTATAGCTTATATCAACACTATCTTGTATATTTACAAAATAATTCACAGCATCTTTAGGACCTATTTTTGTCAGTGTGAAATGTTGTCTACTTGTAACTAATATTCAAAAATTGAACAGCGCATGAATAAGCTAATGACACATACAGAATTTGAAATATTATGGGCATCTTAGCAATAATTATATAAAATAAATATTAAATGTTCGAGCTTAAAAATGATTCTCTTCTCAAAATACTTGTTTTACAATTAGTACAGCATTTTCATTATATAAGATATTGTAGAACAGCAGTTTTGTGTTGAGTAATTATTAACAGAAATATTTTTGGTAAACTCATTTATTTAGAACCGCAGATTCATTAACATGTTGACTATGGCAGCCATGAGTCACACCAGATCTAGGGTGTGGCATTGCACAATAGCACAGTAATCAAGCCATCTTGTCAATACAAAAACTCTTTTCTTTGTAAAATTCCCAGTTTTGTGCATTTTTCCTGACTGATTTCAAATTTCATACATTGAAGCATATTCCTAAAAACTATATGTGCAAGCTGACATACCATGACAACACGTTGGCTGTGGCGGAAGCCTATCGGCTTTCAAGTGGAGGCTTCTCGGGTGCAGCGGAAGCCTATAGGCTTCTCTCATCTGTATTCATTACATGTCGAGTTTACGACTGCAGGAATTGCTTTAGTTTGCAGTTTCTCTCGCAGCGTGGTGGGTGTGTACGCGTGTTTCTTGTGTAGCAATAGTTTCCCATTTCGCTTACCGACGGTATATTATTCATTTGCTTTTGTAAATAATGTTAGTTTTAGTGTTTTATCTCTGTAAAATAATGGCTGGTACATCTAGGGACATGATTTTAAATTGTAAATAGTGCTTTGAATGATGTTGGCGACTACTCCGAGACTAGTTCTGGTGATAAGTCTAGTAACATTGATGCCGCTGGTCTAGATGGTGAGCCTATATCTACAGACAATGAAAGCGAGTCAGATGATGATGATTCCGACAATTACAGCCCTACTCATTCTAACCCTATTGGTATGAGAGACATACCATTTACTCGACAGAATATATATATATATATATAACAATAAATAGGCAAAAATGTAATTTTTGTACAATGGTATCTTCTAGCAATACTGTGAAAGCCTATCGGCTTCCAATAACTGTGACGTAATAATATTAGCTGAAAAGCATTCACAATGTTTTTTTTCTTCTGATAAATTATTTATTTCATTATTATTTACGATATATGACAATAAATAGTCACAAGTAAAATTTTTCTTACAATGTGACCTTTTAGCAGCGCTGCGGAAGCCTAGGCTTCCGAAAATTATGACTTCATATTATCACCTGAAAAGCATTGAAATTATTTTTTTTTCTGCAAACTGTCGTTTTTTTTCATTAAATTAAATAAAAAATTGTAAACAAAAATTTCATGACAGGTACAAGGTATGCCCCAAGTTCCACCGCAGCGAACGTGTTAAGTAAGACAATAGCCTTACCACTCCTGTACGTAACCCATTCATTCAAATCAATTAAACTATCTTGTCCTTGCAGGTTTAAGGAACAGGGTTTCTTATCATTGCTTTAAGACCCTGTTGTTTTGTCTATTTGTCCCTTTTATTGTCTGCATGATTCATATAAGCATGTGTAACACGCTTCTTACCAATTGTTTTTTAGTGTAGCAAAATCCAGTTGCTGTGATCAGTTGGCCTGACGAATTAACTCATGCCGCTAGATTACTTAAAATCAGAATAATTTAATCTGCAATAGGTTAATGTCTAAAGTACAATTATATCATTAAATATTTATAAATTAGTTTTGAATAAATCATAAAACTAAGTTTTATAATAGTTTATAAAATGGATATTTTTTGTCAATTACCAGTTACACTAACCAAACTATGAAATACACTCCAATTTTCAACAAATTTAATTTTGACTCGAGACAACATTAAGTAAATATTTATCCAATAACTTTTCTAGATTACAAAAATTAATTAATAACATAAAAAACCAATTATAAATAAATTATTTGTGTGCAACTATCCTCTAAGAGAATCAACCTAACAACAATAAAAATAAGGCACAATTGAATAGTAAAAACTATCACAAGACTTCACTCAATGAGATCGGTAGGAGTCAACTAATACAGATTCATTCTAGACTTTGAGAGCATTAAAAAAAGGGACAAGAACCAGTCTTTTTTTCGATGACTAGCCATGACAACACGCTGCTATGACTTGTAGTGAGAGTATTTAAACGTAGTTATAATTTTGAGTAGAAAGCTTCTAGCCAACACAATTAACTGTACTTTTCAAAATTCAACAGAATTTATTTTCCGCAAGTTATTAGAATTTAAACAAAGTTGTTGCTGATTGTTGAAGCAATAATGTAAACTAAGTATTAAAAGAAGCTGGCTCCTGTTAAAGGCAGTATAGCCAGATTTTTCACAAGCTCTTAATATTCGAATGCTGTTTTCCAGTGTCCACCCAATTATTTTTGTATCTTGAAGATAAAATACAGTAATAAATAATAAAGTATGAATGGTTAATTTTATAAAAAAATAATTCTTAATTCGAGAAAGTTTTAATTAGTTTCTACCAGAACCATTACTACTTCTGAAAACAGAATCCACTGCACGACACTCGTATGGAAACGAAACATCAACTAAATAAAGTATAATAATCCCATGATATTCGCAGGGGTTACGTTTACCGAACTTACCGCCAATACTCAAACCAAATGTATATGAAAAGAGAGGGGTACATTCCACATAAAAAATGTCAAGATTAATTACAGCTATAATGTAAATTTAGAATACAATATGGTATTTTTTTGTACCACATAATTTTTGTTTTCCTTCGATCCGAAAATTTCATTAAATATGCAAGCTCACACACACACGTTATTCATTCTTAAACACTATCCACTAAATTTGTAAACACCTAATTTTAGACTAATCTACTAAACACTGTTAATTTGATTTTAAGACTTGGTTTACTTTGTGCTAGATTTCTTTCAAGTTCTTTACACACTTCTTATTTGGTGATTGTGCTTCTTCCAGCTTTTGGTTAAATTTTAATGCCCGTTCTAGAGGTATCAATTTCAGTAACGAAAACAGTGCAGCTGTTCCTCTAAACATAAAATTTTTTAAAGTTTCTTTGTGATACATAACTACAGTACTGTATAAAATAAATAACACAAGAACACAATATCTCACCACCTACACAGTAACTATACTACCTTTCTGTTTTTATTTAAAGATACAATACATACTAGCGGAATACGCTGTAATTTTGCCCACCCCAAATAAGCAAAGCCCCAAATAGTGAGGGTCTACTGTAAATACTATTTCAACAAATTGTGTAGTTAATTAAATTTGAGAAAATATTATTGTAAACAAAAGATGAGCATCATAATATAATAATTTACAACAAAAATATCTAACTCCATTTTTATATAATAAATTAAAATAGTGAACAAATAATAATAAATTTCAGAGGGTATAAATAAAAGTAGCTAAGACAATTGAAACAAATTTTATTTATTTGGTATCATTTTTGTAATGCTTACAATATTTTTTTTAAATTCACGTTTTATCAACAATGGTGGTGCATATTACTATTACATGGTTGATTCTCCTCTGTATTTTGCTTAAGCCATCAAACACTTTTATATCAGGAAAAGAGCAAATATACATATGTTTGTCAAATATAAAGAGTTATTGCTATTTAAAATTTCAAAAAACCCATAATTTCTAAATTTAAAAAAATGACATTTATAAGATCAATCATGTTTTTTTCAGCATCAATTTATATACAACTATTTGTGAACTTTTCAGATATGTTATACATATATAATAATAAAAAATATTTTTCTCTGCTTGATAATTACTTGAAGTATAGGCCTACATATAGAAAGATTGATTTGGCGTTTTAAAGCGGAGAGGATTTCCATTGAGTTTCTTCTAATACTGATAGACTGCTGGTATGCTTTTAAAGTATGAGGCTTCTTCAATTGCCTACATCACTGAGGAGATTAAACTTAAGATATCTGTCTTCTACTTCATCTGGGTCTTCATGATAATCTACATGACAAACAACTTTTTGTCTCATTTAGCCAAGTTCTTGATAACTTTACAATTTAATTTAATTATTAAATAACATCTATATGCAAATTTTCAACAATTTTTAAAGTACTACAAAAATTGGGACAAGATTAATCTTATCGTCAATTGTCCCCCAAGATGAACCCTTACAAATAAATTTCTAAAAATCGTAAATGTCTCACTCAGCTGCATTACCAAAGTACAAGTTAGACTACTGTACAAGGTCTTCAGTCGGCAAGTGAGGGAACTAGATACTAGCCACTACAAGAAGTTATATACTTGCTTCCTTACACAGCCAGGATTGGTAATTGAGAAACCAGTCACATTAATAAAACACAAGAAATGCCCAGTTGTAACATACATACACCATTTATCTACAGCATAAATATTGAAGTTTATGCAATCAATGACAAAAACACTAAATTAGGGTAGCTTATTGAAACAACAAAACCAAAATTCCATGTGAATCCTTTTATTATAAAAAATATTTTACAATAATTTTATTCATTACAGTATTTACAGTACTTTGCCTTCTAAATTTTTTGTTGGAAAATTTAATTCTATATTTAGAAATTATAAACTTATCTGAAGAAAAAGAAGGATTGAAATATTATCACTTACAATGTATAGTCATTTATAAAGTAAACATAAATCTAGATATTCTTTGTGCCTTCAAAGCTGATGGAAAAGCGAGAAAATGTTTCTTGTTCTAATGACTATTGCCTATATTCGCCTACTATTGGCTGCATATCCTGTTATTTTACCATATACCACTAAATCTTCATTACATCTTCTTACTGAATAGCTGGGACTAATACTCAACGAGTGCATTGCATTAACACTCAAAAAGAGTAATCCAACAGGATTAAGTTGTGAACTTGATCAATATTAAAAACAAACGACCCGAATGCATCAAAACTGGACTCATTTCAAGTTACATAATTTGTTTTCATAAAACTAAAATTAACTGTATTTCAAAGTGCAAATTGAACTAAAAATGACAATACTCAGATGATGCAGTAATTTTCAAAATTACAGCATTTTCAAGAGAACCCATGTATACAGACACATTAAAAATATTTAAATATTAATTATGATCAGAAATTTGTAGCAGTGACAAATTTAAAATACAAATGTCAAGTATAATTAAAATTTCATATTTTAAAAACCTATATGTAAATTCAATGATTTCAATATTAACAACAATTGAGTTAACTAAACTGATTTCAATATTAATAATAATTAAGTTTTACAACAAACTGTCAAGGTTTTTCTTTATATATGAATAGAATGGAAGTAAACATAACTTTATAAATTAGCATTTCTTCAAATAAATCTAAAACATGTAATTGTAAATTTTTATTAAGTGAACATTAAGAAATACAGGTGCACACAATGTAACAAGAATGAGTTTTTGTAAATCTTACGATAGATTGCAAAATCAAATTAGAATATATTTCTTTTAGTAAAGTTCTAAAAGGTGTCAATCAAATCCTAATTATCTAATAAGTGTAAAAAAATCAGTGAGCTAGTTGAGCCATACTGAAGGTCCTCCAACACTTGTGACATTTTACTATAAAAAATTTAATTATTTTGAAAATCAAAAATATTTTAGTTTGATTTCGCTATATAAAACTGTGTGATGCAATGCATTTAAAAACAGAAGCATTCTTCAATTTACCCTAAATTTAATTTTCAGCCTCTAGCCTAACCTATGGTTAAAAATTATGCAACATTTTTACAATGTTGATTCAAAACTTCTGTGAAAACGTTACAATACAAAATACAGAATTACTTACTTACAAAATAATTATAATTAAAAAAATTAATAATAAGACAACTGTTGGAAATTCCTCTTACTATACTTAGAAATTAACTTTTAAGAATATAAATACTAATGGCATTGTTGTCGCTTGTAACAGAATGCAAACTCCTTTTTCTTCGTGGTGGGTATATGTTTTGATTTATGTACAACTTAAAGTTCTTATCCAGATAACAATTATGTCTTTGTCACTTATAATAATTGAAATCCGAGATGCCAGTATGAAATACGTATCAAACTGGCGTAGCTCGCCTTCACCTAGAGAGAGAATGACTGCGTTCATGACTGTTACCTAACCTTTGATGGGGAGGGATTTTGCTGAAGAATGGATGCCTCAATGCTTCAGCCAAAGTGATTCTCTCTGCAGGCTCATACTCCAACATGCGCACAATCAAATCAAATAGTTGCCGATGATCGTCATCATCTACAGTTTGATATCTCTGAAACCACAATGAAATGTAATATGAAGACGGATGAAAAATATACATTTTTATAATTTGATAAAATTTAAAGAGAGAAAAATATATTTTTACAATGAAAATTTTCAAGTATTTTAAAAAACCCAATCAATTACTTTCACCTTTAATCAACAATTATCTTCTATCTGTAACAATTAATTTTAAAAACTTTGGGAGAAAAAATCTAAATTAAATTGTAGCTGAGCAGTAAATGAAACAAAAGTTATAACACTGGCATTAGGACAAAATGCAAAACACACAAGAATTTTAGATTTTCACTCCTTATTTCTACTATACAACTTTGCTTCAAATACAATTTTGCTTCAAGTTTTAAAGGGTACTTAAACCTAACCATCGAAGTATTGGTTAGCAGGACTGCCAGAGCTAAGCTTGATTTGTCCCTACCACGTTGCATTTTTGTAAAATAAAGCTAAAAACTTGATGTTCATTTGTCATTGTAGTCATTTGCCTAAACTTAACATTCTTTGTTTCTCTATATAATACACAGTAGTTTCAGGATAGATTACATCAAATAATAATTTAGTGTTAAAACTAATAATGTTATAAAACTTAATTTGTATATATATTTCACGACGTATTATGAAATAAATAATATATTGCTGTTCGGAAATGTTTAACAACTTTGTCATTTTCTTAGAACAAGCTAGATCAATGTGGGATATAATACAAATGAACTTACCTCAATTTCATGTAATCCAGTCATTATTTTTAAAATAACGTATCAACGCTTTATAAAACATGAAATTATCTACAGATTGTATATTGTGAATTATAAATCTAAAACAAAAAATCTACATAGAAAATAACTCATATAAAAGTCTGCTATTCTGGAGTTAAATATTTCCATTATTAAATTTAAGACTGTGGAGTAAGATTAGATTTGAAAAATGTGCCTCTCAAAGAAACTAAGCTCAAACTGACCATGTGGAAGGATGTCAGCATAATGGCTAACTGGTCCAAGGTACCAAGAAACTATCTTGCCCGATATACCAGCCACCACATGCAAAATTTTAAAATATCAAATTACAGTTTTTAATTATTTAAATAAAAATCATTACTGATTAAAGTTAAAAACAATACAACCTGCTACTTTTTATTAACAAAGTGCTTTAATATTATGCACATTTTTAATGCTCAACATTTATTACTTACATGAAGAGGTTTGCAATTCTCTCTTACATATCGTCCAGCAGAACTCTTTTCATCCCAGTCAAGTTTTCCATGGTAAAAATATTTTGTTTTACTTTTACGAGCCATTCTGTAAATAAATAAAAAAAATCTCAACATTCTGTTATAAATCTTTTCACTGTTCAAGTCAAACATTATATTGTTTACTTACCTGTATGGAATGGTTCCTAGGATACGTTCCATCATTGCAAGATGTTCCCTATTATCGTGTGTTTGGAATAAGGTAATGCCAAGATATAGTTCAAATATAATACATCCAATAGACCATACATCACATGGTTGGGCCCAACCCAATTCTGAAAAAAAAATTGTAATATTTGAAATCATAATTATAAATGAAAAATTTCAATTCTTCTCTTTGTAAAACTATTTGCTAATTGATGATAGAAGACAAATTTTAAAACATTTTTTATTATTATAAAAGTGTCCTACTGTTACCCAAATTTTTGTAACAATAAAAATGTTAGTTATCAACACAAACTTCACGCTATCCATTCATTACATACACACACAACATTTACTAGACAATACTTTCATTTGCAAACTAACATCTTCTCTTAGGATTAGAATGAGTTAAATTTCAATTTTAATAATCTAGGAAAGGCAATGATAACCAATTTTGGTGTTTCACCTTAATTTTATTAAGAAATAAAATAAAAATGTTAAAATACTTGAAACTATTATTTAAAATAACTTATACCAAGAATTTTTTATAAGATTTGGAAATCACTGTATAGATATATATATACATAATTTGATTTTTCACAAATATAATATAACACTTGACGACCGCTCATGAATTAACTTTTTTTCTGGATTAGCCCAAAAATTTACTCTACTTTGCTATTTAATATAGTATAGAACAAGTATTTAAAAGATTTCACTGTTAATTTTTATAATTATAGGTTAAACTATATAAATTTTGAAGCGGTCGTTTACGACCGCCTTGATCCTCCGCTGTAAAACCTTTTGTGTCAGACCGTGGCAGACTCGTACGACCGCCAGGTAGCACTAGGGTTGGGTATTCGGGTGCTTTCATTATGTCCAAAGTCAATGTAATTATTCACTTCTCGGGAATAGTTAGTCATTTTCCTAGCTACTGTTGCAGATGTACTTTATGTTTTTACAAGTTGTTTCTGAATAGTTTATATTAGATATTACTTCAAATAATAAATATGAATACGCGTGTATCTTCTCGCACTAAACGTCTTGTTGATCTTGCAGGTAAGCAGCATTCTTTTTATATATCATTTGTAACATAAATATCACTTTTGTTATACATGTATGTTGAATGCTGCTATTTTTATCTTGAAGTTTCAGTTTATTTTTCATATATTTCTAGTTCGTGTTTTAATTATTGCATCTGTATCTTTGCAGATACTGACAAATCGGACTGTGATTTATTAGGAAACGATTTATCAGAAGACCCTAATTTTGAGTCAGGTCAAGAGTCAAAATTTGAAAATAGTGATGACTCCTACTAAGAAAATACGAGAAAGCGTCGCCGTATAGAATTTGAGCATTGCGCAGCTGACAATGTATCTAAAAGTACAGTTGAAGAAGTCAACAAACAGTTTGAAGAAAAGGCTATTTTACAAGTATCTACACTATCGTCTCCCAATGATCTGAATCTAAACGTAAGAATCTACAGTTCAAGAATCAGAATGGAAAAGCATTTGTGATGAGTGCATCAGTTTTGACAAAAGTTTCAATTTGTGAGTGAATGATAGTGATGGTCAGTGTTATGAAACCCCTTGCGGTATTTTTTCAAAATTTGTTGATGATGACATTATTGTAATGATGGTTGAGCAAACTAATATTTATGCCACCCAGACTCTAATTTACATTCAGGAGCAGTCAAAGATAAAATGGGTACAGACATCTGTTGAAGAAATGAGGCACTTTTTAGGACTGATTGGCTACATGGGGCTAGTTCGTTATCCAACTTTACGAGCATACTAGTCAGGAGCCACTGTATAAGAATAACTTGGTGTCATCCATAACGAGTAGAAGATTGATTTGGAATTATATTAGGAATGTGGCATTTCGCGAACAATGAAGAATGTCCTGTGAATGGTCGTTTGTTCAAGATCTCAAGTCTTAAAAAAAGTGTTAAAAAATTAATACAAAATTATAAAACCATGTTCACGCCGGGAGAAACAGTTTATGTAGATGAATCCCTAATTCTATTTAGAGGCAGATTAGCCTTCAAACAATACATTCCAAACAAGGCAAGCAAATATGGAGTGAAGGTTTTCAAGTTGTGTTGTGATAATGGATATACTTACAACAAGAAAATGTATACTTTCTGAAGATTTTTCGAACTCTTGCAGGATAATTGTAGCGGACAACTATTACTGTAGCTTAGAACTAGCAAATAAGCTGTTGAATAGAAAAACCCACCTCTTGGGCACATTACGGGCTAATAGGAAGGGAAATCCAAAAGAGGTTACAACAAAAAGACTCAATCGGGGTGAAGTAACGGCATTAAAAAATTCGTGAGGGATTGTTGTGCTAAAATAACATGATAAACGAGATGTGCTAATGATTTCTACAAAGCACAATTCTGACATTGTGGAAGTAACAAATCAATTTGGGAAAACAAATAAACCAGCCATGATTGTGGAGTACAATAAATGGAAATCCGCAATAGATACTTCAGACCAGATGTCATTTTATAGTACGAGTCTCACAAACTGGTATCACAAACTTGCCATTAAATGCTTGTTCGGTACTACTTTGCTCAATGCCCTTATTTTATTTAGTAAAAAACAAAATAAAAAGATGTCAATTACAAAATTCAAAGAAGAGTTAGTAAAAGATCATAAAAGATTTACTGAAAAAAACAGTAATTGAACAACCAGCGCTTCCAGTGACAACAAATAAGAGATGATCATTGAATAGTCACAGGTTTCATAAAAAAAATAGGCAAGTTTGATAAAGTTCGCAAGTATTGTAAAGGATGTTATGCAAAACATTCAGAAGGCCAAATGACAAAGAATAAAGTAAAAAAGGTTGTATCATATTGTAAAGATTGCAAGAATGAGCCTCACTACTGCTTGGACTGTTTCCACACTTTCCACAAAAATGTGTTGTTTTTTTTATATTCCCATGTGTAAACCCATAATTATCAGAATTTAGTGTTTCTCTTATATAAATATATATTGTTGGAATACAATACAAATAAAATAATATGTGAATATCATAAAACATCGATATGAACTAAATTTGAAATTTATTTGTTTTTTGCTACTGTGAACATGTATTATAATTTAGTTTATATCATAAAACATTGATGTAAACTAAATTTGAAATGTATTTGTTTTTTTGCTAATGTGAATATATATTATAATTTAGTTTAGAGTGTTTTATACGTATTTTCAATCTTATGTTACAATATAGGCTTATATCAATATATCGATGTAAACAGTATTTTAAAAAAATGTATACACAAGAGAAGAGAATTGTTTATTAAAAAAAGGAAAATGAAAAAACTTCTATAACAAATTTTAAAAACTAAAACTAAGGACCAAGTATAACATTTCAATCACAGGGACCGTAGCGGTCCTATAGCATAGAGAAAACAGCACCTGAGCCGTTGTCCGGACTACAATGAACGATTATCTGTGCTGAGCTTGTGCGGGGGTATATGTCTGCTGCAGTCCCTGCATAGTATAAAGAATTGAAAAAAGCAACCCTATTATATAAAAATTAAGATACAGTAGGACCTAGATAATTTGGACTAACTGGGACCATGGCCAATCCGTGTTAGCCAGACACCAAGGAAAAATTAAAAGAAGACACTATACTCACAGAAAAACCCCTTTATATTAATCAGAGTATTATGCACAGTATATAAACATGCATATTGCATATAAAGTTAATTTATTTCTCGGCAAACCAATTTATAATTTAAAGTCGTACTATCCCATAGGCATTTCAGCATTAGACCCACAAAACACTTAGTTCATCATTTTGTTAATATGCAGGTATAAGATGTTTTTATTGTTGTATTAGACTTTTTATGTATGTACTGCACTTATTTGATTTTTGTTAATTCTTATTTATTGTTTTTTTTTAATTCTACTTCAAAATCATTCCGGGTTATCTGGAGATCTAAATTAACAGAGTTAGACTTATCAAGGTCCTATTGTAGCTAAATTTTAGATAAAACTGAAAAAAATTAAATTCAATTCAAATCCCCTAGGTAATGCCTAACATATGCAATTATAAATTTGTTCCAAGAGAGAATGTATAAGTTATATAACTTTGTAGGTGAAAATAGTTACCTTAAGACAGAACAACAGTAATGGTTAATTCTTTTCAAATCATTGCTCAACTTCACAATTTTTATAATTTTGTACCTAGTGTTTTTTACATTTCTATAAAAAATACATTCATTTTGAAACAGACCGCTGTATGATATGGATAGACTCCATTCGCATCACTCTGTTGACTTACAAAAATGTATTAACTTATAAACTTTAATGATTTATATACACTAATTGATTTTACATTGATTTTACTAATTGTTATTAAACTAGACATGAAATATTCTTTAATTTTCAAGGATATCCGTTTCAAACAAAATAAAATGGTCAGCTTATTATTTTTCTAGTAAATGCCTTTTTAGGCATTTAATTTTTTCAAGGAATGTTTTCATAATTTTCCAAAACGGAAAACATACAATCAAATACCCAATTCCAATATTTTAAACAATTGAAAATATTCCCTAAATTCTTTTATTAATACTCAAGTCCCAGTACAAGTCATTTAACGTAATGTCCTCAGAAACAGTCTTTCTTGTACTTTTTAAAATTTTTGTATTCTTTACTTAAATATAACCTTACTTGTTTTAAAACTTTCCCTTTTATTGTTCTTTCCAGTTTTTACAGTATTTCTTACAATAATCAACTCTATATTCATACTTTAATTGCTATACATTTTTGATGCTTTTATCCAGTCGATTGCTTGTTATAATGATATAAATGCCTCATACAGGGTATTGGAGAGAATTACACCTTATATAGGAAATCTTACAACTTAGGCACACTTACTCTCAGTTTTTTATATTAATTTGTTATATTATTATACTTACCCAATATAACTTCAGGTGCCCTGTAATGTCTTGTAGAAACTATTGTACTATGATGCTCATGATCAAATGTTGCACTGCCAAAATCTATAAGCCTCACATCTGTACATTTTACTCTTCGTACGTCTCGTTTCTGTAAAACACAGCCAATATGCATTAAACTTACTTGAGAAATTAATTTAAATTTTAAAATTCACTTCAACAAAATATGTACTTTTCTGAAGTAAAATCAATGTTACCAAGAACAAATTTTCTAACATTTCTCTAAATTTTGTATACTTTTGTTGTTTCAACACTTTAGCTGATGGCCACAATATCAGCATTTTCTTAGAGATTTGCCATAATATTTAAGCTTTTTTCAAAATAATGTGTACTTATTTTTTGTTTCTCTACCATATGTAAGCACAAAGATATGTGTCTATGTCGAGTCGAGTCAATTGGCCTGACATAGTTTTATTATAGTGTAAATGATACCTAAATAAACTGTATTGTTTTTGAGGTAATTTATATTTTCTTATCTATGCAACACTGTCTTGATATTTTTTGTTTTGTGTGTAAACAATAAACAAAGAATCACAATTTCATGTTCTGAAGCTGGCTGGTCAGAAAAGTATAATGTAAATGCATCACATGTGATTGATTTGTGAGTTTATAAACATTTTGTATATAGAATAGGAGGGTAAACAAATTCTCTCTGTCACGAATGTAAAAAATATATGTAACTTTCAATCATAGATATAATAAAACAAAAGCTTAGTTTTGTTTAGTATTTTAAGAACAGGACTTTTTTATCTTTTCGCTACCCCATTACCAGAAAAGTCTTGAAAAGAGAACAAACTTTTTTTTATAATTGATTTTTCTAAGCTTTTAATGTTTAGCCTTATTTTCAAAAAATCTATACCTTTTTATTGTTGAAAGTCATGTCATATTCAGAATCAACGAAAAGGATATTTTCAGGTTTAAGATCAGTATGCGTCAATTTGCTATCATGAAGGAATTTCACAGAATAACAGAGTTGATATGAGATATGTCGAACCTGTTCCAATGTGTAAGGTTGATAGTTATTATCCTTCTAAAACAATAAAATAAAATACAATATAAAATAAGTTTTAAACATTTTCAGTCTAGATTGTTCTTAATCTTGTAATAATAAAATTATTCGTTACATTCTAAATTTTATTGAAAATACTTCTTTTGTGAAATCAATTATTTCAATCAGTTAATTGTAATTACATTTTTTTCAAAACAAATTTTACTGTGGTACTATATTATTACAATAAAGGTGCATATTATAAAAAAATTAGTAAGATTTATGTGAACAAAAATTATCACTATTGGTTTATACGTTCAGTTTCACTAAGTTTTGTGATATACAATACTTCATCTTATATCTTGAAACACTGATTAATTCTTAGAATGTCTTAATTTTGTAACAACAATATTACTATTTTCATTACTATTATTAATTAAGCATGGGCGTTAGAAAACTTACCAAGAAGTCAAAAACACTTAGACCCAACATCTCAAATGCTATACACATATGTCCATGGTAGTCAAACCAATCCAACATCTTCACACATAAGCTGTTCAGAAACAAAAGATGAAGAACTCATTTAGTAACAATAGTAATTATTTCCTTTGGTAACATAGAAGTCCTATATAAGATACTTAAAGTAAGTATTACAGATTAACAAGAGTATTTATTTTAATTGTATTTAATCTTTTCCTTGGCAAGAATAAAAAATGCTATTTATAACAGAGATGTCACAAGCTTGTATAGCAGCATTATTATACAAGTAGTTAATAAAGAATTTTACTTAAAACTGTATGGCATAAGAGATTCTTATGTATCTTAATTCTTCAAGTCACATCATCCAAAAATCCTACATAATTTGTGCCAGCAAAGTAAATATGCTTTATTTATTTCAAAGTTTCATTAAAAAAAGGTTTCATTAATCAAACCTAACAAAAATATTTTGCAGGTAAAAAATATACAACTTAGGCTTTTACACATAAACTAAATATTAATGCTAACATTAATTTTTATCTTGTAATAACCAATCTTCACAAAATTAAAGATGTCTAGTTACAAAAGTATTTACAACAAATGTATGTTATTGTAAATTAGGAAATTATGGATCATTGAAAAAATTCTGATTAATATGATACAAAACCATATTTTATTTCTTATACTATCTACTTCAGAACGTAAATTTTCAAAAATGTATGTGAACACAAAATAAACAATGATAGTAAAATCGCTAAATGATAGCCTATAGTTACTGCATATTATAAGCCATTCTCAAAAGCTTTGACAAATTTGTCAAAAATAAATTCAAGAGATTAAATAAAATGGCAAAAAAAGGTTATTAAAATATCCTTAGATTTTCATATATAAATACATTTTTGGATTGTATTTAAATTACATGCATTACTGAAAATTGTACATAAAATCAAGACATTTTGAATATTTAAATATATACATAATAATCTGAATCAGCAATCTGTATTGTTTGTATTACTCTTAATGACCATTTATTCCAATAACAAACATTTAAAACCAAAGACTAATAAATAATATTTTGAACCATAACTAAAATCTTTCAAACTATGCTATTTTAAAACAAAATTCAATGACCGTTTATTCCAATAACAAACATTTAAAACCAAAGACTAATAAATAATATTTTGAACCATAACTAAAATCTTTCAAACTATGCTATTTTAAAACAAAATTCAATGACCGTTTATTCCAATAACAAACATTTAAAACCAAAGACTAATAAATAATATTTTGAACCATAACTAAAATCTTTCAAACTATGCTGTTTTAAAACAAAATTCAATGACCGTTTATTCCAATAACAAACATTTAAAACCAAAGACTAATAAATAATATTTTGAACCATAACTAAAATCTTTCAAACTATGCTATTTTAAAACAAAATTCAATGACCGTTTATTCCAATAACAAACATTTAAAACCAAAGACTAATAAATAATATTTTGAACCATAACTAAAATCTTTCAAACTATGCTGTTTTAAAACAAAATTCAATGACCGTTTATTCCAATAACAAACATTTAAAACCAAAGACTAATAAATAATATTTTGAACCATAACTAAAATCTTTCAAACTATGCTGTTTTAAAACAAAATTCAATGACCGTTTATTCCAATAACAAACATTTAAAACCAAAGACTAATAAATAATATTTTGAACCATAACTAAAATCTTTCAAACTATGCTATTTTAAAACAAAATTCACCCTTTATAAACACACATTAACCCTTTAGAATATGCATTTTAAAATCATGGTGCATTCAAACCAAACTACTGCAATTATGGAAAGACCTAGATGCTATTCACTCACACAATTTATTTCCACCACTATAAATAGCACATCTAAATCATCTCGTTATTTTTTAAATGACTCCATGTATTTGCAGCATTAAAAGATAAAAAAAACTAAAAGTAGATTGAATGAATTTATAACGACAGAGTTAGACTGCCCAATACATTTCAAGAAAATGAAATGGGCCAAAATAGAACGTGCCAAATTAAAGCTGCCAACTTACTGATGTCCTTCTGGGTCTTTTTCTGAAATCTTGTTTAGTGCGTTGATTTCCAACTTTGCTGCTTCTCTATATTTTTCTACGTTCTTGATTATTTTCAATGCCATTACATTTTCTCTGTAAAAACAGTAACAAGGTTGATATAAAACCTGCTCAAAAATTTTGTAACAAAGGTAAAATCAAATAGCCAAGTGCTAATTCAATTTTTTTTTAATGATTTATTTATTTAGCCAAGAGTCAGAATACTCTTCGTACCACATTTTTCTAATGTTTTAATCTTTAAAATTAAACAAAACAAAATACAGCAAATTTCACTCTTTACAATTAAACATATATTAAAACATGTAAGTTATATAAATACAGTAATTTATTATTCAACAATACTTTATAAAATATACTTCAGAAAAATTAAATCACTTAAGAAAAATATGTAAACTGAATGAATGTTCTTTTAGATGTAAACATGCCCTTATTTCTGCATACAAAGCAATTTAACATTTTCTGCGCTATATGTAAGTTATAGCTCCAACTACCCTTTTAAATTTCAAAGACGCCTCATTAGTTCCATTTGTGAAAGGTTGTTCCATATATTTCTGCTACTACTACTAATTAGGCAAATTATTTTACTACCAAAATTCCTGAATTAATAACACTCAACATTGATGATACACATATTATTTTGCTGGTATCGAACACAATTCTGCAATTCATTTTAAATTCAATAGATTTTAAATTTATATTGAATAATTCATAAATAACAAATACAGAGCATTTAATCAACAAATGGCCGAGACTGGTTTTTTTTTTCAAATAATTATTCCACTGAAATAGAGGTTTTAGTAATTAAAGTAGTTTTTTTTCTCTCGTTGGAATCAAAACAAACTAAAATTATAAATAACATCAATTTAAAATCTACTAACATTAACCAGCTTATAAAATATATTGTTTTTAATATACATTTGTTCAATAACTCATAAAGAGTAATAATACTAAAGTTTGTATTTTCAAAACAATATGGTACAATTATCATTGCACTTTGCAATTTAATAAAGAATATATAAATAGAGCATAGTCGATAATTTGAGGTAGGTTGGACCGAGACCCCCTTGGATTATCGAAAACTCGGAAATCTGTTCCTGTGCATTAGAAAAAATAGGTGTTTTAATGAACCCTAATACAGTACTATAATTTAAGAATGTACAAAATCAGTATATAGATCTTTATATAGACATTTATTGAATGAAAGCCTGGCTCATTTCTATATGAACATTCCTTGAAAGCCCGACTCATTTCCTTTGCATACAGTATTGATATGAACATAACTTAGAAGCCAGACTCATTCCCTTTGCATACAGTATTGATATGAACATATCTTAGAAGCCCAACTCATTTCCTTTGCATACAGTATTGATATGAACATATCTTAGAAGCCAGACTCATTCCCTTTGCATACAGTATTGATATGAACATATCTTAGAAGCCCAACTCATTTCCTTTGCATACAGTATTTATATGAACATATCTTAGAAGCCAGACTCATTTCCTTTGCATACAGTATTGATATGAACATTATCTTAGAAGCCAGACTCATTTCCTTTGCATACAGTATTGATATGAACATATCTTAGAAGCCAGACTCATTCCCTTTGCATACAGTATTTATATGAACATATCTTAGAAGCCAGACTCATTTCCTTTGCATACAGTATTGATATGAACATATCTTAGAAGCCAGACTCATTTCCTTTGCATACAGTATTGATATGAACATAACTTAGAAGCCCGACTCATTTCCTTTGCATACAGTATTGATATGAACATTTCTTAGAAGCCAGACTCATTTCCTTTGCATACCGTACGGCTATAAACATTTTTGGAAGCCCAATTCGTCTCCTTTCAAATAAATAAAATAGGCTCAAACAGAAATACGATCGAATTTAACGGAACCTCAAATTATCGGAACTCGGAATTTTGAAACTTTACTGTAATATGTTTGCTAAGAAAATCAGTTTGATAATTTCGGGTTTTATAAACTTTAAAACTGAGTTGTAAAACAACTGTATTGAAATTTTTGATAAAGAGCTATTACTACAGTTTTGTATAAATTTATTTATTAGTGACTTAAAAGTACTTCGAACATCACTCCACACATATTAACTATGAGTTTTTTATCCAATGTTATTTTTCACAAATGAAATCACTTACAACTATCTGTAGAACATTGGTAAAAACTATAAAATGTAACGTACTTTTCAATGTTAAGTAATATTTAAGCCCCTTAGTGAGTTAGGGTGATAAATAACTACACAAGCTTACAAATATAAACACTTTATTTTGTTGTGTTTTATGCCTTATGTCATCATTATCTTACTACTCATTCACAACTATAGCTAAAAACTGTTTTTAGTTGTGTTTTGAAGAAGTGTCAATGATGATGACACAAAACATCTAGTAGTAGTGTTTATAATCATGAGTTTGTATATTGTTATCTTTTTAATTATTCTGCAAATGATTCTTAGAGAATATATAGTACAATTTTGTGGTAAAAATAATAATTTAAAGCATAAAAAGTTTAAACCATAAATAAACTCACGTTTGTAAATCCTTGACTTTTACCACTTTTCCAAATGTGCCTTCCCCTAGGGTGGCCATAACTTTATCTGAAAAGAAAAATTAAAAGAAAAATAAACTATCAGTGATTGAAAAAGCTGAAGCTGGAAGCCACCTTTCTGTTACTTTAAAATCATGCTTTATTAAAACTAATAATTCTTTCAATAATTTTATAAATATATATTGTACATAATTTTAAAATAAAATTATCTTCTTTATTAAAAGAAAACTTGTAAATATAAAAGAAAAGAAATATATAGAAAAGAAATATGAAATGAGTAACTGATAGAATAGCAATATTCTTATAACATGTAAATGCTAATTTAAATGAAAAAAACTTAAATTCAACATTTATTTAAATATATCTATATAAGGTTTGTTTATTTTTAAGTAAAAAGAAGTTAAACCCAAAATACAAATTCAAGTAAAATATTTCACCCACCCAATTTTGTCCTACCTCTGACATTTTGTCAAAATAAAAGTAAACCACTTATAAACTACTAATTTAATTTTCCTAATTTGATGGCTTCCAGTTTATTTAAAACTTTTGCATAATTAAGGGCCTGTAAAAACTAGCTCTCCAATTTTTGTAACCCAAATACTAATCACGAAAATTTTAAAATCTGAGCCAATTAAAGAAACCCTAAGTTGTATTTATAAACGAATAGTATAGAGCTGGTCTAGAACGTAGGCATTTTTGGGGGTTGTAAGAAGTACATTACTACAGATTTGTTTCACGAACATCTGTCTTGGAGAACATCCCCATGGTGATATATGAGGTGGCCATCTTCATCGTCTTCTATGGATGGTGCTCGTGAGCTCTGCAGGTGACATCAGAAGACACCATACGCACAACGCCATGCCAAGAGAGCAAAATTCACCACAACCCAGCGAGTGTATTCCACCATTACAGACAGGAGATCAGAGAATAGGCGAGTAGGAAGTCCACCAGCGGGAGATGGAATGAATTGCCGCAGCCAATACAACCGACCCAGATGAGTTCCAATATTCATAGACATAAAGGAAAGGGCAAAATGGATTGCCGTGTTAACAAATTGTTAACGACACATTTCATTGTTCGTTCTAAGGTCATAAAACACAATGCCAACATTATAAAATATAGAAGTTAAAAAAAAAAAAAACAAGCAGCGTTTTTGGGGATCAACATAAACACTGGTGTTACAATAAATGAGCAATTTTAGCAAACTTTTATTACCAAGTACCACCACAGCAAATGTCAAATTACTTTTATAGAAGCATTCTCTTTTTACAAATTTATAGAATACAAATATTGTGTTAGTATTTTGTAACTTTTGAACCAAAGGCAAATTGTATACAAACCAATCTGATCCTTACACAATCCTTCCTAAAATAATTACATTTACAAAATTAACTAGATAAAGCTCATACATAAACATAACTTTAGCATTCTGGTTATGTAATATTGACATAACTACAAATCTAAAGGTATTAGATTTTAAAATAAAAGCCACATCTGAGTAATACTCGCTATTGTGAACATACACATTAGGAATGTATATAATTTCTGAAATTTTTACTAGTAAATATCTGCAATTTCAACAAAAAATAACTTTGTTTTATAAATGTATAAGTAAAATCCTTTCACTGTACTTACCAATAATTAAATAGATAAAAATTATAAAACTTTAAATGAATTACTTAAATCAAATTTAATAAAATGTAGGGCAACAAAAATGGTATCTTGTAAAAAGCAAGCATGGTATTTCAAAATGTATTTACAGGAAACAAATTTCAGAATTTTTTTCTTTTCAAAAAACATGAACAAAGTTCACTCTTGCTTTTATTTTTTCAGTTAAAAAAACTGAAAATATAGCATGATTTTTAATTTGTTAGTATATAAGGTGAATATTTTAACAAAATTAACCCCACAGAACTCAGTTTTATAGTATTTATTATGAATAAAATACAAAAATGTTAACAATAGTATTATACATTCTATTAGTACTATTGAGTTTAATAGAATTAGTTAAAAATCCATTCAAGTGGTCATGCAGATGGAGAAATATGTTAAGAAAAATAAATAACATTAATTTCTGAAGCTTTATTAAAGTTATTTACATCTATATAAAAAACTTTATAGATTTGTCTTTAACTCTTTAATTATCAACATATGCATACCATGACATATCCCCTAATAAAAATAACATATTTTTGAAAGATTTTTTTTAAAAAATTTTTAATTTTCTTGATCTTTTTCTAATTTTTAACTATATTATTCTCTAATTTTTTAATTATTCTACAATTTTTAATATTTGTTAAGAAAGTATACAATGTTTATGAAAGGATGAATTTTGTTAACATCAGGAGCAGCCCACATATTCAGTTTTGAATGATCAGACACTGTAGTATTTTCACACACTAAGTTGTAATATTCTTTGATTTCTCTAACATTTTTGTTGATCAATTCTCTTTTTAAAAAAATATTTTGAAAAGTTTAATACTTTAGGTTCCGATGAGAAAACAAATTTGTTAGGAATGCCTGAATTATTCGTAGCAAAATCATGTGACGATCTCTTAACACGCGAGACAAACCATAGTCTTTGCACAAAAAACTAAGGTGAGTGTGTACTCACTCTGTGTAGCATTTATTGTCCATGTAATATCAAATATTGAACCTAGAGTGCAGTACAATACAAAGAAATCAAAATCGCAAGCATATGGCAATGCTAATCTGAGAGAAATGATAGAACGTTCATATTACAGGCCGTTGCATAATCTCATATACTGGTTATGTAAATGCTAATCAAAGGCTTAAAACATTACTTATATTTTAAAAAACACGGTAGAATACCTCTGCAAGAAAAATTGTTCACTCTTAGTAAAAGTAATTTATAACGGTTTTTAGCACAAATTTTTATAAGTGAGACTTAAGTAAAATCTGTGGACAAAATTAAAACTGAACTAAATTACTCACTAAATAATATAAAGGAAAGGGCATGGCAGTGGGGAACTAAAATGCGTGTTTCTTGGGAATCAAGTGTGTTTATAATTTCTCAATCAAAAATTAATGTTAATAAGAATAAATTTGTATATGAAAAACAGAATTAAAATAGATGATACTAGACACAAGCAGAAGAAAACTAACTCTCTTGTTTATCAAACAATACAATTTAAAAATGTTAACATCTTATACTATTCCAATTAACTTTCAAAAATTGTTTATAGATTGAATTAAATTTAATAATTGCAAAATATTCTGCACAAATTAAAAAATAAATAAAGGTTAAATGGAGAAAAAACTCTGTTATCAGAAGATAAAACCCATTAACTTCCCATTGCTCAATTGGAAATTCTAATTTAATTCTTTAGTTTAGATATAAAATTCAATTATACATTAAAAGTTTACATCTTATTATTGTCTCTAAATAAAATAAACTAGGTCATAAACAACACATTGCCTATATTATAAAATATAAAAGTAAAGAAACAAGTGATTTATATGTTAAAGCTCAACTTCTCGAAAACTACAATACAGTCAGTACCTATTTAATAATTACAATTTAATACCATTTGCAAATAATCATTCCATCTTTCTTATAGACAGCGATTTTTTGAGAGCTAGTAAAATGTAACCAAAACCCGAATCACTAACCAGATATCTTCAAGTTAAAAGATTAGGTAGATATTTTTATGGTTTTATTTCCAATGTAATTTAATACAGCAAAAAAGTATATACATATGGTTTTGGTTATCCCCATAGGGAAACAGCATCAAAAACATTAATTCTATGCTAAAGTTCATTAAAAAAAAAATAGTTTTACAGGTTTTATACAAATGCAGTTAAATTAAAAGTGTCCAGATAGGATAATGTGCACATTTGGCACCACCTGTGGTTAAAGTATAAAATTGTTAAAAAAACATGTGTCCTAGTACGATATCCATTAGAATTTTTTAAATTTTACACCGTCTATGGAGTGATACAGTGCGTCACAGCTGTAGTTTGTGTTTTAGGAATCTAAACTATGATAAATAGGCAGATTGCTCATCCTCAATTAAATGCATATAAAATGAACAAAAACATGCCTGAAGTTATTGATAACTATTATTTTATTGATATCTATGAAGTATCCAGTCAGGATAGATTTGTTTATAATTTTATACATTTAACCATTAGGTAATGTGTAAATTACAACCAAATCTATCCTGACTGAAGACTTGTAGGAATATTTTAATATAGGTATATAATAATTTATAACCAAATCTATCCTATCTGGAGTCTTTATATGTATATTTAAATATACGTATGCAAAAGCTTTAAAAATTAAGCCAAAAACGTTGTTTCTCAAATATCTACACACGTAAGCATCCTTGGACGTGTTTTTGAACAATTTTATACTTTAATCTCAGGGGATGCCCAATGTGCACATCAGCATAGGATAGGTTTGGTTATAAAAAAGTAAAGTGTGCTAATTAAACCTAAATTATTTGAGAAAGAAGTGTTGAGTTTCCTTCCTTCAGGAATAGTACTTCACACCTACTTTAGCATTACATTGTATTAGCAGTGTTGGTTAAGGACATATGCAACCTTACATGATTGTGCCATGTTAGCATGGTTTTTTCCCCGTTATGCTGGAAATATTAACAAAGTATTCATTCAGGATAGATCTGGTTACACAAAAATAAGAGAACAGATTGCTGAATTCTTAAATGTTAATGATACTAAAGTAATTTTTACCTATCCTAAAACCATCCATAGCTCATTTATAAAGTTGTAAAAATTGGCCCCCGTTTAGTTTCCAGTTTATGGTGGCATGTTGAGGTATTTTTAATCAATTTAAAAAATATAAATAAGCATCAAAATATCAAGTGCTATTTATGGTTTGCCTAACAATCACTTTCATTTGTTTGAAATGTAATTTTTATGTGTGCTATTTATGGTTCGCCTAACAATCACTTTCATTTGTTTGAAATGTAATTTTTATCTATCATATGTAAAAAGAAAAAATTGGAAGTATAAGCCGTTTTTGTCAAGTATTAAATGATTTATTATTTTTACAAAAAATGACAATTTCTTTCATAAATGAAAAAAAGTAAAACTAAAGTTTTACCATTGGTAAAAAGTATTACCAATGTTAATAATTCAGCTTTACGTTTCTATTTTTGGCTATATACATTTCAATTTAATACAAATATCTATAAAAACAAAATGTTAAGGAAATTTAAATTTTATTTTTACATTAAAAACTAGAAAACGATCAATTTATTGAAAAATGTTTTTTTTATAATTAAGTAATACATAATATAAAAAATATTATTACAAATATATTGTTGACACTTTACAATTTTGTTTATTTCACAGTATTATTGTTGCACAAGAATCTTGAAAGCCAGATAATACCTAATTTTGAAAATAAAATTTAAAACGAGTAAACAAAGGAAGTGAAAAATATTTTTATTCTTTAATTATGACTCATTAATGAAAACAGAAATTGGAAAAATAATCTAAATTTGGGAAACCTTTACCCACCACAATACTTGATACGTCTGAAAAAGGTATTTCACACTTATCATTATATGAAAAACAAAAACTGATTATACAATGAAATGCTCAGATAAATAGGTTCATTCTACTTCAGGACCTTTTTAATAAAAAATATACATTAACAAAAAAATTAATTAGTATATAACATTCAATTCAAAGACCGTATATTTTCTTCTATTTAGAAGCATGTCCCCTAATGTAAAAATAATTTAAACAATAAAAAAATGTATTCTATCTCTATTTAAGTTTAGACAATTATAAAATTTATGGTTTTATTTAATTTAATGTTTCTCTTTCTATCTAATAAACAACAATTAAATCATATACAACTTGCATTGTTAGAAGCATACATTTCAAAGTCATGCATCAAGTTATATGAAGAGGTAATTTCAACACAAACAAATTAAAACCAGCATGTTTAGTATAGTAAACTAAAATTGTCAAATGCTGTGATGGTGGATCTAAATAAAATTTAGAAAAAAATTAACAAAATCCGTTTACATAATTGTTTACTACTTTTTGAAAAATTTGTCATTTTTTCTAATATAAGTATTAGTTAATTTTCAACAATAATACTACTATTAAAAAAAATACTTTGTCCTTCACAAAATACAAATAAAAAACAAAACATTCAAGTAATATTTTTGCATTCCTTTTAAAAATGTATAAATTTGCATTAAATAAAAATATGTAAAAAATCAACAAAATTAAATATAATTTTACATAATTTTAAAAAAAATTTACGAAATAAGGTTTTATACATATTTTAAAAATTATTTTTATATTTTAAAAATCATGGTTATTACATTTTTTGAAAATTAGTTTTTATATATTTTATTGCTACAAAAAATTATAACTTTAAATATATAATGGCCAAACATTTAAATTTAAATAAAAGTTGTACTATAATTTACACAATCTCCTCACCTGTAACATGACAATCCATAATTTTACAAAAAAAAAGAACTAAAATGAATACATTACAAAGAAAAATAACTGATTGATAAAAAACAAACACTTTGCACTGGAGGACTTACAGTTGGCGCAAAGACCGAGGTATTCTGTGCAACAGTAACTGCGCTAGCACTGGCTGCAGCAGAAGCGGCCAAGATGTTTGAATATTTCTGTTGACATCTAGCCACCACGCTCAACGTTTCATCATTATCTTTATCTTCTAAACAAGAGTATTTATCAATAAGGCATTGTATTTCTTTCCTTTTGGCTTCACGCTCATTTACCGGCGAGGTTTCGGCAACAGCTAACGGCGCAATATCTATGGATTTAGGCGCGTTTTCAACAGCAGGAAGGTCAGTGTTATCAATAGGAACCAAGGTCAGTTTGGAATCTGTCAAGTCACTCTTGCACCCTGCGCGCAAAGGACGTGCTTTATGGTGTCTGTGAGGCCTGTACTTTTCCCCGGCGCGGTATGGAGTTTTCTCACGAGAAGATGTGTTAACAGAAGTAACGTACGGATAAGCTTTCTCCGCTAACAGTATCGTACTCGTCGTTGCACTTTTGACCAACGATGTCGATGGCGGAGTGTATTCTTTACGCTCTCTGTGCTCCCTTTCTTTACGGCGTACATACTTATCGAAAGTGTTGTATTTATCATCATATCTAAACCTGGAAGTAGAGCCGATGTTGCTATCGGCCAAAACTGGTCTGTCGCGTTCTCTATCCAATGCATCTTCACGGCCGTGTCTTCGATAATCGACATTTTCAATGTCATTATCGAACTTATGTCTACCGCTTCCTACCGCTGCTTCTTGTCTACTAGTCTTACGTCGCGCGGCGCTAATAGTTGCCGGCGCTCGATTGGATTCTAAAGCGGCTGAAGGGCCTCTAACGCGATTTGTTATCCTATGCAACAAGCTGGAACAAGAATCTGTTAACAGTTGTGTAACGCTGACTGTAGAAGATCGCGCGTATCTTGCCCGACGTCCCGTACTCGCGGAACCAGTAGCGTTAGAACGCGAGCCCATAGCCTCTCTACGACTGACCAACATCAAGCAAATTGTGGGAACGAAGTCAAAATTGTCAACGTTGTCAAATTGCAAGTTAAAGTTAGAAAAGAGAATAGCAATGGCGGCCTCCCACACAGGGAGTGAGAAGTGACAACAGCGCAGCCAGGCCCGCAACTATAAAGATACCAAGCCTGACTGAGCTTCGGTGCCAAAATACTCTACTATTAATACTCCCTGAGAGTCAGCGCCAAGAACGAACTTGTTACGCAAAGCCGTTAAATGGACACAACAAAACATTGTTCAAACGGATTATTTTGCGACCTATTGCATGTATTTATGAAACTAATAGCATTCAAATATTTAAAGTTTAAACAAACGATTCAATATCTTAACGCTAGTGCAAAGTGCTTAAGTTATCATAGCAAGCATGACCTGCGAGGTGATAGATTATAGAGTAAATAAAACAGTTATCACAATAAAGCAAGAGGATATAGAGTAAAAATGTAATACTCCGGATTATATAGCCGATGTTAGCTATAACACGTTTACAATATGAAGCTTTGGACTACAAAATACGTTACTATATTGGGATATAAAACTATTGCAATATTTTCCTTGGTTACTGTAGGAGTAAGACGTAAAGAAAGCAAATGGCTTGTACAAAGTTAATACAATTAAAAATTTAAGAAAGAATTTTGTGGCCATTAAATTTTCACGTTAATTGTTTACTGAACTCCAGTTAACGTTTAAATAACCTAAAAGTATTTTGTTTACTAAGTACGGGTTTAGAGAAAAAATGTTAAAGAATCTTCATAAAAAAAGAACAAAATTATAAACAGCTGTATATTATAACTGTAGGGTTCGAGGACATACTAAATAAATCCTTATTCTAAAATAAAAATTATAAAGATAATCCGAAAAATAATTTTGATTCAATCATACGAAAAATTATATAAAAGAGAACAATAATAAATGCAACAGTGTTGAATTTTAGAGAAATCCCGAATATTTTTTTTAAAAATAAATTAATTAAGCACTTCTAATCATGTTTTTAGCATGTACTTAGGGGAAATGCTATTTCTACCCGAAGATATGTTTACCACGTGTCCGTCTGCCTGTTTACATTAAATAAAAGTGTGATGCTTATAAACTTCGGAATTTAAATTTAAAACCCTCTTTTTATTAATTCAAGTTATATTTTAAAAATGGGAATTAAATATGGGTTTTATTTTAGAGAAAATTCACTATATGAAAGATGATTTAATCTATTGTAAATCAATTTACTCAAAAACCTATCCACAAAATTGTGTAAACACGGAAAAAATTCAAAACAATTACTGTTATATTAAAAATAAATTATTTACATATTATGAATATATTCTATTTTATTTTTAATAACCAATGCAATTTTCCATTGGTTTAAACTCAACGTAAATGATATATAATAATTTCAAAGCATACCTGAACAAACAATTGGAACTTGCTTGTAACAAATATCCTGACTTAAAGATTATCCTCATCACACTCTACTAACATTTCACTTTTACATATTCACACATTTAATTATCTTGATTCACACATAAATATAAAAAACAAATTCACTTAAAAACAAAACTGTACGCCATTGAATGGAACTTATAAAAAGGTAACCAACTTTATACATACAGGAAGCGGTGGTAGAGGCGGCAAAGGGGGAGGTTCCACAACTGGCCACCATGAGGACTCCACCAATGCCATTTGCTGATGTCCTGGACCTCCGGACAACGACAATTCGCACACCTGCCTCTGGGTTGATTCCAACTCTGCCCAAGTCGGTGTCTGCTGTACGGGCCTTCGCCGAAGCCTAGGTGTTGGTGTTCCGTCTTGAAGAGATTGCCGCCTAAACGTAGGTTCCACTGTGGGTGTATTGTTCGAGCACTGGTTTTGTGACGGTCTGCGTCTTCTGGGTACACACTTGACAGTAGGATCTTCGACTTGCGACGGACGTCTTCTCGGAGCCGGAACGGGTTCAATAGGGAAATGAACGATCGGTTCTAAAGGTTGGTACACGATCGGGACAGCTTCGTAAAACACCGGCGGGCCCTGAAGGGGGAGAGGCTCGTTGTACATAATGTACTCGGGCTCTTCTTGCTCACACGTGTGTTGACAAAAGAACATAATCTCTTCCATTTGGATTCAGACTGGTCATTGCATGACGACTGAACACGCGTGGCTAACATCTGAATCCGAGCAACGATAGTGACGACGAGAACCTAAAATAGTACAGCACAACCGAAATAGCTCTCCAGTGGTTTAACATAAACAGCGAGCGCCAGCTATTATAGGCGTGCGCGTTGTTTTGTGCTACAGTTGCGCTACACACACACACACACACACACACACACACACACACGCAGATATTCTATCACAGTTATACATTGTATATGGCAATATTAAAGATTTATTTGCTGTGGTGCGGCAGTGGTACTTGGTCTTATAGGGCCTATATCTAACACTCACCTGACTGGAAGAGTACGAGCGTCGGCTGTGCTCCGTCTCTCGACGTCTGTGTGTCGACGTGTGATGACGATGCTTGTGATGGCGACGATGATGGCTGGACGTTGGAGACCGTCGATGACTACGTTTGTAGCGTTTCTCTGCGCTGGTTCCACGCTCGTGCATACGGGATCTCTGAGCTCGTTCATTGCTGCAAATAACATGTTAATACAGACAAGATCGCGATTTATACAAAATCGTAGAATCCACATTTGAAGACAAATTTTATTCAATTCAAACTAAACAACTCTCAACAAATATACAAACAGAGCACACATATTAGCAAACACATGTCATCTATTAATATATAGGAATAAACAGATACTCCTAAGACTACCCCATACTTCAGTTATGCAACTCTTTCAGACTTCAGCCTTCATAGGCAAAGGGTTTTATTGTTCGCCTTAAAACTTGCAAACAATGCAACTTTCGAATGCTATACACCGGCAAACCCTAACGTTTTCCACACAACAGAGTCCAAATCTCTACCAGTAACAGTTTAGTATAAAACCATGCTATTATAAGAGACTATTTTTTCTCCTACCTTCAACACTAACTATAATGTCCCTGAAAGGTTGAATCAAGACTCTTCACGTGAAGCGCGCACGCCCGAGTGAATGGGGGGGGGGGTGTTGCCTGTATTAATCTTACATTTTTTATGAAAGTATTTTATCACATATCAAAAAAATAAACTATCGATCGATAAACCAGACCCCTTTCTATGATGTATGTTCAAGATTTTGAATCCAGCTTCTCTGAATGTCTATATAATTTGATACTTACACTTTACTTTAGGGAGGAAATTTGAAAAACCATCAATACTTTTTAAACACAGGCGATGCTAATGCTTGTAAGAAGCACGAGTCTGGCTATTTCAAAACAATAAAAGTAGAATTGCCCCGTCCACAAACAGCGACCACAAACCGCGCTTCCAGGAGATGTGCATACTGGCGAAGTGGAAACGCACGACGGCAATATGGTGAATGTAGACGTCGAATGCAAAGGATTTTCTTCTTACTGTGCAGAAGTGAAAAATAAAATCACTACTTGCATCAATAGGACACATTTTTTTAAAAGTTTCCATTATTTCAATTTAATTTCTCTTTAAACGAAATTGGATATTTGTAACTAGTTTTTAATAAAAACGTTTTAATTTTCAAGTAATTATATATAATCTTAGAAACTTGTTTTAGCCAAATAATTGTGTTTTTCACACTTATGTCATAACAGATTTAGGATACTCTTGTCTTAGTGTACTTTTAAACCATCTGAAAAAAATAGGCGGTACTCCATGAGTCCAGATGTTTATACCAGTTTTGTATTGAGTACTAAAATCACTAATTAAACATCTAAGGGACTCTATTATTAAGAAAAATGAAGTATTGCTTAGTGTTCAATGGCTTACAGACAGATTTAATAAACTACTTCAATTTTACTGAAGCTTCTATATAGTTACCAACAGACAGACTGAAGCTTGTATATAGTTACCAACAGACAGACTGAAGCTTCTATATAGTTACCAACAGACAGACTAAAGCTTCTATATAGTTACCAACAGACAGACTGAAGCTTCTATATAGTTACCAACAGACAGACTGAAGCTTCTATATAGTCACCAACAGACAGACTGAAGCTTCTATATAGTTACCAACAGACAGACTGAAGTTTCTATATAGTTACCAACAGACAGACTGAAGCTTCTATATAGTTACCAACAGACAGACTAAAGCTTCTATATAGTCACCAACAGACAGACTGAAGCTTCTATATAGTTACCAACAGACAGACTGAAGCTTCTATATAGTTACCAACAGACAGACTGAAGTTTCTATATAGTTACCAACAGACAGACTGAAGCTTCTATATAGTTACCAACAGACTGAAGCTTCTATATAGTTACCAACAGACAGACTGAAGTTTCTATATAGTTACCAACAGACAGACTGAAGCTTCTATATAGTTACCAACAGACTGAAGCTTCTATATAGTTACCACAGACAGACTGAAGCTTCTATATAGTTACCAACAGACAGACTGAAGCTTCTATATAGTTACCAACAGACAGACTGAAGCTTCTATATAGTTACCAACAGACAGACTGAAGCTTCTATATAGTTACCAACAGACAGACTGAAGCTTCTATATAGTTACCAACAGACAGACTGAAGCTTCTATATAGTTACCAACAGACAGACTGAAGCTTCTATATAGTTACCAACAGACAGACTGAAGCTTCTATATAGTTACCAACAGACAGACTAAAGCTTCTATATAGTTACCAACAGACAGACTGAAGCTTCTATATAGTTACCAACAGACAGGCTGAAGCTTCTATATAGTTACCAACAGACAGGCTGAAGCTTCTATATAGTTACCAACAGACAGACTGAAGCTTCTATATAGTTACCAACAGACAGACTGAAGTTTCTATATAGTTACCAACAGACAGACTGAAGCTTCTATATAGTTACCAACAGACAGACTGAAGCTTCTATATAGTTACCAACAGACAGACTGAAGTTTCTATATAGTTACCAACAGACAGACTGAAGCTTCTATATAGTTACCAACAGACAGACTGAAGTTTCTATATAGTTACCAACAGACAGACTGAAGCTTCTATATAGTTACCAACAGACAGACTGAAGCTTCTATATAGTTACCAACAGACAGACTGAAGCTTCTATATAGTTACCAACAGACAGACTGAAGCTTCTATATAGTTACCAACAGACAGACTGAAGCTTCTATATAGTTACCAACAGACAGACTGAAGCTTCTATATAGTTACCAACAGACAGACTGAAGCTTCTATATAGTTACCAACAGACAGACTAAAGCTTCTATATAGTTACCAACAGACAGACTGAAGCTTCTATATAGTTACCAACAGACAGGCTGAAGCTTCTATATAGTTACCAACAGACAGGCTGAAGCTTCTATATAGTTACCAACAGACAGGCTGAAGCTTCTATATAGTTACCAACAGACAGGCTGAAGCTTCTATATAGTTACCAACAGACAGACTGAAGCTTCTATATAGTTACCAACAGACAGGCTGAAGCTTCTATATAGTTACCAACAGACAGGCTGAAGCTTCTATATAGTTACCAACAGACAGGCTGAAGCTTCTATATAGTTACCAACAGACAGACTGAAGCTTCTATATAGTTACCAACAGACAGACTGAAGCTTCTATATAGTTACCAACAGACAGACTGAAGCTTCTATATAGTTACCAACAGACAGACTGAAGCTTCTATATAGTTACCAACAGACATACTGAAGCTTCTATATAGTTACCAACAGACAGACTGAAGCTTCTATATAGTTACCAACAGACAGACTGAAGCTTGTATATAGTTACCAACAGACAGACTGAAGCTTCTATATAGTTACCAACAGACAGACTGAAGCTTCTATATAGTTACCAACAGACAGACTGAAGCTTCTATACAGTTACCAACAGACTGAAGCTTCTATATAGTTACCAACAGACAGACTGAAGCTTCTATACAGTTACCAACAGACAGACTGAAGCTTCTATATAGTTACCAACAGACAGACTGAAGCTTCTATATAGTTACCATCAGATAGACTAAAGCTTCTATATAGTTACCAACAGACAGACTGAAGCTTCTATATAGTTACCAACAGACAGACTGAAGCTTCTATATAGTTACCAACAGACAGACTAAAGCTTCTATATAGTTACCAACAGACAGACTGAAGCTTCTATATAGTTACCAACAGACAGACTGAAGCTTCTATATAGTTACCAACAGACGGACTGAAGCTTCTATATAGTTACCAACAGACAGACTGAAGCTTCTATATAGTTACCAACAGACAGGTGTATTGAAGTAATAAGAGGTGACAGATAAAAATGTATGGCCAGTTATCCAGACTTTGGATTCTACTTATTTGGATAAAGGATCGAGAATCCGTAGCCAGTTTCCAAACCTATTGTAGAAGTTATAGTGACCCTCATCAGCCAGACAAAAAGGTTACTTTAACAACTTTTTCGCAGAAAAGGTGAAAAATAAATAAGACAAATAACTATGTACTGTTGTAAATAGTGTTTTAAGTTACTTATTCAGATTCGATAAAGGTGTATTGGAAATACCACATTTGCGTTTAGAAGGGAGCTCCAAACCCAGTCCAACTATACAATTTTTGTAATTCCTACACAATCCACTTGTCTAAAGTGCACTTCGTAAAAACTATTTAGTACTTATTTTCTATCTTTATCGAATGTTGTATATTTAAACAGTTTTCATGAAATGTGGAATGTGAAATAAACGGGGAAAATAAATTGTGCTAAATAAATGTCAAAAAATTGATTGATTTTTTTTAAAATTATTGGTGAAATAAAAAAGAGCCGCTTTTACAGGAATAAAATTTCCGACCATGTCGTCGAAATGCAACACGTTGGCACAGAGCTACATTTGCACACAGTTCAGAACTTCTGAATGTGTTGGAGAGATATAAATTTAAACAATAACAATAATTTCCTCTTACCCTTTCATACAAACATTAATCTAAACAATGAGAGATATTAATTTAAACAGTAACAATATTACCCTTTTACATATAAACAATTATCTAAACAATAGGGATTTAAACAATAATTTCCTCTTACCCTTGCATATAAACTATAATCTAAACAATGGCAGATACGAATTTAAACAATAATAATAAATTCCTCACGCCCTTACATATAAACATTATCTAAACCACGAGAGATACGAATTTAAACAGTAACAATAATTTCCTCTTACCCTTTCATATAAACATTATCTAAACCATGAGAGATACGAATTTAAACAGTAACAATAATTTCCTCTTACCCTTACAATAAACCATGGGGGATATGAATTTAAACAGTAACAATAATTTCCTCTTACCCTTACAATAAACCATGAGAGATACGAATTTAAACAATAATAATAAATTCCTCACGCCCTTACATATAAACATTATCTAAACCACGAGAGATACGAATTTAAACAGTAACAATAATTTCCTCTTACCCTTTCATATAAACATTATCTAAACCATGAGAGATACGAATTTAAACAGTAACAATAATTTCCTCTTACCCTTACAATAAACCATGGGGGATATGAATTTAAACAATAATTTCCTCTTACCCTTACAATAAACCATGGGGGATATGAATTTAAACAATAATTTCCTCTTACTCTTTCATATAAACATTAATCCAAACAGGAGATATGAATTTAAACTAACAATAATTTCCTTTTACCTTTACATATAAACATCAATCTAAACAATGGGAGATATGAATTTAAACAGTAACAATAATTTCCTCTTACCCTGTCATGTAAACAGTAATCTAAACTATCTAACAAGTTACTGTGCTCTTGAGATATGTACACACAAGATTAGGCAAATTTCAACATATGTGTATCGTATTTATTTTGTTCTAAATTCTATATAAAAAATACATTAGCATCTCATAAACGGAAGATACCAGCCCCATATGTCCAAATGCTTAATTAGATATTAAACAATTCTCTAAGTTTGATAACTTCTTTTAACTGCAGTATCTGTTATTTTTTAAAAATCTTGTACCATTCTACAATACCTGGCCTGCTCCAGAGAAGGTAGCTTTTTCCAAACTAGGCAAAGGTTAAACATATGATCACTAGCTAAACTACGCAACTGTAAAGGAAATATACAAATCTAATCTGGGCGGAAATGATGGCTTCCTTTCACAGGCAATCAGAATCCACAACTATCTATCCCAGCCTGCCATTATTTGCAAGACGAAATGAGCAGAGGTTTTGGTGTTGCAGTTGTATTCAAACTTACTTTTCTGAAGGTACAGCAGAGGTTTTCAAAAATTAATTGAAATAGTAACTTAATTAGTAAACACGCACTGTAGCTTTCACTGTCACCCGAATACTTAGTTACAAGTCACTATTTAAGTTCAAAGAAACTGGTTTCGACAACGGAAAATATTATTTCTAAAGAGTGCAATAAAACTTTTCTTGCGCCCCCCCCCCCCCAGTGATTACAAATGCGACACTAATAATAACTTGCTATTTATAACGATAACTTCGCAGTACATACATTGCCTAGCTTCGATTGTCATGGTTTTAAAAACGTTTACCCTTGAAAAAAAAATACACCTCGGAGACTTTCATTATTATTGTACTTCCCTGACGTTTCCTTCAAGTACTACGGATGATCGATATTTTCCGTCACGCTGACTTGTCACTGACATTCCTTTGCCGTTTGGTGGTACCAGTGACAAAATATGGAAAATGCCAGTTCCAGTGACAATGGATTGATACATTGTTAGATACACGTTAGGTAACAGTAAATCAGCGTTGTAATTAACTAAACCTGTCTAAGTAAATCCATCCTTTATCAAGAACGAGTTTAGTAGTTGTAATAGTTCTAAAAAAGTCATTTAGATATACATAAAACAACTTCTACTAAAATCGACTTAACTGTATGTAAACACATCCTTTATCATGAGAATGACTTTAACAGTAAATAAGCATTTTCAATGCAAACTTCAGTAATACTCGTAAATCACGTTTTAATATTTCTAAAAGCCAACTCGTTCATGTAAACAAATAGCTTTATCAAGATCTGGTTATTAAAGTCACAGTTTCACACTGACAAAAGGCCGTATGCTAGAGAAGGCTTGTACATAACAGAACGTAATATGACTGGTGAAAATAGATATTTTCCTCAATTTGTAATGTGCCACCTCGCACTATGGCTTAATACACCTTTTCCACTGTTGTAAACATCTCGGGGAGGTACTTTAAAGGGATGGTCGATCCAGTGACTTAAACGGATCGGTGATTTTAGTAACTGAGCCAGGCTTGGATCCGTGTCTAGGGATATTGAGACAGCTCCGTATGTGCCAATGACAGGCAGGCAAACCACACTGGTGAAATGGTTCCACACTTCCCTTTTTTTTAGAAGGCTCATTTTATTAAAAAATAAACTACTAAATTATGAACAAACTATACCAAGTATGTAATAGCGTCTACTGAACACGACACTGCCACTGTTGTGAAACCTGACACAAATCGTTCACTCACGCACGACGTAAATAAGGAGAACCGGTGACAACCGTGGTAAAATATCAGTAACTTTTCCGTCTGCGACCGCGACATTTTGCTAATCACAACAGAGACAACCCCCTCCCCCCTTTAGTCAACGACACTGCACGATGATCGGCGCTGTAAACCGCGCGGTGAGAGTAGAGCCAGCTAATGACAACCTCGGGTAAAATATCAGTAAGGTGTCACCTAGCAACTGCGACATTTTTCCCATTCACAACGGAGACAACTTACGATCGATCCATTGTCACTGGAACTGGAATTTTCCAAATCTAGTCACTGATACCACCAGCGACAAACCAAGTGACAGAAAATATCAACCCAGTAACAAGTCGCCGTGACAGAAAATATCGACCATCCCTAATAAAAGACATGTAAAGTTTAAAGTCTGCCATGCAAGTAATTTTTCCTTCTGGCGAAAAACCAATTTTGGTTATCATCGCCAATCAACGGTCGTAAGTAATACAAAATATTTTAGATAAACCAAAATGATGTTAAACGTTTAAATTTTTCGAAAGATTTCAGAGCTAGAATGAAGATTAGACTACAGCCTACTTTTTTAATATTTATTTGATTTTTCTAAACCATAGTTTTGTTTCTTGTATCTTAATGGAGACTAACGTAAATTGGGAAAATGTTGAAATTGTCTGATATACTAAAATAATTTTATTATAGTTTTCTGTAAATGCAAAAATATTTCTAGCTCGATTCTGAGCTAATAGCAGGAATTTGTACAAGATATATATCAGGAGAGTGTGAGGTAATAGAAGGAATAGAATAAAGTGTCTCAAACACAGGTTCCTTATTGTTGTTTATACACTACGAAAATAGAATCGGTCAGTGGGATGGCGCGATAAACCAAACATACGGTGAGACAGTGCAATACTTGTTTACAATAGTCGGGACTACAAAGGCATAACCTGACGTAAAGCGACATGTGCACAGATTGGGTGACCTCTGTGAGGCATTTTAGCCTTGTCCAAATGTCCTATATATGTACTCAAGGTCAACAGTCCTTATGTGGTACAATCAACACCGTCGATCTCTTCCATCTCCGCTTGATCGATTTATGCGTTCACTCGTTTCTTCTATCAATTCTGAATGTGATATTGAAAATTGCAATTAAAAATGTGACCTTATACAGTACATTGCTACAGTTACATTTTCACTTCGTCCATGTTAAAAGGCAGATTTTTTTAAACCAAACAAAATTTGTATGTAAGCTGAAACAAAAATTTTATGTAAGCTGAAGTAAAATTTGGATGAAAACTACGTCCAGAAAGTTTGTGAACCAGAACAGACATAATATTAGGCAATATATTTTTAATTCTTTCGTAAGTTCTAAATTAATATCAAGACAGGTTAGAACTTTAAAGATAAATATTGATGTTATATACGACTTGTGCGAGCTTGCCTGCCTCGAATGTACTGACCCGTCATGTAAGTCTAAGTGACATAACTTGTCATACGCCGAAAACATTGTCAACTGAGTTAAATTTGTAATATCTTATTTTTCCATAAAGTACTTTTATTACAATATCTGAAAATAATTTTTAATATTACTTATTATACATATTTTATTTTGTAATTTTAATTCATATCGTTTTATTTAAAATTTACGTCTTATTCAAATGGGAATTATATCCTACATGAAAAAACAAATTGTTCTTTACACAGTATACATTATATTAAGTTTAATAAAAGTTAGTTCATTTTTTAATCAGAATATCTCAACTTTTCCTCACTGACAACTTAGTCTCCGAATCATCAAATAATAATAATAAAACTTACCACAAATTTAAATGAATAAAACCTCTATATCTCAAATAACTTTTTCATCTATTATACCTGAGGTATTAACGTAAATAAATGAAAAGGTTATTTGTGGTATAGAGGTTTTATTCATTTAAATTAAACATTACGCCACAGTCGATTTATACAGTTACGATAAATCGATTGTTTCAAAACAATAGTTGTAAATAATTGTTTTAATTATTTTTTGTAACCAATAACAGTATTGAAAAATTACAAAAAGAAAATAATTTTGCATTAGGCTACACAGCTTGTCATGTAGTCGAACCGATCAACAGATTGGGGCAATGTGGGCACGTGCTGAAACATTTCTGAGTCATTTCGTCTTACTTTTGCCAACAAACGGTTTGCGAGAATGTTGACGACGAAGTCTATAAACAAACTTATGAATGGACCGGATTAAAGAAGCCATGTTGCCAAACGTATATTTCGTTACACAACCTCTGATTACCATATACCTCTGATTGGGTTGTGTTATTTTATGAAACCTGATACAGTAAGTAAGGGAGAAACTCTAGCTTCTTAATGTTACAGCCTTACAAGGCAGCGAAGTTACATACAGCTGTGTGACCTTGGTGCAGTCCACGGCACAGATTACAGGCGCCTTGCTAATGTAAGTAGGCCACTGTCTTGCATTTGCCTAACAAATTTAATATACTAATATACATCAGACACTATGGGAACTTTTATTTTGCGGTTTCTAATTGCAGCGTCTTTATTTCCGAAAACTTAAATTTGTATCAAGATACTGTTACAGAATAGTAGAAAGGAAATATCGTTGAGTTAATAAAAGCAGCTTCTCGCTTCAAATCGGATTGCGCTTTTTCTTATCAATTCAACCTGCTGAGTGCCTATATTTTTTCTTTCCATGAAGAAATTAAAAGTTTTTTCCACACAAGGCAAAAGACTACGGTTCTATCAAGCTATCTTTTGAAAGTGCGCGTGCGCGTGCGCGCGTGTGTGTGTGTGAGCGAAAGAGAGAGACAAAGAGAGAAAGAAGACAGGGACGGAAAAAGTTAAATAAAATTTTCAGTTGTAGAAAATTTTAATAAAAAAAAACAACCGTCCGGTTATAAAAACCGTGAATATCCATATAGTAGTCATAATTAAATGTTTCAACTTTTATCAAAATTAAAATAAAAATTTTAACTCTATGAAGGCTCTAATTGGATTCAGTTTTTCAATGATTCGGAATGTGTTGAGTATTACTCTATCTGGTGCTGGATGAAACTGACCTTATCTGACTTTATTGTAAACCATTTCAGATAAGGCTCGACATTATTTGACCTTGGAAACTTAGCATCAGTCATGCACTTTGTACAGGATTAGATAGATAAATCACTGCCCGAGATACTGTGGTGTTAAATCACTGTGCGAGATAGTGTTGTGTTGAATAAATAAGTATAATTTCTTCGTTATTCTTTGACACATTTATAAATAAATTCAATTTGACGTGATCACTATAAAATAATCGCATGAGTTAGTCTCGCAGATTGCTATCATATTTTGAAAAGTTTTGTTTTCATAAAAATTCTTATTTTTAAAATTTCTTACCGTTTATTTGTATTACGGAAGCATAATATACAATTTTTGGGAAAATGTTTCAAATTATAATTCAAAATAAATGCATAATAAAATTAAGCTTGTTTTTGCCTATAGTTTACCATGTAGTTGACAATTTGTATTTATTGGCCCAAAATACCCGTTGCAGATAACTTCTTTACCTGAAGTCATAAACTTAGAAAAACTCCTAAAATCTATTGCATTTCCACACAAATCCCGTGTTTACCACCATTTCACTCCTCTTACCCTTTGTATTTTTACCATGATCCCACTTCCGACAAGATTCTGAATCCGATCTTGTGAGCAAATTCTGATACATTTCACTAACGTCTTGGACTCTCAACATAAAATTTTGTAATTTTAAAATAGTTATCCATTTCCAAAAAGTTTAAATCTAATTTTCACAAGAAGAATCTTGTGTTTCAAATGTTAACTGAATATACAGGTATCATATCAATAAACTAAGTGGAAAAAAATGTTTTTTTTTTAGCACCTCACAAAATATGTACAATAAACGCTACAGCACAATGTATAACACAACTATATCTCCTTTCCCTATCTCGTATATGAATTAAAACAACACATTTTTCACACAGCAGCACTACTGATTAGATAACAATGGGTGCTCTGAAATCCTCTATTTTATCATTTAAGGACAAATTAACTTAAATGCTGTTAGGGTCTTAAAAAGAATAACAAAAACCTTCTATATTTTGTAAGGCAAAATATGTTTTAACCATTTTGTTACTACCAAAAATTACTTTTTATTTAAAGTATATATATATTTGTTGCTCGAAAATAGGGACACGCATATATAAAGTCATTGAAAGTCGACTCACATATATAAAAAGTAAGTTTCTTGTTTAAGTACATTATAGTGTAAGCGATTAAGTGAATACAAATGCAAAGTTAAAAATATTAAAAAATATATATTAAATATGGTGATATGTTTTCTTGTAATGTAGTTAATGAATTAAAATATTTCAAATACAAAACTATTTATTTATATATTTCTTGCATTATTGTATTATTAATTCCTGATGATGTTCGTACTGTTTATCAACAAAAAGCTTTGACTAAAAATTAATAAATAATATTTTTAATTGAATAACCTAAGTTGTTTATTATTATTTATATATATATATATATATACAGTAGTTTCGATAATTCGTGGTAGATGGGACCAAAACCCTTTAGATTACTGAAAACTCGGACTACACGGAAATACATTCCTGTGCATTAGAAAAAATTATTATAAACATTTCTTGGAGGGCAAATTAATTATTTTCTTTCAATTATATAAAATAGGCTCAAATATAAATAGGCTAGAATTTAACAGAAGCTAGAAATATCGGGACTCGGAATTTCGAGATTTTATTATATATATTAAAATGTATGGATTTATATATGAGTTTAATTTTAGCGCTTGGATTAGTTCAATAATATCACCATTTACAAAATAAAAGCACAAAAATAAGCCATTTATTATTTTATAAACAATTATGCAATAAGTACTGATAAATAGTAATGCAATGCATATATTATTATTAACCAAGTTTTTAAATAATAGTATGTTATTCCTACTAAACCCCTTTTTGTTATTCTAACGACTCATTATTATAAGTATAAATAATCAGATATTGACTTGTACTGCTGAACAATAATCAAACCTGACTCATATATTGGAAGCCTGACTCATTTCCTTTACGTGCCATATGGCAATAAACATTTTTTGGAAGCCCGATTCATCATTTTCTTTCAAATAAATAAAATAGGCTCGAATAGAAATAGGCTCTAACTTAATGAAACCTTGAATTAACAGGACTCGGAATTTCGAGTCTCTACAGTATATATATATATATATATATATATATATATATATATATATATATATATATATATATAAGGACTTTATAAAATAATAAGTAGTCCAGTTTTAGTTTTATAATCATTAAAAAAAACTAATAAATTGTTATACATACACATGTAGACATGCTACAGGCATTGCTAGGAATGCACACATCCATATTCTCACTTACAACATTTTAGAGGGTTAATTGTAATATTTCTTTCACTGTGTTAAACTTTTTTGTTTTCTATATTTTATATGTAATTCAATATCCCCCCCCCATTGTATTCTTAAATATGAAATGCCTAATTTTATTATTATAAATTATATTATGTTCCTATTTTTTGTATTTAATTCAATTTTACAACTTAACATGTTGGCTGCGCGGCGGAAGCCTATCGGCTTGCGAGTTGGGACTTCTCAAGTGCGGCAGAAGCCTATAGGCTTCTCTCGTCCATATTCCTTACATGTCGGGTTACTAGTGCAGTTGTTGCTTTAGTTTGCTGTTTCTCTTGCAGCGTGGTGGGTGTGTACGTGTGTTTCTTGTGTAGCAATAATTTCCCATTTCGCTTACCAAAGAACGGTATATTATTCATTTGTTTTTTGTAAATAAATAGTGTTAGTTTTAGTGTTTTATCTCTGTAAAATAATGACTGGTACATCTAGGGACATGGTTTTAAATGTAAATAGTGCTTTGAACGATGTTGGTGACTACTCCGAGACTAGTTGGGGTGATGAGTCAAGTGACATTGATGCCGCCGATCTAGATGGTGTACCTATATCTACAATGACAGTGAGTCAGATGATGATGATTCAGACAATTACAACCCTACTTGGTGTCATTATAACACTATTGGTATGAGAGACATACAATTTACTCGCCAGAATATATATATAACAATAAATAGGCAAAAGTGTAATTTGTTTACAATGGTATCTTCTAGCGGCACTGTGAAAGCCTATCCGGCTTCCGATAACTGTGACGTCATAACATAGCTGAAAAGCATTCAAAATGTTTTTTTCTTCTAAAAAATTATTTATTTCATTATTATTTATGATATATGACAATAAATAGTCATAAGTAAAATTTTTCTTACAATGTGACCTTTTAGCAGCGCTGCAGAAGCCTGTTAGCTTCCGAAAATTATGACCATATTATCACCTGAAAAGCATTGAAATTATTTTTTTTCTGAAAACTGTCTTTTTTCATTAAATTAAATAAAAAAATTGTAAACAAAAGTTTCAGGACTGGTACAAGGTATGCCCCAAGTTCCGCCGCAGCGAATGTGTTAAAGCACCCAGATATTAACTCACTCTAATTATTTGAATAATTATGTAATTAAAAGCTGATATATTTGCAATTTTAAGGAAGTACAGTAATGCAATTAAATGAATATATCAATATTTAATTAATTTTTAAAATTACATAAATTTTGTATGATAAACGGTTTGAAATGGAAAGCCTGCTTTTATCACAAACACCAATCTAATCTCAATGTATTCTTATTGCCAGATTCTTAAATTTGTCATTGGAAACATGTAAACTTCAAAGAGCTCATTGTAACAACTTTTGAGAAAGTTATTGCTAAACATTTTTGCAAATTCAGTAAACTAATTTTGATAGTAATTGTGATAATTTGGGACCACCTGAGATTAAAATAGAAAATTGTTCCTAAACGATATGCACAAGAATTTCTTTTTTTATTTTACATGGAAAGTTATTTTTTATCAATTTCAAGTTGGGTAAAAAATTCAGTGCGGAGTAGTAAGTTGTGCAATGTCCACAGAGTGATACAGTGATGTCACAACTGTAGTTTCTGTTTTAACAATCTAAAATCTATGAATCAAAAACATGTTCTGAAGCTACATTGATAGCTATTATTTTTGATATTGCCAGGGAAGTTTAATTTTATATATCTACATTTAAATATACCTATGAAGTATATCCAGTCGGGATAGATTTGGTTGTAATTGTATACATTTAACCATTTAGGTAATATGTAAAATTACAACCAAATCTATCTTAACTGGACACTTTATGGTATATTTTAATATAGGTATACAGTAATGTATAAATTTAAAACCAAATCTATCCTGACTGAAGACTTTATGGTATATTTTAATATAAATATACAGTAATGTATAAATTAAAACCAAATCTAACCTGACTAGAGACTTTATGGTACATTTTAATATAAGTATACAGTAATGTATAAATTTAAAACCAAATCTATCCTGACCTAGGTATATTTTAATATAGATATACAGTAATGTATAAATTAAAACCAAATCTATCCTAACTGGAGACTTTATAGGTATTTTAAATATATGAATGCAAAAACTATAAAAATTAAGCCAAAACGTTGTTCCTCAAACACCTACACACGTAAGGTGTGATAGAGATAGCGTGACATCACTGTATCACTCTGCGGACTTTGCACAACTTACTACTCTGCACTGAATGCTTTACCCAACTTTAAATTGATAAAAAAATAACTTTAGGTGTAAACTTTGAAAAAAATTCTTGTGCATATCGTCCTAGGACGTGTTTTTGAACAATTTTCTATTTTATTCTCAGGTGATCCTAAATTCTCACAATTACCGTTTTGATAACACTACAAAATAAAAGGAACACCTTATCAGCGAGATTTCTATTTCCAAATTTTCTTGCTATTTTTAAATAAAGAATTAAATACAAAAATAATTGTAAACAAAATTGGATTAGTTGAAGTTCTTTCTGCAGCTACCACTATTTACAGTAAATTATTGTGCTGACTTTATAGAAATTACTATATATAGAATCAAAAAAGACGGATGGACAGTCTAGGATTGTCTATTTCCTATAACACCAAATTTGTTTGCTCGGCACTGTAAAGCCTATTTATCAAGTCAAAACAAATTCTCAAAATAATATTCTTGTGTATAAAAACCGCCATAGAATATCATTAGCTATATCTTTTAAACCCTTTAGTATCATAGCCAAGTAAATATTTACTTTTTTCATATTAATATAAATTATATCTGTTATAGAGCCATTATTCTTTTTCCAATCCCTCCTATTAGCTCACACTCTCCGGATACATATCTTGTACAAACTTTCAATCGTTAATAAAATACGTTTCTACTCATCCAATCACGTTCAAATACATTTTTTTAACCTATTGTGGGTGACAATTGATGTTAACCCAGTTTTTTCAAATATGTATTCAATAATTAAAACTATAAAAATTTGGGGTACTAGGCCGAATTCCAAGTGAGTCTCTTCATGTTTAAAGTCTAGCACTTTTGGGACTTTCCCATAGCTAGAAGTGTATTTCTCAAATACGTTTATGATTTTTTTTTCCTTACTGTTGTTGAAATCTCCATTGTACAGCCTTAAATTGTTGCCATGATTACCACATCATAAACAATTCTCTAGACAGCCTTAAATTGTTGCCATGGTTACTACACAATACCATAAATAATGTTCCTGGATTAATAATGAACAAAACGAATAACATTAACAAACAAACTGGATTTACGTTATGGAACCTTGCTTCACAAATTGACGATGCGAAAAAAAAAGCGAAAATGAAACTACAACGAATGCAAGCGACAAAAAAAGAAAGCGTATAAATAGTAACAAACAAAATTTATATTTTAACACCATAGAAAGGAAAGTGGAAAACTGCACAAAAATTCGCGTACTATTTTGCCACTTAATATTGTTATTCTGACATATGTATGTACATAATAGAAACTAAAATAAAATTTTTCTTTGTTGACTTTAATAGGAATGACTTTTCTAATTTTTTCTTATTACTTGATAAGTTATTATCAAATATAAAAAAATTCATTTCATTATTATTTTTTTTAAATTTGTTTTAAAATAGATTTTGTATGGATTTTATGAATCTGATAGTTTATAATAATAGACTGACCATTAAAAAAAAATTTTTGTCAATTAATTTATTTTAAATAATGTTATTATATGCAATTATAATAAAATAAAAATTAAAGTAATTTACATTTCCTCCAGAATAGTTATTTTTTTAATATTTTCATATTCATACAGATAATTCTCACAGGAATGCAATAGAGATATCTATGCAAACACAAATTCATACTATGTGGAGGTTGTATAATTTGAAATGTAAAATTATTTAGTTGCAGCCATATGTAAACATTTTCAAAACTGAAATAAAGGACAACCAAAAATGTTCCCAAAAAACACAATGGTCTCTGAAGGACTTACACAAATCCTACAAACACAACAGGCATATCACAAACTCACATCACTACACTTTACTGTGGTATCACATGCACAACTGAACAGTAAACAGAGAGGAGTGCAAATGAGCATGTCCTTCAGGAGCCTCTACCTTTACTCATACTACTCTTTTGGATGGGAGGGGAGAGCTTGCTTAACTTCAATCTTTGTTCTTAATGGAAAATAAGTTGTAACTTTTATGCTCCTCTAATAAAAAGGTTTTTTTTGTTTTTAATATGAATACTTCGATAAACGCATGTTACACATATGATAAAAGCTCAGATACATATCAGGTCAATAATTTTAACTAATTTGAACCTGCATAGTATAAATGGCCCTCTGCTTATTAAATCATAAAATTATACCTCGTTACTACAATTATCTCTTGGAACATTCAGTTTCAGGACTTTCAACAAAAATATGTAACTACAAATTTTAACTAATTAAAGTTAATAGAAACTTTTTCAAGGCTAAAAGAATTCCAATGCCTAACAACAAAGTCTACAAAGGTGTTAGGCTTAATATCTGTATGTCAATATTCCATAATATTAACCAAAAGCCAATTATAAATGTGTTGATTAATTACACTACAAACCAGCTGATCATTAGAAGACTACTGACTTTTAGTCCGATTCCCTATATAAACAAATTTCTAAACAAAGTATCAACATAAATGTTTAATAACCCTATTCAACTCGGCGATGTCTAACAAGGTTTCATTAATAAAGACAACAAAAAGTGTAGAAAACGGAATTTCTACATATGTTAAAAAAGTCTGGACTGGACTCATCAAAGCGCCAAGCACATTCTAGATCTGAATGACAGAAAAACTTCACATTATCTAATAACGAATAAACTAAAATGGTCAGTGAATTGGCTCCAATATTATTCTACTAATAAAAAGAATAAGGAAAAATTAAACATGAAAATTGAGTTAATGCTATTGATGAATAACATGAGTTGAATAAAATAAAATAACTGGAAGAAACAAAAATGAAGTGGAAAAAAACAAGATGATGATGAAACAGCTTTTATAATCAAGGTAAAAAAACACAAGTGGTGTGTGTCATGAACCCACTTGCATGCTAATGTCTCTAGGCTGTCTAGAAAAGATTTTTGCTTGGGAATATGTTTCCATCACCCTTGAAGTAAACTATGAATAATACAACAAATTATACATAGCATTTTAGAATAATCAAGAACAATATAATAACCACCAAATATAATATTAAGAAATTATATACAACTAAGATCTTGAACTGTCATAATCATCATCAGAGGATGTTAACTGGAAAAAAAAAATGTATAAAACAACTAAAAGTGTTACATTCCTGTGAAGTAATGATTTAACCTGGTAGTTTCCACGACAGGAATGGTGAAAATATCTTTTTCTGTCAAAAATCAACCATGATTGTTTACGTTTTTAATTTTTTGTAAAGGGTGTATTTTCATATTAAATTTCATTTATGGGGACAAATCATAGTTACAGGGAAGTACAAAATTTGGCAAGGGTGGATAGTCAAATTACTGTATTGTTTTAATCAATAATGTTTTAGTAAAGCATAAACAGGCAAATTTGTATGATGCCTCTTTTGTTCATTTCACAATTTGGACATTTCTTAGCAAAATTTTTTCAACTGCCTCAAACATTATTTTGACACATGAATAATTCAGTAATTTAAATGTTAGCTATTCAATGTAGCTAGACCACAAAATATCCATTTCCCTTTCATAATCTAAAGCAATAACCTTTTAACACATTCAATGTGATCCTCCGCAATGGACTATTTTTTACTTTGGCAACTTTCAGACATCAATTTACATGTGACAAACATGCTTCTATGAAGTTTTATCATCAAGATTGAACTATTTTTTTATTGAAATTACGCTTAGCACCCATACTATGAGATCTAGGATTTCAATTTTTTTTACAAACAACACAATAGCTTATATTTACAAGCTTTAACACCTATATCCTATTGAAGTTTAAAAAAGCAATTAGAGTGATGGATACAAATAAAAAAACATGTTAATAATTAAAAAATATTTTAAATATCTAACCAGTAAAAGTTTTAATTATTTTTGTTAGAAGGTTTTTTAACCCTCAAGGACGCGCGCTGTTGTAAAAAGTACAACAGTTTTAATATTTTGATTCTTGTTGAAACCTGTTGGTAGTTATTTGTTCAAATCACCGTTCTATTATTCTATTGGTCCCCCCACTACTCTTATCAGTTGTCATCAATGTCTTTATTCTATCAACATAGCCTCAGTGTGCGATTAGTTCTGGTGAGTCATCACTGTTGTACAAAATACAACAAGGCGCCTTCTGACGGCTATTTTTTCGATGCAGTTTTTTTTTCTCCACAATGGAACGTAAGTTTTTTATATACATTTTTTTAAAGAATTATGTAATTATTTGTTTTGTTCAACATTTTTATAAATTTTCATGTTTTTAGGGGTGAATTTGGAAGACATTCCAAAAATTTTACAGGATCTTTCTGATGAAGAAATTGATAATGCTGATTTTATTGAAAGTGACGATGATCTGAGCAACGGTGAAGCTGAAAAAAGTGATCATAACTCAGGAAGTGAATTGGAAGGTGATTGGCACTCTACGTAAGAACAAACGGGAAATTCCACCAGAATGTCTGCCTAATAAAACCAATCAGCCAGGTACTTCCTTGTTTGGGTTCCAGAATGATCGAACCATGGTCTTATATACAACAAAAAAAAAATAAGGCTGTAATACTGATTTAGACTATGCACGACTCATATGATGTTGACGAACAAACAAATAAGCCAGAAATTATATTGCAGTACAACAGACAGCTTTGTGCTACATATAGCGTTGCCCGGAGGACAAGAAGATGGCCAGTTGCATTATTTTTTGCTCTGATAAACATTGCTGGGGTCAACTCATAAGTAATTTTTTCATTGGTAAGACCAAACTTTTAATAACTCGATTGAAAGTTAAGGAAAATGTAGAAAACCGAGATGTTGTATAAAATACAACAACGCGCCTACTTACGTTAGATAAAAAGGCGTGCGTGCATGAGGGTTAAATCAATAAATTTTGTTGGAGGTTCTGAAATTAAATGTTTCAAAAAATCCTTGTAATTAAATACATGTATTAATTTTATGTTTAAATAAGTGGACGGCTTAAATTTTGGTATACAGGTTCTCGTTAGTTATTGCCATTGATGATAGTCAACATTTTCATATTTCATTATATTATTGTCTAGTTCATTATGAACAAATTTATAGATACAGTAAACTCCCGATTATCCGTGGGCGGATTAACCGGTTTGCGGATTATACGGGGTCTGCCATTGTTTTACAAATATCCAACTTTTATTCCAATCAGATTCATGTGTTTAAATTTCCAAACGGTGAATTACGACGTAAATACATATAAGGCTTATTAGAAGTTAAGATGAAGGGAATAGATATGTAAATATGTACATACTAATTTTTACATTGAAAGGAAAGCATCCCGACGCAGACCAGCGAAATAAAAGTGGGGAGCAGACTACTGTATATAAGAGACAATGACAAAATGCTTGGACGCCCGAAAACCTAATGTGTATCATAAGATTGTAAACAAATGTCAGCTAATCTCGGCTATAAATAGTCTACGACATGACATATGCATTATCCATGTCTGCCATATACATTAGCAATTTTTATGGCTTTGTGACACACGTGACACAAGTAGACACTGTGCGACAAAATGGTTCTCAAGAAACTTAAGATTGCATATTAATCAATGCAATCGCTAAATCAATGCTCACAAAAAAACAAGACGAAAGTGACAGATTTTTTTGTTAAAAAGTGAAAGTATTACGTGTAAAGGAAATTACATATGTACATACATACTTACTTTTGACATATACTATGTATGTATTGTAAATAGTTAGACATATAAATGTACATATTATAATTCGTCAAATACATCGACATTTTAAATTATTTTCTGTATTTATTTTGTCCTCTGAAGATTATTTGTGAATTGCATTTAACGGGGTCATTATTTGTGTAACTTATGATATAATAATCGATCGTTTTGCGTATTCTTTGTTCATAGCAGATTATCCGGGGAATTCGTTATCCGGCGTTGCAGGGTCACCCTATTCCACGAATAATCGGGAGTTTACTGTAATGCAATTTGTTTTATGCTCAAGGTATATGACTTTTTTTTTAATTACTACATAAAATAGTCAAAACAAACAAAACTTTGTGCATCGTAGTTGAAATATTTTTCATCACCTATAATTTTGTTGATTATTCGTTTATTGTATATATTTATATAAACTTTTTTCTATCAGTGAATCAGTGAGCATTTACACTAAACAGGATAAAGTACAGTAGAGTGCCAAAAATCCGGATCAATTGGGACCAGGACCCATCTGGACAACCAATTTGTCCGGATTTTTAAAGTATCTTTAAACTGCTGTGTATTATTAATATTTCGTTAACCATAATTTATTTTAATGCTTATAGTATCTTGTAAATCTGAAATAAACCAGGGATTATTACAAAATAGACGTCAGACAGTATAAAGAAAACAAAAGAATTTAGTGAAAATGATATGTAGGGAAACGTTTACAGAAACGGACGAGTGGCGATGTCATAGTTGAAAAAATGGCAATTACAGATGAATAATAATATTAAAAGCATATTATATGATATATTACCTAAATAATAAATTTTATTATTTTCCTGATTGGTTACAAATACAACAGATTGTTGATTAGCGTATAGAACATACAAAACTAAAAAATTTAAATAATTTAAAAGACACTGGACTTGTAATTGAAGATAACACTTAGTTTAGATATGTATTGTAGTGGTGGGAGCTGTGGACACTGAAACCACAATCCGGATTCAAGACCCTCTAGATTTTTTTATGTTCGGATTACTGACGCTCTACTGTTATTCACTTTATACTTATGTATTACGGTTTAGGAATTAAAAACAATTTTTTTTTACATGAAATTCACAAGAGGAAAGGAGTTTGACCAAACATGTTTTTTTGTGTTCCTGCAACTTGGCATTCAAAAGTTGTTTCATTTTTTTTTTTTACAAGACTATAATTAGTGGGAAACTATAAGTTCAGATTTACAAGGAAATATTAGAAGGAAATAGTTTTTAGTTACACTTCTTTGTAGAACAATATCATGTTTTAGAACAGTGCTACATTTAATTTGATCCTAAAAAAAATTCACCTAAAAACTGGACAGTTTTAAAATTAGAAACTAAAAACTCTTAATTTAAAATGTTAAAAGATCATATCAAATTTGTAAAACCGCACAATTTAAAACATACTTGTATTGAAACAATACAAACATAAATGTAAGAATTATGTTCAGATTATATTTACATTCTAATTATTTGAGAAAAATATTTTCAAACAATACAGTTATGCTGAAATTTTAAATTGCTTATCTATAAAATACGTGAGAAAAATTTAGTAGCTACATTTATTGTTTAAAAATATTTATATTATGAAAATATGTTACAGTAAATATTTATACTTGAATTTATATTGAAAAAGATTCAATAAAATGTTAACATTTAAATTCATTTGGAAGATCGGCCTTGAACAGGAAATGCATAGTATGCCCGAAAACGTAACGGACAAGGCACCTTGTACTATAATTATTAACGTCGCGCCATGACGGTTGCCAGTGTCCGACGACATTCTAAAATAAACTAGTTTAAATGAATAAATACACTAGAAGACAAAATGTTATGTTTTTATCATTATTTAAACAAAAAAGTATAACAACAACAAAATTGTGTTTGAAAGTTATCGAAAAACTGGTTGCCAGACAATGCTTTAACAGAAGAAAATTAAGATCTTATAAATGCAGTTCTGAACCAGATTGACCCGAGTGGAAGTAGTATTCAACTGCAGGTCTACTTGGACATTAAGGGGTTTGGGCAACTGCAGGTCTACTTGGTAACTCTTCACCACAAGAGGGGGTGAAATTAATTTTAATGACCATTTTATCACTGAACTGATAAAATGGTCATTAAAATTAATTTCTGCCAAGTTCCAACATACAGTGTCTAAAAAATAATCGAGCAGGAAAAACATTGTAAAAAAGAATTTTATTTTAAAATTACACACTTTTGATGGTCGAACTAAGGCATATAAATTTAATAATAAAACCTGGATAAACCAGTATTTCTTTGGTTTTATGATGAAAGAGAAAAGGGTTTAAATGTCAGGGCCCATTACACAGCAAAAATTCCTAAGCCTAAACATCTTCCAAATAGATCTAAATTTCACTGACAAGGCTGTCTGAATTCACAGACAAAATTACATGGTATTCACAAACATACTGTGACTGGAGAGTTTTTATGGTGTCATAAACACATCTGGCAAACTCAAAAAAGATTTCAAGAGTTTATACAAAAAAAAGAACTTTTCAGCAACAAATTTTTAATAATGATAATGAAACCCATCTCCTATCAGGTATTACCAAGCAAAACCCTGAGAGCCAAATTGATGAATCTGCAAAGGCCTATAAAAAAATCAAAGAGTTCTTACCCCTAATGACCTGCAGCTATTTATTTGTCAAGCACATATAACTTTCCACTGAATAAAAAATACAAAAAAAAAATTTCCCCTGAGGATTATAAAATATATTAATCTGTTGATTCCAATAAGTGTTTGAGAATAAAAATTATTTTTAAAGGGATTTCCCTGGTGTGTCGAATAATTAAAGTCATGGTTTAACAATCAAAGACATCCAGGTAGTTTAAACACTTTAAGCACTTGCCCAGGTTCTATGGTATAATGCTGAAGGTTTTAGAGTGCTTTTAACACATTGAGTGCAGTGGGCGTGCATGAACGCCTTTGCCCTACTGGCGCCTGTGGCAATAGGAGTACATGTACGCCCAATGTCCACTCTCAATTCATTGGTTCGGTGTGAGGTTAGCCATTGCCGGGAAACATTGTATCGCTTATCTGTTATTGTGCCAGTCTTTGTGAACATTTCGGTGCTTTTCATTTTTTGTTCCACAGTTGTCGGATTGGGGACTGTTATTATATTAGTGTTGCTTGGAATGTGATATAGTTGTGTTTAATATATTTTGTACAATGAATATGGATGATGTTGAATTATCTCGTTTGGAGGATGTCTACTCTGACAACGAAAATGGCACCAAAGATAGGTCTTACAGCTTCAACGATGATGACGAGGGGCCTCCAAAATGGCCACAACATCGGCGTTTTCCTGGAGAGTTGCCATATTTGAAATATTGAAATATTTGAAGCTTTTTTTTGAATATCTGTACTTATTTTTTGTTCCCCTATCATATCTCAGTAGCAAAATACGTTTGTTATCATAATATGACAGTTTTTTTTATAGAGTAAATGACACCTATTGGCCTGACATTATTTCTGAGGTGTTTATAATTTCTTATCTCTGCAACATACTTAATATATTTTTGTTTTGTGTGTAAGCAATAAACAAAACCCATGTTCCCAGTTTACCCACTTACTAAGCTGATGTTCACCCGCTTAATAAGCTGACTGTAAAGTCACAAAGAGATGTAAACTTATCACAGAGACATCTTCAGATCAGATAAATACTATACAAGATTTCATAACAAGCAAAACTATTTAGATATGAATTATTTATTGACATTGTGTGTAAACTTATTTTTATCCTTGTAAAACATTGTAAATAGCGGCAGGAAAGGTTGTAGGTACTTAAATTTTGTTGTGGTACTTTTTCTGAACTATAATTAAATTGTGTGACTGGAAAAAAGGTTTGTCGGTATCCAGCAACAATAGGGAGAGAAACCCAACAGTTAGACAGTCAAAAACCATCACCTGAGATACAAGAGCCGGCACTACCGGCAAAGTATGTACATGAACATACCGGAAATGACGTCACCAAAATTGACGAAAATAAATGCCTGGCCAACTTCAGATGACATATTAGGTCCATCAACATTTTCAATGCAAGTGATCAATAATATTTTTTTTTAGCAATTTTGATACGCAACTATTAAACACTGCCACACTCAAGGTGTTAAAAAATCCTATCTTTCAATCCAAGAAGACATACAAATGAAACTTACACAGCCAGATTGTCCTGATTTCAATGTAATGTTTCAATGTTTCCTGATTTCAATGTTTTGATATTCAAACAATTATTTTATATTTGAATTTATATATTTAAAATAACGTTTTATAACTGTCTCTTTTGAAAAATAATAAAAATCAAACGAACGTGCACTAAACCGTTTTTCACAAAACTAAATACAACAAATGCATTTACACTGTCTTTATTTACACGAAACAAATGTTTTTTATACGTAGACAAAAGTTACTTATACAGTGAAATTTTTTTTGTGTGATAAACCTTGAAACATGGTTCTTTGCACAATGGGACTTGACACTCACAAAACCAGAAATGTTTTTCCTCTTGGATTTCCCACTCCCTTTCGACCCCTTTGCAGAACACACATTCTTTGTATTTAATTTTTTCTGGTGTTTTACTGGTATTTTTTTTCTAAAAATTGCTTGCCAGTTGCAAGCCGACTGAGTAATAGGCCACTTGTCGGGGATGCATCGCCAAGCAGGAATGCTTTTTCAAAACACATAAGCAAGGTTTATAACAAAGGTCGTAATTTATGTAGAGAATCATATCCCGGTTCTCCTCTCTGTTTACAAAGCCAATTATCATTTATGTGAAAGTTGCTCATGATAACATAAATCTATCACAACTATCACCAGATTACATCATCTTTGTAAACAGCTGGCAAGAAGTCAGTAGTAACCTATTCAGAAAAACCTCAGAGTATGCTAAACCCGTAAAAAATATGGAATACGCAATATAATTTAACGTTGAATTACAAACCTGAATAATTACAAACATAAAATTACATGATCCGCGTTCTAAAATAGTATCGGCGTCCTGTAAAAATTCGTAATCCGTGCTGAAAGTGTTAAGAAGATACGGCTATTTTTTATAGTTGTCTACCATATTAACCCATTGAGACAAAAGTTACAGTGAAATGTAATCTCAAGAGCGTTTCAAGAGGTACACATTTGTTGCTAATATCAGTGACATTGAAAGTTGATTAAGAGCAGACAATAACAAAGGTTATGGAGATCTTACTGAAGAGGGCATGATAGCAAAAAACGTAGAAAACATGGATTGTAGAGATGAGGAGCACTAAACAGCTAGATGTTGTCACAGGAATGTGAATCTTACTTGGATGAAGTAATTATCTTTTTGGACACCAAGAAAAGAAACCATCAAGCAAGCTAATTTTAAGGCATGATCATACTACACATAAATGCTACTCGAAGTTAACACAAACTTACAAGCTCCTTTAATAAAAGATATTCCTGTCTTTTTCTTATGTGGTAATAAATATTTTTTATATGTTTTCTCCATAACATAAAAAACATTATCCAGTAAAAAACAGTACATTTTATTTTTTAATTACTTTCCCCTAAAATTCTCTGGTGGACCCAGGTAATAATTATATTTGATCAGCAAACTGGCCGGGCTTAAAAAATCTGTTTTATTACTAACTTATGTATTAGTAAAGGTTTTCTTTACATATCTTTTTTAACAAATAAAATTAATCACTTTTACATTAGTTTTATGACTATCCAAACATTAATTTATTTTGTAAATTTGTAAAACTTACTGAGACAGATCGCTCCGTGCCGACCTTCATTAGTGTTAAAATCTTTCGCTTGCAGTTGTTGTTAGGTTAAGCTGTGACGGTTTTAAAGGCAGGTTTTCGATAATATCAAAGATGTGTAATTTATATTAGGTTTGTTCGTTTAATATGTTTGTATTTTGGGTTTTTGTAAATTTCATCTTGTTCTTTAAAAATTTACAAAATAAATTGAGGTTTGGATAGTCATAAACTAATGTGAAAGTGATCAAATAAGTTTCCCCGAACATAATGAACTACAAAATTCAAGAAAGATTAAAATTGTTTAGTAATATCTTTAAAATACATTTAAAATTAGCTAACAACAAATGGAGAGAAATATATAATTATTGATTACAAATACAAAAGTTAATCAAACATGAAACATACAATCCAAAGTCAACTCTTTATAGAAAGATTAAATAAATGCATCAACAATATAAAAACCCATAAATTCCATTCAAGTTATATAAACCTTTGAATTTATAACAGAATATAAATTACCGTTAAAAACTCAATTCAGAAACAGTACACCAAACCTAACAAATCCAAATTTTGAAAAAAAAAAAAGAAAACCTTATAACAGAACTTACATTAAAACTCACAAATGGTATACATTAAAACTCACAAATGGTATACACGAAAAACGATCAAGTACAATACCTCCAAAAGCCAGTTCATGAAAATAAACAAAGAAGAATTTTGCTAAATTGCACACAAATGCACTCATACACACACACACACACACACACACATAAATAAAATTATTTAATATAATCAACCTAGTAGAATTTTTAATTTAACTCTACGTTTATATTTTAACTCAGTAAACATTATCTCAACTAAATAATGAACACTTGAAATTTTGTAGAAAAACTTACCTATAAGATGATTTCAAATAAGGACTCTCGTAAGAATTACGTCTGCGTTTTTTCAAAGAGCGATCACGATCATTGAAAGAAGAACGTGAATCAGAATGACTGTATGAACGAGACCTTGATCTTGTTCTTGATCGTGAACGGGTTCGAGAACGAGAATGCACATGTCTACGGTTTCTCGGCATCTGCAAATAAAAAAATTAGAATAATAAATTATATTTAGATAGTTTTAAATTAAATTAACTGGATTTTTTATACTGACGCACACGCGTGTGTGTGTGTGTGTAATATATATATTACAAACTGTTCATGACTGAGTGAGACAACCATATTCAGTTAGCTAATTTGAGAAAACAAACATTTTTTCAATGAATTTGTTGAGGTGACAATTTTTGATGAAAAGCTTCATTATTACAGCTAACAATAATTGATTGACGCTTAAATTATTGATTAAATTATATGTGATAAAGTAATTATATGAAGTTTGGTGAGAAAGAAACTGGATTAGGATTGGTGTGGTCATAAAACAAATGTAATAAAGGAAACATTTTTCTTATGGAGCTTTATTTTTTTCCATGCAAAAATCCAAACATGGATGTCATTGCCTAACTGATTGTTTTATTATTATTTTTCAAAATGGAATTTAAATAACTAAACAAAATAAAATAGAATTAAAAATAATTTCAATTTCATCGGTCAACTTATCACAATCTAGCAGCAGAAGTTTTATTTTTAGTGAGCGAAATCAAGGACATCTAGTTATCTCAATGTTACCCAAGATAATATGTATTTTTTTTATCTTTTAAAAAATAAATCTATCCACTTAAATAATTTGTTCAGAATATTTTATTAATAGCTTTATAGTAATACGATATAGTGAGTAATTTCTCAACAATTTTGTGATACAGAATTAGCTAACGTTTATTAAGGGAAATTATGTCAGGTTACAATATTTAACAAAGCAATAAATAGTCCTTAATAGTCTTAACAAACTATTTATAGTTAGGAGATTTTAAATAATTTTTTTTTGTTTAGAATATATTTTTTAATAACATATGTAAAACAAAAAACAATATTGAAGATGCCTGAATAATGGTTAACTACTATTACCTCATTTATTTGGAATAATTACATTTTACTGCTGAACTTAGAATTTTTTTAATTGTCACAAAATTACAAAACTCATCAATATCTTAACTATTTACTTGTTATATAGTACAGTAGCCTCGCTGATCCCGTGAGGAAAAGTTTAAAACATCTAGTAAAACAATGAAATTTCCAATTAGAAATTGTTTATGCATTAAGTTAATAGGATTTCAAACACTCTAAGATTTGATTGGTAGAGAAAGTAATAAAAGAATGTATAAATACTTTATTAAGATTTAAAAATGTGTGATCTTCATCTGTTTTGCCGATGTTTGTCGTTTTCTTGCTGCTAAGGCCACAGCATTTTTTATTTTAGGGGTGTTAGATAAGACAGAATGTCGGATACACGAAGATTGTACAATCAAGACTCTACTGCATTATGAAATGGCATTACAAAAATGTTATATGAAATGTTACCTTATGTTTTACAAATTAGTTTCCTTATTGTTTTAAAACATATATTATGTTTTGCATTTACAATTTTTTTTTTTTTATCAAAATATTAGTTACTGAATTTAAAATTTGTTAATAACAAAATCTACTCTTTCTAGATCTTAGATCTTTGTATCATAATACTGTTGTATATAGGCCAAACAAAGAAAAATATTAAAACTAAGGTTAAAGAATATTTTTCCTACATTAAATACAACATCAGAAAAATCTCCGATGGCGTAACAATGTTTAGAAGAAAATCACACATTTAAAGTAGACAATGTAACCCTAGAAAAAACGTTAGTGTAGTGAATTGGATGTGTGGGAAAAACTTTGTATATTAATAGGAATAAAAATAATATTGTAAATAATGACTCAGGCCCTATTCAAAATCCTATATTAATGTAATTATTATGACACAAGAAAATTTGATAGTAACTAATTGGTTAAAACCTTGAAATAACAATAATACTGAAATATTAATTATCTATTTTGTTTATATGTAATTGTGTGTATGATTAAGAATTTTATTGTAATTAATGAGTTACATATAAAAATTTCTATTTGATTTATCATGTTTTAAAGTGTTGTTAATAAATGTTGTTTTTGACCACTTAGTGTGGCCACGCCCTAAGTATAAATATAGAAGTGAAAGCTTACTTTTACCCTAGTTGTAAGTAAGAGTTTGTAGTAGCAACACCCGCTGATGATGACTTGTCACTGGAATGCATATGAGTTAATTAATAAATGTTGTTTTTGACCACTTAGTGTGGCCACGCCGTCAGTATAAATATAGAAGTGTAAGCTTACTTTTACCCTAGTTGTAAGTAAGAGTTTGTAGTAGCAACACCCGCTGATGATGACTTGTCACTGGAATGCATATGAGTTAATAAATGTTGTTTTTGACCACTTAGTGTGGCCACGCCCTCAGTATAAATATAGAAGTGTAAGCTTACTTTTACCCTAGTTGTAAGTAAGAGTTTGTAGTAGCAACACCCGCTGATGATGACTTGTCACTGGAATGCATATGAGTTAATTAATAAATGTTGTTTTTGACCACTTAGTGTGGCCACACCCTCAGTATAAATATAGAAGTGTAAGCTTACTTTTACCCTAGTTGTAAGTAAGAGTTTGTAGTAGCAACACCCGCTGATGATGACTTGTCACTGGAATGCATATGAGTTAATAATTGTCGTTTTTGACCACTTAGTGTGGCCACGCCCTCAGTATAAATATAGAAGTGTAAGCTTACTTTTACCCTAGTTGTAAGTAAGAGTTTGTAGTAGCAACACCCGCTGATGATGACTTGTCACTGGAATGCATATGAGTTAATAAATGTTGTTTTTGACCACTTAGTGTGGCCACGCCCTCAGTATAAATATAGAAGTGAAAGCTTACTTTTACCCTAGTTGTAAGTAAGAGTTTGTAGTAGCAACACCCGCTGATGATGACTTGTCACTGGAATGCATATGAGTTAATTAATAAATGTTGTTTTTGACCACTTAGTGTGGCCACGCCGTCAGTATAAATATAGAAGTGTAAGCTTACTTTTACCCTAGTTGTAAGTAAGAGTTTGTAGTAGCAACACCCGCTGATGATGACTTGTCACTGGAATGCATATGAGTTAATAAATGTTGTTTTTGACCACTTAGTGTGGCCACGCCCTCAGTATAAATATAGAAGTGTAAGCTTACTTTTACCCTAGTTGTAAGAGTTTGTAGTAGCAACACCCGCTGATGATGACTTGTCACTGGAATGCATATGAGTTAATTAATAAATGTTGTTTTTGACCACTTAGTGTGGCCACACCCTCAGTATAAATATAGAAGTGTAAGCTTACTTTTACCCTAGTTGTAAGTAAGAGTTTGTAGTAGCAACACCCGCTGATGATGACTTGTCACTGGAATGCATATGAGTTAATAATTGTCGTTTTTGACCACTTAGTGTGGCCACGCCCTCAGTATAAATATAGAAGTGTAAGCTTACTTTTACCCTAGTTGTAAGTAAGAGTTTGTAGTAGCAACACCCGCTGATGATGACTTGTCACTGGAATGCATATGAGTTAATAAATGTCGTTTTTGACCACTTAGTGTGGCCACGCCCTCAGTATAAATATAGAAGTGTAAGCTTACTTTTACCCTAGTTGTAAGTAAGAGTTTGTAGTAGCAACACCCGCTGATGATGACTTGTCACTGGAATGCATATGAGTTAATTAATAAATGTTGTTTTTGACCACTTAGTGTGGCCACGCCCTCAGTATAAATATAGAAGTGTAAGCTTACTTTTACCCTAGTTGTAAGTAAGAGTTTGTAGTAGCAACACCCGCTGATGATGACTTGTCACTGGAATGCATATGAGTTAATAAATGTTGTTTTTGACCACTTAGTGTGGCCACGCCCTCAGTATAAATATAGAAGTGTAAGCTTACTTTTTACCCTAGTTGTAAGTAAGAGTTTGTAGTAGCAACACCCGCTGATGATGACTTGTCACTGGAATGCATATGAGTTAATAAATGTTGTTTTTGACCACTTATTGTGGCCACGCCGTCAGTATAAATATAGAAGTGTAAGCTTACTTTTACCCTAGTTGTAAGTAAGAGTTTGTAGTAGCAACACCCGCTGATGATGACTTGTCACTGGAATGCATATGAGTTAATAAATGTTGTTTTTGACCACTTATTGTGGCCACGCTGTCAGTATAAATATAGAAGTGTAAGCTTACTTTTACCCTAATTGTAAGTAAGAGTTTGTAGTAGCAACACCCGCTGATGATGACTTGTCACTGGAATGCATATGAGTTAATAAATGATGTTTTTGACCACTTATTGTGGCCACGCTGTCAGTATAAATATAGAAGTGTAAGCTTACTTTTACCCTAATTGTAAGTAAGAGTTTGTAGTAGCAACACCCGCTGATGATGACTTGTCACTGGAATGCATATGAGTTAATAAATGTTGTTTTTGACCACTTAGTGTGGCCACGCCCTCAGTATAAATATAGAAGTGTAAGCTTACTTTTTACCCTAGTTGTAAGTAAGAGTTTGTAGTAGCAACACCTGCTGATGATGACTTGTCACTGGAATGCATATGAGTTTTGTATACGTCTTTTATTTGTATTAACATAACCTCACAAGTTAACCTCTAAGAATAGTTGTATAACATTATGTTAAAAAGTCATCAAAAATCACTTTATAAAGTAATATTTCAACAATGAATTTGTTTCCCAAGGCAGTTGAAACAGAGACAACAGTTAATGCACGTTTTATCCATAATTTAAGATTTATAACAATTAAAATCACTTGTTTCTGGTTTAGAGTGTTCTTCTGAACACGGTTAGTTTTTATATTTCTTTTTATAACCAAACCAACTTTACTTGGATACTTTGTGGGTAAAACAGCTATTCTGGATTCCCTCTATGACGAGGCACTTCATTACACCACCCCTTTTTGTAATCAAACTATTCCTAGGAATCAACACCGCTTGCTAGATTTACTTTAACAAATAAAAATGATAGGAATTACATCATTTTTGGGAAACCATGAAGTTAAAAACATTATAAACAATTCTGTTACATATACAAGTAAAAAAACTTAGAAGAAAAGAAAATTCATATGAAAATATCAAAACTATATAAAGCCAGTTACAGGTTATTTTCTTAGTTGGAGTCACTTTTAGAAGCATCCTTTTTATATAACTTGTTCTATTTACTTGAAACCACTGATTTATTAGCCCGCATTCAACTTTTGCTTGTTATTATCTTATCTTCTGCCTCATAATACTTACGTAATCAATAAAATAAATAAATCATCTTCAAATAAATCACTATCATTACCTTAACCAAAGTAACCTTTTTGAAACATTTCCAATGTGTATATATCATTTTCAAATATTACCAAATCTACAAAGGTCATCTCACCCATTTTGTTTGTACCACAATACATAAACAATCCATTTGTATAAATTAAAATTACATAATTTTAATATTTACTTTAAGTAGGTATGTAATCATCAAAAACTCAAAAACCTTATCAATAGTGATAAAATAATTATATTTATTTGTTTAATGATATTAGTTCTTGGTTACCCTGCCATTACTCCCAGTTTCTTGAAGAACCGCTATATTTTATTACAATGTTTTACAAATAAAAAATCTAGTTTATAATTTTTTTGGACTGTATAAATAAAAGATATTGCAGTAGGATAATATTTGGATTTCCCTACTAAAAATAAAAGGAAATTATATATCCAGCATCATAATTTAAATATTTTAAATAAAAGACAAAAAATGCCAATATACAAAAATTTATGATGTTTATATGTAACAGAGCACTATGCTCTACTATATTACAATATCTATATATAAGAATCGTTGTCGTAAGTAACTGACGTAAATCTGGTCATCAACCACACCTTGCGGCAGGCGCTTCTGATGTATTTACAGACATTTTTTATACTTGGTCAAGCGTTTCGGTTAAGTAAAGTATGGATAACAGTGGTTTTATTGTACATAATATTTAGTGCTTTTTACAACTAAAATATTTGTAGCAAAATACAAATCAACTTATCCTATGAATTAATTCTTGCATGCTAGATTTCTTGTATAATCTAATCTGCAATTGCAGGTAAGAGCCCCAAAAATTATAAAATTTATAAAGGATTCACCTTTACCAAAGTCTCATATCAAGATGTTTCATTGTGTACACAAACTTAATACAATTTTAAAACTCACACACACACACACACACACACACATTTTTACTTTTAGCTTTTTTACAGATAGCATGTTGTAAAATAATTCAAAAGGCCAAAACATACACTTGCAGACACTATTTTATGGTCACAATGCACAAAACAGAAAATTGCACTGAACATTTATACATCCATTCATTTCTAATTTTAAAACAATATAACTTAATGCTCTATAGCAGTGTGAACTTTACTTGCTTTTCAAAAGACTTTAGGTAAATTCATTATAATGTATAGTATCGTACTCAGTGCTTCTCCGAATGAAAGTACAGTAATACAATACATTAAGCAATAATTTACTTTTAAAAAAGTTTAAAAGATTTTGATTTCTTCAGTTTTACGCTGCTATTAGGCAGCCTAGTCCCTTAATAGGCGCCCGCCTTTTATCTCCCTGGAGGTTTGTGGATAATATATAAGAAATTCCTGATATAATAATAAATACCATATTTACAACAAATTATACATTGTAAAGGGAATGAAACAAGCTTTCAAGAAATATATACATGTGAATTGATTACATCAATACAGATGACGTTATGCTCCTTCAAAAAATGTATAAAAAATTCAAAAGAAATAAAATAGCAACACTGTACATCACTGTCACTTCATTATACATATTTTACATTGGAATGAAAATAAATATTACATGTTATTATATCATTTTAGAGCTGAAAGAAAATGTAATTTAGAAATGTTGGCCTACATATTTATACAACCTATCCTAGTACATTGGGTGAGAGTTAAAGAATAAAAACCATACGAATAACACTACACTTCACTCCAAATAATTTGATTTGTGTTATAACTTGAAGCAGTTTGGGACACACTGGCTGTCTAATAGCAACATATATCGTATTGAATTGCTTCAATACGATAATGTATTATTCATAATGCATTATTCACGATAATACATTATATCATAATGTCTCTAACAATAAAAAATAAATAAACTAAATAACTGAATGCTAAAATTTAAAATGAAAAACAACCTGAAACATAAACAAACTACAAAATAAATAACGAAATAACTGATAGATAAAATTTAGGGCAAACTCAAAGCCTAAACAACTCGCACTAACAAACCAACAATTGTCTGCTAGCTCTCGGTAGCCACACTTCACAAATTAGGAATTTGTTTGTCAAAACAACTCTGGATTGGTCTTAAGGTAAAGACAATAAAAGTTGATCAATATCGACAAAACCGAGAATACACGGAAATTCGTTGCAATGGAAATAAATATGGAATCCTGAGCTATACACGGGCACAGGCGACTGGAGTTAACTAAATAACCCGTTATATACTCAGACTAGAATATGTTGATATTCAATGCAATTTTCCTGTTTTGTGCATTGTGATCAGGTAAAATGGTCTTATCCTTTTGCAACTTGCTATTGGAAAAAATAAAGATGTCTATGCAAATTTTATAATATGTTTTTGTACACACAAAAAGGATTTTGATTTAGTACAGGTGAATTTTTTCAAAAGTTTTGGAGTTTTTGAGGCATTGTCAGGAAGTTTAATTACGTTTAGAAACATTATGACTAACTGAAAATAAATTAAGGTAAAACCTTGAATTTGTAAAGTTTTGGTGTGGATATCCTTATTTCTCAAAATTTGTAATTTTTGGTGTGTGTTTGTGTGTTTTCATACAAGTGAAGGCTTTCATCAACCGTTATAATTTTTTACGTAATTAAATAATATTTTAGGGAAATATTTTACGAAAACTTTCTCTAGCATGTTTTAAAACAAATTGATGTTATTTTTACAAGGATAATGGAAGGTAATTTTCATCAAATAGTGTCTGTAAGTGTTTTTTGCTCCTGGTAAGTAGTTTTGCGGGATTTAAATAAATCTTTGTGTGTGGTGGAGGGTTAGTTAACGTTGATTTGTTATTTCTGCCACCTACAATATTTTGGAATATTGTTCAAAACCACCAAAAATGATGATATACAAACGAAATAATTAGTGAAAGCATAAAAATGTGTGCAAAATGTTTTCTTCTCCGATCCACAAGATAGGTTTAAATGTAGAGTTCGCGTGACATCACAGCAGTCGTAACGTTTGTATTACTCCGCGCCTATTCACAATTTATGCCTCCGCCAAAAAAAATTTCCCCTACTTTTCATTCAAAAAAAGTAACTTTCTCAAAAAAAATTTTTTTGTGGATATCGTCATTTTTAGTGGTTTTGAACAATAATCCAAAATATCGTAGGTGTCCGGCGTAATAAATAATTACCGTAAAAAAATCTCAGCGGAGGATTAAATTGTGAATAGGCGCAGAGTGATACAAATGTTTCGTGACGTCACGCCAACTCTACATTCATACCTTGCTTGTGGCCCAGAGAAAAAACATTTTTACTCACCCGTGAATAACCATGAACATCCAGGTCTATGCATGCATATGGGGAAATGGTAAAAATATAGTCTTAATGATGGTTAAAATTTTTTTTTTTTGTTTTTAAATTACTCGTTCTAATGTGTAGAACACGATAATCTATTATTTTTTTTCTGCGTAGAATACTGAAAGTTACTTTTTTCACGTTTTAAATGTTAGGTTGTAGAGGCATGTAGGCCTATAGCGTGAACCAGGCGCGCAGTAGCTACAGTGCACTGCACTATGTCTAGATTTGTAATTTTATACAACATTACTATATACCTATATTAAAATATACCTACAAAGTATCCAGTCAGGATAGATTTGGTTATAATTTTATTCAATATTGCTATCTACCTATATTAAAATATACCTACCAAGTATCCAATCAGGTTAGATTTGGTAAACATTTTATTCAAGATTACTATATACCTGTATTAAAATATATCTAGGAAATAATCAGTCAGGATAGATTTGGTTGTAATTTTGGTAAATATTTAGACTTATTGTCGATGCAGAAAATTATAACCAAATCTATCCTGACTGGATACTTCACAGGTATATTTTAATATAGGTAGATAGTAATGTTGTATAAAATTATAACCAAATCTATCCTGACTGGATACCTCATAGGTATATTTTAATGTAGGTATATAGTAATGTTGTATAAAGCTATAACCAAATCTATCCTGACTAATACTTTGTAGGTATATTTCAATATAGGTGGATAGCAAAATTGAATAACATAACCAAATCTATCCTGGCTGGATATTTCGTAGGTATATTTGAATGTAGGTATATATTCATGTTGTATAAAATTATAACCAAAAGTAAAATTTTTAGATATTAAGTTTAGTATTAAATTAAACTGACTTTGCCGTAGTGCAGTGCGTTTTAGTTACTGCGCGGCTGGTTCACGCTATTACAGACTAATATTAAAAATGTGCAGAAAAATTAACGGTTATTGTGCATTAGCTCGGTACCATACGATATTTTGGGAAATTGTTCGAAACCATCAAATAGGACGATATCCAAAAGAATTTTTTTTTTATTGAAGTAGGAAAGTTACTTTTTTTCAATTTAAAGTAGGGTAATAAATTCAGCGCTGATGTAGAAGTTGTGAATGGGCGCGTAGTGATACTTACGTCACAGTGCTGCGAGTAAGGTTGTACGCATCGACCGCGGTACTTCACGCAAACCTTGCGTGTGTAAGATATTTGAGAAACAACTTCTCCAGTTAGAATAGATTTGGTTTTAAATTTATACAATACTGTATACCTATATTAAAATATACCTAAAAAGTGTCAAGTCAGGTTAGATTTGGTTTTAAATTTAAACATTGAAATACAGTTGTAACATCACGAAGCATTTGTATCACTCCGCGTCTATTCACAACTTCTACATCCGCGCTGAATTTTTTACGCTACTTTAAATTGAAAAAAAAGTAACTTTCCGAGGTCAATTTAAAAAAAATTCGGTTAAAATGCAGTACTCCGGCACTATACGATATTTTGGGAAATTGTTCAAAACCACCAAATTGGACGATATCCACAAGAATTTTTTTTTAATTGAAGTAGGAAAGTTACTTTTTTTCAATTTAAAGTAGGGTAATAAATTCAGCGCGGATGTAGAAGTTGTGAATAGGCGCGGAGTGATACTTACGTCACAGTGCTGCGCATAAGGTTGTACGCATTGTCCGCGGTACGTCACGCAACCTTACGTGTGTAGATATTTGAGAAACAACTTCTCCAGTTAGGATAGATTTGGTTTTAAATTTATACAATACTGTATACCTATATTAAAATTTACCGAAAAAGTGTCAAGTCAGGTTAGGTTTGGTTTTAATTTTATACATTGAAATTCAGTTGTAAAATCACGAATCATTTGTATAACTCTGCGCCTATTCACAACTTCGCCTAATTTTTATACATATAATTAAATATACTTATAGTCTCCAGTTAGGATAGATTTGGTTTTAAATTTATACAATACTGTATACCTATATTAAAATTTACCGAAAAAGTGTCGTCAGGTTAGATTTTGTTTTAATTTTATACATTAAAATGCAGTTGTAACATCACGAAGCATTTGTATCACTCCGCGCCTATTCACAACTTCTACATCCGTGCTGAATATTTTATGCTACTTTAAATTGAAAAAAAGTAGCTTTCCGAGGTCAATTTTAAAAAAATTTTTTGTGGATATCGTCCTATTTGGTGGTTAAACCATTCCCCAAAATATCGTATGACGCCGAGCTTCTTCATTTTTACCACTTTATCAACACTCATTTTTTAGTTTTTAACTAAATCTAGCATACAAAATTAATAGCTTGACCAATAAATATATTTGGTTTGTGATAAAAATATCTGCCTTACGATATACATATTCTGCTTACCATTGTGTTAGCTCAAATAATTCGGCTTGCTAGATTTTAAAATTAACACCAGATAGAAATTACTATTTTTTTTTATAGAATGCTTGCAGAGCTTGTTCGATGTTGAAACACGTCGAAAGGAAAAATTGAATTATGCTAATGCAACATACACTACTAATTATTATTTCTACATAAAAGAACCTAGAAAACACTAAGGCTAAATTAACTATTCATCCCAATTTCATTTCAAGTTCTATTAGAAATTTGTAGATTTATTATAGAATATTCAACCTTCAACAAAAAAAAAATCAAAATGGAGGAATGACGCATTGGTTAGTGAGACAAGATTACAGAAATCAATATGAACTGCATTTCTTAAAACTAAAAAATACTTACATTTATCTGTCTCAGATTGGATATCGAAGACCACAACACGTCCAGAATGCCAAAAATTTATCAAAAGCTTAAAAACTGTTTAATTATTAAATCTCTAATAGAGAGAAGTTAATTTTTTTCAGAATGTGGTGTAACAACGCACATTTAGAGAACTAGCACTTCTAAGTTCTGACGTCACAAAATGGCGTTACACTACATGCCATATAAATTATATCATACTCTTATTCCGTTATGTGACAACACCATCATATTTTCTTTTAATTTTCTAGTTCATTTGTAATAATTCACATATCCTGAAAATGTAAAAGCAATAATTTTTATCCACGTGAGTATTATTGTATATTTTTAAAAAGAAAGACTATCCTCAACGTTTATGTTGAATATTTTTAATTTCCAAGATATTGTTAAAAAGAAGAATGTTTTCACTAAATTAAGTTTTTTACCTTTGTTTATAATAGTACAGCTATAAATTAACATGCAAATATTAGTCGAACATCCATAATGTCATGGGGAAATTGTCTGTTGCAGGAATCACTTCATGCTACAGTAGTAATTATTTTTTATCTACAGGTGAACTTTGTAATCCATAAAAGTAACTATACAATTTAAACGATTTATAGGTGAGGCATTTATTGTCAAATATCTAGTTATAAATGTACATATAAAAAGAATATTTATAAACCTAAATATTTAAAGTTTTTAACAGGAGTAACATTGATATTCTAAAGAGCTTTGTACCTCGTTTAGAGATAATAATATCACAGCTATATTGTTGTTTATATACATTTTGTTATTTTCAAGAAGGAAAATTTGAAACACCAGACAAGCTTCACAAATTATTAATTACATCTGTAAGTGTAATTAAAAGGTAAAAGGTAGTATATTGTTAAAATTAACCCTCCATCGGGTGTGGCCGATCTGTCAGGGTCAGCAGTCACGTTTCACATTTTCCCTCTTTCCCCTTTAGACATTAGAGCTCCTAGACACTAGTAGCTTCCAATCTTTTAATGGTGGTCATAACATACATGGCCAGTTCCTCAACTGCGCTTGGACAACACACCGTACGCTATTTGGCACACCTGTACTCGTTTGTTCTTTGAAGGTCAGTATGTTCATCTTGTCCCTCTAAAACGATTCAAGTTGTTTATTTTTAACATTTATAATACCTTGAATTTTGTAGTCCTTTACATTCAATGAATCTTAATTAATCACTTTAACATTAGTTTATGACTATCCTATCTTTACATCTTGTAAATTTGTGAAAACTTACTGAGAGAGAATGTTTTTGATCTTTATGTGGCAATCTTCATAAGTCTCTTCTGCTTGGAGATGTAGGGTTAAGCGGTGACAATTTTAAAGGCAGGTTTTCGATTGTATCAATGAGTATGTGTGATTTGTATTGAGTTTGTTTGTTTAATATGTTTGTACTTTGTGTTTTTGTGTGTCTGTAAATTTCATATTGTTCTAGTGTGTTGAGATGTGGTCATTTTTTTGTTGATGTGTAGGATTTCTAAATTATGATAAATGTCTGTCTATTTGTGTCCTATTTCTTTTATGTGATTGTAAAATGCTGAGTTGATGTTCTGTTTGTGTTCCTCGACTCTTTGTTTAAAGCTGTGACGTGTTTGCCCAATGTAGAATTTATTGCAGTTTAGTTTGTATATGCCTGGTGCTTGTAGCTTATCTCTGTTATTGGTGTCATGTTGTATTTTGTATTGTAAATTGTTATTAGTTTTGTATGCTATTTTGTATCCTGTTTTTTGAAATTTGTGGGCTGTTTTATTTGATGTTTTGTTTATGTATGGTATTGTCATGTATTTGTTTTCTCTCTTAGTAGTGTTAATTTTAGTGTTATTTTTGTATATTTTGCCTTTGTTTGTCTATTATTGTGGTGTTGTATTCATTAGTGTATGATAAATATTTAATGGTGTCTAGTTCTTTGCTAATGTTTTCTGTGGACATTGGAACATCTTTAAAAGTCTATGGAGTCATCATTGTGCCATCATCAACTACCAAAATGTTACTGCACATAAACTAGCAAACTACATGGACAATATAATCAGTCAATCTATTAACTTGAACACAGAAACACACATAAAAAACAAAATAAACCTCATAAATAAAATAAAAGACATAAACATACCACACAATTCAAAACTATTATCACTCGACATAACAAATATGTACATCAACATATCTGTATCCGAAACCCTCAACATCCTAGAGACCCAATTAATACACAACAACATACCAAAAACCTACGGGATCGAAATTATAAACATCCTCCAAACCATCATCAAACAAAACTGTTTCACCCACAACTCAAACTTCTATTCACAACCAGATGGCCTACTCATGAGAAGTCCTATCATCAGTGTCCTAAGTGAAATTTTCCTACAACACACAGAAAACACCAAGATACTCACAAACAATACTCACACACAATCATTTACTGGCACAGATACGTTGATGATATCATAACACTATACGGAGGCAACACCCGACAATGCGAACAACTTCTCACCTACACAAATAAAATACACCGAAACTCCACTTCACCTCAAAGATTGAAAGCAACCGATCCCTAAACGTCCTCAACCTAACCATAACAAAAAGCCACACACAAAAACACAGCTTCAATATTTACAAAAAACCCACAACGAAAGACATACATATATTAACAACACCTCAAACAACCTTATCCAACACAAATACTCTGCCTTCAGATCTATACTAACTTCAGTTCCAATAACCACAGAAAACATAAACAAAGAACTAGACACCATTAAATATTTATTATACACAAATAGATACAACACCACAATAATAGACAAACTATGGCACAATATACAAAAAAAAAAAAAAAAAAACACTAAAATTAACACTACAGAGAGGGAAAACAAATACATCAAAATATCATAGATAAACAAAACATCAAATAAAATAGCCCACAAATTTCAAAAAACAGGATACAAAATAGCATACAAAACTAATAACAATTTACAATACAAAATACAAGACAGCACCAACAAAAAATATAAACAACAAGCACCAGGCGTATACAAACTAAACTAAATGCAACAAATTCTACATTGGGCAAACAGGCCGCAGCTTTAAACAAAGAGTCGAGGAACATAAACAGAACACGAACTCAGCATTTTAAAATCACAATAAAGAAACAGGACACACATACACAGACATTTACTGTACCTAGAAATGTTACACAGAACATTATGAAATTTACAGACACACAAAAATACAAAGTACAAACATATTAAACGAACAAACCCAATACAAATCACATAAAATTTTTTTAACATTCGAAAACCTGCCTTTAAAACCGTCACCTCTTAACCCAACATCTCCAAGCAGAAGGCTCTGATAAAGATCGCCACATAACGATCAAAAACGTTCTGTCTCAGTGAGTTTTTACAAATTTGTATAATATAAAGTTTGGATAGTCATAAACTAATGTTACAGTGATTAATTTATGATAGATTACTTAATGCATGTTTGGAGAGTTAAATAAAATTGTATTACATTTTGAGCATTTGCTTCTCAGGCTCTTCTCTCTGTCAGAAAACTGCTCATTGGATAGTACTATAAGAAATAATAAAGGGTGCGTGCCTTTTGCTTTTGTCAATTTGAAAGGAAGAGCAGTTATTTTTTATTCAGGGATGGAAAAAGTTCTTGTTTCTTTCATCTCTCGTAAAGGGAAAACATGATTCTTATGCTTTTTCTTCATTGTGATGATGGTTTTGAACCTGAATATGATGATAAAAATATTTATTTAAAAAGAAACGAGAGATAATAACTCTACAAACCTACCAAAGTGGTGTGTACACGGAAGTTCAAATGTGTGCTACCTACAGCGCGCATCGCAAGATAAGGCCAATGGTAATCTTCTTTACCACGCTCAATGCGTCTCGTATAAATTAATAAGTAATTTACATTGGACATGATTTAGAACCAATGCGTAGAAAAAGATTGCTAAAAAGTTAAAAGAGATACAATAAAGAAGTCAGAAGACGTCCGAATTTTATACCAACATATAAATCCTGCTGGGTGGATAATCCTGAGAAGTCAGTGCCACCACCAAATAAATGAAGGAAGTGCAATACCTGCTTGGAAACAGGTAGATCAAGGCGGTTTAATTATGCTTTAAACAAAATGGAACAATGGAGTGTGCCTGTCCCACACAAGTATGGTCTATGAAGCCTGTTTTTCAGTCTGTCAATGATTACCTTCAATAGATCATAAGACATGTGATTCTAATTGAAACTGATTTTAATTGTATCTAAGTGCTTCATTATGGAAATTTTTCACTTAATCTTATTCTTTTGTAACACTTATGTATCTTGTAAATAAAAGACTATTTTTATAAATTTCAAAATATTAATATTTTTGGTTTAAGGTCTATAATGAATTAAAAGTTAAGTTTTGTTAAAGTATCTCCATATAATTTCTTTCATATTACTACAAAAATAATAAATGATGTTTTGCAGAGTAAAATTGCTTAGTGTAGAATTTGTTTTTAAAAGGGAGCCTCTAAGGCACACCACGCCTTAACAAAGAAAGCCTGGAAAGTGGGAAACTAACAACAACAACAAAATGCAGCAGTTAAAAAAAGTACTCCTTAAATGCTTTGAAATAACATAACATTTAAAAATACTCCATAAATGTCCTCTTAAAGGCATGAAGTCTGATGATTACTTATATCAGTCTTTGCAAGCAATTTAATTTATCCTGGATGTAAATGAATGCAGTGGGCATTATAGACTATCTTCACTGCAAGGCTGACCAGCTTAAATTCAGTCTCATGCTTTGAAGCAATTGGATTCAAGCAAATATCAAAATGTATTTAATAAAAGTAATAAAGTGAAATTATTTTTATTTTCAGGTACTAAAAATGCTGATTACTTCAAAAACTGTAGATCTAAAGTTGACCAATGGTCTATATTATAATTTATTATTTTATTGCAGTATTTGCATAAATTTTCACTTTTTTTGTATTGGCAAAAACCACTAGTTACTTATTTATTCAGTTTTTCATACTAGGCGAGCACTTTATTCAGTAGTGGGTTTTTGCCAAGTTAATACAAAAAAAGTGAAATTTATTATTTTCTTTCAGTATATTTGAGCTTGTTAATTAATTCTTTTTTTAGAAAATAATTCTATAGTTCTATTAATAACTTGGAGCAACTATGGTGTAATTTTTAATTATAAACAAATAGAACCTCTTAAACCTTTTATTTATGCCCTGATAAATAAATGTATGTCCAAGACATAGATAAAAAGTTCTTGCGGTTTAAGAGATTTTATTTATTTATGCCCTGATAAATAAATGTATGTCCAAGATATAGATAAAAAGTTCTTGGGGTTTAAGAGATTTTATTTATTTATGTTATAACCCTATTTTTGAAATGTAGCACTTCTGATGCTACATCTTTATGAATAGAACAAACAGCCAAAGTCTTTCGCCCCATGCTTTTTCTTGTTAAATATGTTTTTATTTTTTTAAAGGTATTATTACATCTTTCAGACTCTGTCTTTGCTACAGGTGTAGTTGTAGCACCTTGGAGAACTTTATATGTTTTATGTTTATATGCTATGTTTTACATTTATATGTTATATTCATGTTTTAAGTTATATTTTATATCAGAACGAATTTTGAAAGGAATGTTTCTAATAAAAACTGGAAAAGGTCACTCAACGAAATCATTTCCCTAAACATCTCATTTTAATAACATACAGTTAGCTTAGTAAACTTTTCTTTAGAAATAAATGTTATGTAGTTTGAAAAAAAATGTTAACTAGAGTGATTAGAACTCTTGTATATCATAAAAGTATAACTTAAAATATACATTTTACTACATTTGTTTGCCTTTCCTAATATTAACCTTAGCATCATAATGCTATTTTACTACCCATTAATCTGTCAGACTACTCTTGAGGAAAATTATTTTCCAAATTTTCATTAAACATATTTTAATAAATTATATTATACAATGTTGGGTAGTAGTTTTGTAATATTTTTAAACAGGTTTCTTCAATTTTAGTCTTTTTCTACAACAGTTTACACATAAAATTCCCCAATGCTCCAAACAAATTTGTTTTTCACAACATGTACACTGGAAATTCGTCGTCTTTTGCTTTTTTTGAGGCCAAAAGAACAAACCTTTCTCGAAGGTATGTCTTCTTCAACTGCTGCTTGTTCCACAAACTTCACTAATATTATGCTTTAGGCATCTTGATGGATTTGGTAATTTTTGTCTCTCCAGTAAGTGTGGTTCAGTTAGTTGTTTACTTATGCCCTTAGCAAACGCTCTCCTTGTCTTGGGGTTTATTATTTTTTACTGTAGCCTGATGCACATATATTATATAAGAATTTACTAAGATACTATTTAATATTCCAAAAAATACACACATAGGCCAGCCCATAATTTTTCTAGAGCAAGAGATAGTGGAAGACAACTCAGCAGAAGTATCTACAGTCCCCTTTCTACAATTACAGAACTCAACAATATCTGGTTTACTGTTTTTCATTGATTGTTTTTTTCATGTGTTGTGGGAAGAAGAAAAACACGCTTTGCTATGTTTTATCCTTGAAAAGATAGAATTGTATTGAAACCATTGTAGCAAATCATCGAAGATCCCTCTTTCTTGTTTCTTCATTTCTGCCGGTATTTGCTGTTTATAACTTCTCAAAATGCCAACAATTGATAATTTATAATTTTACAGCATTGTTTTAGCTAAAGGAATTAGCGTAAACTAATTGTCATATGTTATATTCCAGTTGTCCATGAACAGGCTGAGTCAATTCTTTTACAAAATACATGACCACAGGTAAGTTTTCAGTATCCATGGCTTTTTGAAGATAGGGTATTGCACAAATAAGACATTTTGTTTTAACATCGCATTTCATTAGTAATTTTATGTCATATTTTTCTGAGAAAACTTGTATAATATACAACTTATTTATGTAAGAGAAATATACGTAAAGCATAACACTTCGCCCTACAGGTGCTGGCATTCTAGTACACAATAAACTGTTCAGCCTATTGCCAGGCAAGCAAGGTCAGCACTAATAAATACTGTTAAAAAGAAGCTATACAAAAGCGTGAGTCCTTACAGCCTACCCTTTAGTGTAAAACAAGTTGTAAACGTGGTGGGTAGTCTATGAGACTACACGTTATGGTCCTAGGGTTAAAATAATTTTTTGTTGACGAATTTCAGAATAATACCATTCTCAAAGACTTGATACTCACCAAAACATTAGGCGTACTAAAAGTATTACAGTTTTGAAAATGGAAATATTTCTAATTGTGTCAACAAAGAAAAATATTTTAAAGTTAAGAAATCAGATAAATGTATAAAAATATTTTTAACAGAAATGAAGATGAGTATAATAAGAATTATAACCTAAATATTTATCTATGTGCAGAAATTCAATGTAGTTACTAAAGCCTGCCTAAATGTGTAAGTTTCCAAAAAAAAACACACCAATTTTCTAGCAAGGGGAGAAAGTATTATTGTTTAAAACACATATTTAACACATCTGTTAGTTGTAATTTTTTTGTAGATCTGAGAGAAATATTTAAAGAGAGAAAGTCATGTTAGAAGTTGTTGCTTGTTATATGTTTTAACTGGTGCTAATGTAGAAATTTAAAATAAGAAATTAAAAACAAAAACAAACTGCTTGGCTTGGTCTTTGTAAGCAAATTGAACTGGTAGAAAGAATTTGATAACATAAGGAAATTCTCTACAGTTTGGTGAAGGGGCAGTTAATGAAATTTTGCCAATCAAACATAGAAGACATGATTTTAAAAGATGGAGTTGGTTTCTCAATACTAGCAACTGTTGGGAAGTTATATGAGTTATTAATTAGTAAAGATCAAGAAGATTATTATTAAATATTGAAATCTTGTTGCTGTTCATGACGAGCTGGCTGTAAATTACTTATTACACTTTTGCTATTACTTGCGACCAGACTTTTTGTTAACTAAAGTTGTTAAATTGGTAACTTACATTTGGAGATAACATTTTCGTCATATGACTTCTTCAGTCTCGTATTTTTGCCGCTAGGAATGCTGCAGTTGTGCTTCCTCGGTACCATTATTTTGAAAGTTAGAAGTGATGTGATCGAAGAGTATGTGTGATCTGTGCTGTGTTTGTTCATTTAGGATGTCATTTTTATGTGTGTTGCTATGTCTATATATTTCATACTGTTCTAGTGTATTTAATTTATGGCCTTTGTTGCATGTGTGGAGGATGCTCATGTTATTTTCCATACTTTTGAATGAGGGTTTAGTGTCCATGAGGTGATTTGCGAAGGTGGATTCAATAGTAGCGTGCAGTGCGCTTTTGTGTTCTTTATATCTTTCAGCGACAGATCTGCCTGTTTGTCCAATATAGAATTTATTACAGTTGTTGCATTTTAGTTTGTATACTCCTGGGTTATTGTATATGTTGGTGTTGTTAATAATTCTGTGTCTGATAGCTGTTTGGCTTTTATTTGTTGTTCTGTAAGCTACATTGTATCCTGCTTCTTTTAATTGGTGTGCTATTTTATTTGTGAGTTTGTTTATGTATGTGAGGGTGATTAATTTGTTTGTGTCGGTGTATTAAGAAATGGGGATGTCTAAGAAATTCAATGTTTTGTTGTTTTCAAACTCTGCAGTAAACTGGATATTTTTGTGTATTTTGTTTATATGTATTTGGAGTTGTTGGCATTGTCTAATGTAACAAAAGCCATAAATTAAACACACTAGAACAGTATGAAATATAGATATAGACATAGCAACACACGTAAAAATGACATGTTAAATGAGCAAACACGGCACAGATCACACATACTCTTCGATCACATCATTTCTAACTTTCAAAATAATGGTACCGAGAAAGCACAACTGCAGCATTCCTAGCGGCAAAAATACGAGGCTGAAGAAGTCGTAAGACGAAAACGTTTCCTCCAAGTGTAAGTTAACAATTTAACAACTTTAGTTAACAAAAAGTCTGGTCGCAAGTAATAGCAAAAGTGTAATAAGTAAGATTATTATTAATTACACTTATGGTATTAACTTGGCAAAAATAACACTACTTACTGATATTTTCAGCAGACACGTTTCACACTAGGTCTTTGTTTAATTCACTGATCTAGTGCAAAACACGTCTGTTGAAAATATCAGTATTGCCAAGCTAATACCAAAAGTGTAATTATAAAAAAACTTCAAGATGTTTAACTCAAAAACTGCAAGTATTATTAATATTAAAGTTTGGATAGTCATCAATTAATGTTAAAGTGATCAATAATATTAATTGTTCAATAGAGTTATAGTGACAAGGAAAATGCCATCAATTTTTTTGTTTTGAAATTTATATAATTATTTCATAAAGTTAGGGATCCTTTAATTTAAAAGAGACGTAAGGAGAAAAAAGTTAACTATTAAATACAACTATGGGACAAAAATCAACAGAGCCACATCAAAGAGATCCAATCTTTTCAGCATCTTCAAAACTGTTTCACTTAACAGCACAATTTGTTAGGTAAATTTTTTTATTTGGTAACTCTAGTTTACCAACTTTGGTTATAAAAGCTAAAATAATATTCCTAAATTTATTTTAAATTTAAACTTTTATAAAAGTATTAAATTGAATAATTCAAGTAGTTAATCCAATATACAAAACCAAGCTTTATACAACGTTCTGATATTTTATTGTTAATTTGTAGTTAAATATAGGTAAATCATCTCATGTCTCTAATTTTTATAAAGAAACTTAGATAACAATGAGTGAATTAGTGAATAATAGGTGAATTTTTAAAATAAAACTATATTCATTATAATTGTTTGGATAACAAAGCTAAGGCAAAGGTAGAGTAAGTACCATTTTATAATACTTCAACATTTTCTTTATACTTTTTGGAAAGAAAAAAAATTTGGGGCAAATAATTGGAAAAATATGAAATATTTCAGAATTTTGTTATAAATGTTTCAAGTGATTCACATTAATATCACTTCATTTATATTTGCACACAAACCCTGCTTACTTCGCTAATTTTGGGGGCAAGGATCATATATTTTTACTAGCTAAAGTAGTTTGATATATTTTTTTTTGCTTGTTATAATCATCCTGATATCACTGAATACATCATAAGTAATTATATAGTAACTGAGTGAAAACTATTAACTTACTTGGTGATGCGTTTCTAAACAATCACTTAATTGACGAAGCCAACCCAGTACGTACATGTAGAAGCGGGTTGGCTTCATCAATGGAATGATTGTTTCGAAATGCGACAGAAAGTAAGTTAACAGTTTTCACTCAGTTACTCAATAATTACTTATGACATTTTTTGTGTTTGTTTATATATTATTGATGTTGATTCAAAGTATTTGAATCTGATACAATAAACTGTTGGGACTTTGCATTTAGATGTTGTTGAACAAAATATTGATGTGTTTCATTACATCATGAAAAAGTTTAAAAAATATAAAAACTCTCCATTTTGAAGTACCATATTTAATATAAAAGCTTATATTGTGTCATCTGTTGTCCTCATTTTCTATCGTCTCAAAATATGTGATTAATTCACCTTTTAAATCCCTTATGTTCCTAACAACTCGACTGAAAGTTCTATTGTGTTTGAGAAAAAATTGATAGTATTTTATTACAAACTCAACATAGTTTCATTTTACGTATAAGAAAAAGAAACATACCCCCAATGTTTTTAATGCAAGTAATAAATATATTGATAATTTCATTATTAGTCAACACTCTAGAAGGCAAGTCAATCAATTAGGTCAAAAGTCAAATTACAGACAGCTCTTAGCCAACATGGTGTAATATGAAACATTATGCACTATCAAAACCATTTATTATTGAAGGGTTATATTAAGGGAATCAGACGGTTTTTGGTGGATTATGTTTAGGCAATTTTGACAAAGAGTCTGTAAGTGATGAAAGTAGACAGGGTGAGGAGGAATACAAAAGTAAAAAGGTTTTGTGAGTTAGCCAATGTTTATTATTAATTTTGGGGGTGGTAATATATTATTTAGGAATATGTTTGCTTACTTCTTAGGTACTACCTAATGAATTACTTGGGATTTATGAACTAAAATCAGCAGGTTAAAGTTCTACATATTTAGAGTGTATATATATTTCTTGTATTCTTCATATAAATAAACATTTTGTTTAACATTAATAATACTAAAACATCATACCAATAATTTTAATTATGAGCAATTTTATACAGAGGATAACAATATTTGTATTACTTATTACACTGCTATTACTTGCGACCAGACTTTTTGTTAACTAAAAGTTGTAATAAGTAATTAACAACCAACTCATCATGAACAGCAATAAGATTTCGAAAATTTGTATGTTTAAAAAAAGGGAAAATTAACAATTTTGAATTATAAAAAAATAATTTTATTGTATGTTAGAGGGTTTGTTAACAACACCACTAAATTAATTAAAAATGTAACTTTGAACACCCAACTTATCTAATTTAAAGTAAAAGTCTCAAAATTGGTATAAATAAGTTGAATTTTATGTGCAGTGCCTTACCTAGAGAAAATTATAGGTATATTTGAGAGGGCGGCTGTCAACTCATCAACTCAATATATTGGGTTGTCAACTCAGCGCCAATGGGACACATCTCCCGAAACGACCGTCCTCAACAATATAAAGTAAGTGCTACTATAGGCAATTATAACAATTTACAAGTGTTTTTAGATAAAATTATAGGCTAATGGAATTACTATTCATATTATTTGATTCCATTTTCATTTGAGGTACTATTAGTACACTAAATACTTTAATATATATATATATATATATATATATATATATATATATATATATATATAAAATACATTTTCTTGTTTAATAATTTAAAGCAACATAGGTTATTACATACAATAATGCAAGAATATTTATTAATTTATATTCAAATTAATAAATATTCTTGTATTTGAATACCCTATGTTGTTAAATAAAATTTTAAAAAAAAAAAAATTATATATATATTGATATGTTATATTTGCCTATAGTAGCACTTACTTTTTTGATTATTCAGGACTGTCGTTTTGGGAGATGTAGCCAATTGTCAACTCAGATTGTAACTAACCTCTTGGTTGTTGTACGTTTGGGTGGGGGTAAGGTGATGTAAGATAGCGATATTGAGTAAGTTTTTTTAGGGTGTTTCAGGGATTATGATGCCAAAAAGTTAATGATGCATGTGAGTTAATATGGAGTTGAGTATGTGTGTTAGGTACAGCTTGTTTGTTTATTTCATATTGTTCAGTTGTGTATTGTTGGTTATTTTGACTTGTTTCTATAGGATTTGTAGCTTTGATGTTATATTTATGTAGTTATGGTTTGTAGTTAATGGATATGAGGTGTTAGTAAAAGCCTGATCGAGTGGTTTTGTTTGTAAGTACTTTTATGTTTTCTTTGTAGGGTGTTTAGAATGACCTTGCTGTTTAGCCTTTATAGAAACTGGTGTATGAACTACAAGTAATCTTGTATATGCCAAGAGAGTTATAAATGTCTTTGTTTATAAATCTAACATTTAAACAACTTTATAAAAATAAATGTTTTTTCTCGTAGATTTTATTGTTCATGATGAATATAAAAACTTTTATGTTTGATCTTAAAAATTAGCAACTTGTTGAACTTATAATTTCATATTTGTTGATTCCATCTTCACGTGAGCTACTAGTTTTAACTAAAATCATTTGTAAATACGTTACAACTTGCCTATAGTAGCACTTACATATACTTGTTGAAGACAGTTGTATGAGTTAATACATTATAATTCATACACACTTTTCAACATCATAACTTTTAATACTCACCAAAATACACCCACATCCTCAAACCTAATATCTCACCCCCACCCCAACCTACAAAAACCTTGAGATCAGTAACCATCTGAGTTGACAATGGGACACATCTACCAAAACGGCCGTCCTCAACAACTAATATAAGTAAGTGCTACTATAGGCAAGTTGTAAAGTATTTACAAGTGTTTTTAGATATAATTTCAGTGAATTTATGAAAAACTTAATGAGACAAAACATTTCCAATTACAATAAGCAATTTTAGGTTCACCTTCAGAAGGCATTTTTTATCTAGGCTCCAAGTTTTAAAAGTGTTTTTAATAATGTGGTTAATAAAAATATTACTATTATTATTATATAAAATAGTATTATTATTGTTCTTTTATTACGTTTGTTTTTATTTTGTACTTTGGTATATTTTATTTTCTTTTTTTAGGTGGTTATACTTTGAACACTTCCTTTTTTATTCTATAGGATTATAGGCCAGTTTTCCAATCTATTAGAAAATGTTTTGCGGATTGTCATTAGATGATTTGCCTCTCTGTGAGCTTAAAAATTATTGTTCAAAAGGTTGAGAGCTGATATAAATTTTACATTATCAATGACTTCAGTGCCTTCTTCATCATCGTGTGTGGATGTTTTCGATAGACATTCCTTTCTCTTAACGAATAATAATGTCTAAGTTAGTATATCTTTGGTGAATCAACTAGGCAGATATACTTGCATGAACGGAGTTATAAGTTTTGTCCTGGGAGGCAGGTACAAGATTGCCCTGTGGTGTATCAAATGGGGTCTGGGGGTACTCCTCTCATAAATAGAGAACATTTAAAAGACTGTTGATATTAGGCCAGCATCAAAAAACTTATATTATAATGTACATGCTTAAAACTACTTTTTTATTGGTAAGTTAGGGTATGGTATTCAATGTTATGTTTCTTATAAAATGCAAGTTGGAGGCTTTTAGACTAAAGCTTTGCAAAATTTAATACTTTAAAATTATTTTCTAATTTTGCAGTTCAAAAGTTTTTGTAGGCTGATTTTGTTTCTATGAGGAACATAATGTTAAATACCAAACTTCGTCTAAAACAATTAATAAAATTTCATTTTTAACATCACGACTTGTAAGATTAAAATAAAGTTAATATTTTTCTTTGAACTTACAAACATATTTATAAAATAACTCGCATACCATCAAATTAACAACTGTTGATGCCGAGTATATTTCTTATCAGTACTATTATTATTTTTATAGCATTTTAATAACTTCACTGTAAGCTTTCAATTATAAAAAAATAATACACCTGTCCAGAAAGTTAGAGGGCAACTATTTTTGTGCTGATAACCTTGTATCAGAATTTGAACATTAATATAGCTATCCTAACTTTCAAATTCTAGTTTTTTCTGACATTCCATAAATCATACATTTATGTCTCATACATATTGACCAATTTCTTTGACTTATTCTGGACTTCAGTCTCTATCAACCTGTTTGCTTGCCATTACTTTGGGAGTCTTTTTCATTCATTTGTTACTCAGGACTGTACCATACTATCTTTTATTAGTCACACTATAAATATCAGTTCTATCTTGCCGTGGTAATTTTATCCAAAAGTATTTATGATTTGTGGACAACATGATTTGTGTATTGTTATTTAGCCCAAAGCTTTGTTGTATGGATGTTGGATATTTTCTGTCATGGTGACTTGTCACTGATATTCGTTACCAGTGACAAAATATGGAAAATCCTAGTTTCAGTGACAGTGAATGGATTGGAAGTTGCCTCTGTTGTGATTGGACAAAACGTCGCAGTCACTGTATGAAACTGTCACTGGCTGTCATTGATTGATTTGTTTCTGTCATTGGATGATACAGCTGTCATTGGTTGATTTGTTGCTGTCACTGACTCTGCTCCCACCGCTTGTCTCACGGCACTGATTATCATGCATTGTTGTTGACTGAAAGGGAGAAGAGGGGTTCTCTCTGTTGTGATTGGACAAAATGTCACTGTCATGATGGAAAAGTTACTTATATTTTATCATTGTTACCATTGGTTGATTTATAGCTGTCACTTGTTCTACTCATTTACTCCGTGTGTGGGTGGTGGGTTTATGTCAGGTTTCAAGATAGTGACAGTGTTGTGTACAGTAGACGCTATTTCACACTCAGTAGTTTGTTCTCAATGTAGTTTATTTAGAAGAAAATGAGCCTTCCAAAAAAAAGCGAGATGTAGAATCATTTCACCAGTGTGGTATGCCTGCCAGTTATTGGCACATACAGAGCAGTCTCAGTATCCCTTGTCACTGTTACTAAAGTCACCAGTAAAAGTCATTGTTCCAAACCTGGGGCTGTCACCAAAATCTCCGATCTGCTAATGTCACTGTATTGATCATCCCTACTTTGTTGCTGATTTTCTATACATGTCAATTTAGTTTTGTTTTTACGATAAATGTCTAAGATCTACAATAACATAACTATATTAGCAATGACTATATGTAGCAGATATTAGTAGAGATAAATTTATCATCAATATTAATAAGCTATGGATATATGAATTTTTTTAAAGTTTTTGAAAACCTACAAAATCTAAAGTTGTTATTTGTAATCATCTTGAATTCACAGATTAAATTAAAAGTAGCTATACCATAACTAAGTGAATACTTTAGAACTTAGTTGCTGACACATTTCGTTTACTCTGAGATTAGACAGGTAGCTTTGTAAACAAAGCGATTGTTTCGAAATGTTTTAGCAAGTAAGTCCTAAAGTATTCACTTAGTTACGCTATAGTTACTTTTAATTACAAAATCTGTTACATATATTCTTCAGGAATAACGTGACCTCTATACGTTAAATTATACATTACAACATATACCTTGAAAATTTCAGCTTTATGTCTTACTTTATGAGAAACATGTAAGTACCTGTAATATTAGTATCTTTAAAAATATAATTCATTAAAAAAATTAACGTTTAAAACATACCATTTTGCAGATTTTCTACTCATTTAAGATATTCTTACACTAAATTTAGATTAATTTGTTTACATTTGTTGACTCCATCTTCACATGAGCTACTAGTAATCACTAAACACTTTTAAATGTTTTAAAAACTTGCCTATAGTAGCACTTACTTTGTTTGTTGAGGACGGCCGTTTCGGGAGATGTGTCCCATTGTCAACTCAGACCGTAACTACGTAAACCTTGAGATCAGTTACTCTGTGTCCCTGAGTTGACAATAGGACAAATCTCCCAAAGCGGCCGTCTTCAACAAACAAAGTGAGTGCTACTATAGGCAAGTTTTTAAAACATTTAAAAGTGTTTAGTGATTCATTGTTTGTTCAAATGCGTTCTAAAACATTCTTTAAAGTCTTTTTCTTCTCAAGGATTACCCTCAGTCTGCTTTTTATTATTCCTCCTTGAAACTCATTTTCTGACTTATTTATAAACCCTGCTACTGAAACTATCAAATGCAGAAGAGGATCTGTGGTTTGCTTTAGGGAATAGGTGCAATTAAAAAAGTTTCCAATAAAAAGAAAGCTAAAGATATTTGTCCTAATTTATAAAAATTTAATAAAACAATACTAAGTATATTTTTATTATTTAAGGAACATAGCTAATCAATAACTAATGTATTTTATAGTTTTGAACATAAATTTTTAAAGAATAAAAGCTTTAAATCCTTTAAATTTTAGTAAAAGAGGAAAATCATTCTTCTTCGTTTCGATTTATCAAATTGGTCGATGACATCATGAATGTGTAAGGGATTTGAAAAATTACAACACAAGAAATTTATTTAAAATAATTCATTTCTCTTCAGTTGTACAATAAGAATTACATGTAAGGGCTTAGAATATGTGTGTAAGAAACTAAGAATTTTCCATTCAATTAAATAGTTGTACGTATTTGTAGTTATGAACACAATAATTGTTGCTGATTTATATAATAAAAATAGAAGTTTGAATTCCCATGGTATTGAAGAGATCCGGTCTTTAAAACTAATAATATCTCATACCTTAAGTATTTATTAAATCTTACCTCTCCATTGTTGGAGTGCTCCAATACTTCAGAGGTGCAATAAGTTACATTCTCCTGTAGATCGTCATGATTCTGAGGTCATGTAAGTTTTTATATTTTCCTATACTTTCTAGCTGTAATGCTAAACCTAAAACTTAGCTATGTCAAAAAGAGTAAGACTGACTAATCCGTTTAGTGATTTATGATATCTTTATTATAAATACTTCAAATATTACACTTTTGCTAATACTTGCGACCAGACTTTTTTTTAACTAAAAGTTGTTAAATTGTTAACTTACACTTGGAGGAAACGTTTTTGTCTTACGACTAAACAAGTGGTAGGACGAAAACGTTTCCTCCAAATGTAAGTTAATAATTTAACAACCTTAAGTCAACAAAAAGTCTGGTCACAAGTATTAGCAAAAGTGTAATAAGAATTAACAACCAGCTCGCCATGAACAGCAACAAGATTTCGATACTTCAAAAATATTAAAAAATCAGGTTAATAAACTTTAACATCACAAACAAACCAAAATTAACATCATTTACACATTTCCTGATTTCACTAACATAGCACAAATTATATTCAATAAACAAGATAAGGAGTTGATTAACATAGGCCTCAAATACAATTTACACCACATAAACAAAACATATTACAAAAAAGTTACAAACATATTACTTGACTCTGAAAGAGCCATACCACCCACTGACACCAATGGTTTGTAAAACACCAATAAACATGTAAAGGATATTAGGTAAACGGTAAATATGTTTAGGTGTGCTCATCCTCAGTCAACACCTCTCAAAAGTGAATAATTAATTTCATACGAAGGATTAGCTCATTATCTCTCTGTTTATGTGAGAAAGCAAAAAAAAACTGCATTTGACAATTTCCCGACCTTTGAAAGGTGTTGTTCAGCAAGAACCTCGGGAAGGTGCTGAGCATGTCTCGCCAGGATGGGAAAGAATAGACGGAATGGTAAAATAGGCTCACAACCAAGGGCAACAAGAGGTTGGGAAAAGAAGAGAGAGGACATCTCTGAAAACATACAAAATACAATAATTAGCACATAATTAAATCTTATAATGATTTTCATTTGAAATTGATTTAATGAAGCACATAGAATTTAATATTGAAACACATAGATTTTAATATTGAAGCACATCAGGAATTTTTTAAAAAGTTCTCAACTATGTTTTTTAATAATGGGAATAATTTTTATAAATTACCATAAACAAATAATTTTCAGTGGGAAGTATAAAATGTGTTTAAATGTATGCTTTCATAATAAACATTATGTGTTAAACCAGATATTAAAAAATAATAATATGCTCAATAAATCTATTTAAAACTAATTAATTATTTCTCCTTTGATTATTAAAATACAGGACATTCTTAACATAATCAACAAATATTATTTGGAAAAAGCATCAGTAGGAGTAACAATAGTAATTACTATTATTATTTGTTTATCCTATAGATTTTAAAAAAAATAATAATAACGACAACCATTTACATTAAAAATATTTGTTGCAAGTTTGCTAAAAACAATTTTCCTTTCAATTAAAAAAAACCTCAATTCCTTTCAACAATTTTTGCCATTTGAGAGTGCATTTTATCCATTCTTTAAAAAAGTTCTAGGTTAAATGAAAATTATTTTGTTTACAGGTAATCTTTACTTAAAATCCCACTATTTTTTTACAGCTAAGACGGCCCTGACAAACTCAGCATCACAGTAAAAGCAATCATTGTTTAACAACAATGCAGCTGTGTGAGCGAGTCCAGTCACAGCCTAATCAGCTGAAACTACGATACGCACTTGTATTGCAGCTGTTGAGCCTTGGTTGTTCCTGTCGGGTATGTACATGCCTTCAGACATGTGCGCTGGTGGAGGCTGACGAAATGGCAATCCGGTTATTGGAATAGTAGGTGAATTGTTTCCTCCTTCCATTTCACTTGCAGTTAATCTTCTGCTCCACTGGAAAAAACAGTTGTTCTACAAGTCACCTTATAAATTTTACTATATCCTAAATTTCAGTGATGTGACTGACAATGATTTTACACTAACAGGTCAAACTGTGATTGCTACTTTTAAATAATTGTGATTGTAATGATTTAACTGTGATTGCCAGTTGCTATTAGTTATTGAAATTAGGTTAAATGTCACTTGACCATGTCAGTATGATTGTTTATATTAATTAATAGTTGTGTTAACAAAGTTGAAGGTTTTCCCTTGAAAATTTAGCAGATTTTAATTTATCTACTTGAATATATTATCAAAATGTTACTAAAAATGTAAATAATATTTATAAAAATTTCTGTTATTTTATTTCACGTGCCTTAGCCCATGCCTTTTGATGCTCTGTTTTATTATGTAAAAGAAAAAATTTGTTTAAAAACCAATAAGTAAATTTTTGTCATTTAAGAATAATAGATTTCATACATCAAAACGACATTATTAGGTAACTAATTTATTATAAATGTTAAAAAAATATATTTTAATTTATTCACTGAAAAAAATATTTCCTCACATGATATTTAAAATTTTGGACTTAATCGGAGTATGGCTCGATCGTAGATCAACTTCCTGATATTGAATTATTATTTTTTTAAAACTGTATTATCATCAATTGTCATTCACAACACTTGAAAAAAATCTATTTGAACTAGATCAAATGAATAAAAAGTATTTTATTAAATTTTTATAAATTTGTAAAAGATATATATATATATAGAAAATAAAAGATATTTTATAAAAAACATATTATATATATATATATATATATATATATATATATATATATATATATATATATATATACATATACACACATATATATAATGTATTATTTGTTATAATATCATATAGCTTAATACAATTCATATCTTACCATTTGCCTAATCAGTGACTTAGCCACATCCCACTCCGATCCTATCTCACCCCCCACATACACAAAGAATAGTTTACAATCGACGACCGTCATCTGGGTGTGACAATTGTAAACTGTTTGGGTCCCGCTTCACGTGTTGGCGTGATTTACCACTCCGTCACAGTTTAGTTAGAAAAGAACCTGTTACTTCATCTTGCTAAGAAACGGGTCAAACTGTGATTTAAGAACAACAGTGACCAAATCACAAGTTTGCAAACAACTTTCCATCACTGCTAATTATATGGAGCTTTAGCAATCTAAATAATGAATCCGAATAGCTTAACATGAGATACGTGATCTATATACCGATAAGAACAATAGCAACTCAATAAAATAGTGCTTCAAATATTCGTTTTTACAAATCGTAAATATGAACTTATTTTTTAATATCTACCATTAAAAAAAAGGTTAGTAAAAATATTTTTTTTTTTAATGATATTGCTTTAAAAAACAAAAATCTGTCGTTGGACAAGAAACTGGAAGCAAATTTTTCCAGGTTGTAAAACTTTATTAACACTAATAACAAACCTAAAGAATCAGAATATATCTATTTATTGAGTAAACTGTATAGTTTGCAACCTGATATAGATTTCTGTTACATGGTTCTTTCGTGGAATACCTGCTGAACAGTATGAAGTATGTAGAAACATTTCAATCTACACCCAACACATACTCAACAGCCAGGACACTATAACACGCACAGACACAGACACGTGCGCGAGCGCTCACGCGTTTCGTCACCATTTCCCTACAAAAACTCTCCCTTAACCGTTAATAGCAAAGAGGGGTACATTCTGAGTATCTCGTAACAACGGCCCCCCTTTAGTCAAAAAAAAGTGTTACTACAGACAAATGCTAACATGTTAATATATGTTAACGTTATTAAAGATATTCTGTGTTTTTTAGCTTTTTATTTGGCTGCTTTTACTGACGGATTCTTATTGCATTTTTAACATAAATCAATATTAAATTATAAATAAATAAATAACTGCACATGAACACACAAAACAATTGACCTTATTGTCATATGCGTTTCGACTTGTTGCAGTTGTAAATTTGTAGTGGTATCACTGATGATGATGACACAAGTCATCGAAACGTTTATGACAATAACGTTTACTGGTTTGTGAGGTCATGTGTAGTTATTCATTTATAAGCTTATTTAAATTATTACTTACAATATTAAATTATTAAGCACTTAAGAAATTTAAAAGCAAAATAATGTAATCTTCTTGTATAAATTATACAAACGATAACTTTGTGCGACATTTAGAGTCCGACGAAAACGGAGCTAGTTTTTTTACTTATTACACTTTTGCTAGTACTTGCGACCAGACTTTTTGTTAACTAAAGGTTGTTAGATTGTTAACTTACACTTAAACGTTTCGTCTTACGACTGTTTCAGCCTCGTCATGAACAGCAAAAAGATATCGATAGTTTTTTAAAAGATTTTATACATAAGATAATTTGTCATTGCCTGTTCCTTAGTTGAAACTAATGAAAAAAGTTGATATAAACATGGCCCTGGATACGATTCGTTAACTAGTTAAAGCTGGCGACCTTTACTCGAGCATTTCGATTCCCCAATTAAAATGAACCTATTCTGAAATTTGTAGAGTTAATTGAGGCGTAAAACTTTATTGAGTTTATGTAAAATGAACTGACAAATGTAATAAAACTCAGACCTATGTTTACGGTAATTTTTAAGATATCAAACGAAGTACACAACCTCGAACTCCAAAAACATGCTGCGTTTAAATTTAAGTATACTGTCTTTTTAATCACTTAAACAATAGTTTATGACTATCCGAACTTTGAGTTTAGTAAATTTGTTAAAACTTACTGAGACAGAACGTTTTCGATCGCTATGTGGCGATCTTCATCTATAAAAATCAAGAATATACTGTCTTTGTTAGATTATTAACAAAAAATCCTTTATTTTTTTAACTAAAACTTGCAGAGAATTTAATTTAGAAAAATATTGGCCAATAATAATCATATAAACTTTAAATAATTTAATTTTCAATTAATTCCAACTGACGTCAAACAGATAAAATATGTTCAAAGTTTTTTTTTACTAAACACACCTACTAATATGTAGGTAGTAGGGCTTAGCTAATAATGGGAACAATTTACCAAAAGTAATTATTAAAAGAGTATATTAAAAATATCACTAAACAATAGTTTCAAAATGCAGACTAGTTTCTGCGACGTTGTCCCTTTCATCAGTGATTTGCATACCTACTATAGTGAGAACACATGTTAAATTCTTGAATTTTGTTTTCCATTACGTTCGGTTAATCTTAATTAATCACTTTAACATTAGTTTATGGCTATCCGAACTTTATATTTTGTCAATTTGTGAAAACTTACTGAGGCAAAATGTTTTCGATCGCTATGTGGCGATCTTCGCCAGTGTCTTCTGCTTGGAGATGTTGGGCTAAGCGGTGACGGCTTTAAAGGTAGGTTTTCGATAGTATCAAAGAGTATATGTGACTTTTATTAGGTTTGTTCGTTTAATATGTTTGTACTTTGTGTTTTTGTGTGTCTAAATTTCATGTTGTTCTAGTGTGTTGAGATGTGGTCTTTTTTTGTTGATGTGTAAGATGTCTATTGTACAATACAAAATACAACACGACACCAACAACAAAGATAAACTACAAGCACCAGGCGCATACAAACTAAACTGCGACAAATGAACAAATTCTACATTGGACAAACAGGTCGCAGCTTTAAACAGAGTCAAGGAACACAAACAGAATACCAACTCAGCATTTTACAATCACATAAAAGAAACAGGACACAATTACACAGACATTTAACATAACCTAGAAATCTTACAAATCTACAAAAAAGGATCACATCTCAACACACTAAAACAATATGAAATATACAGATACACAAAAACACAAAAAACACAACGTACAAACATATTAAACGAACAAACACAATACAAATCACACATACTCTTTGATACTATCGAAAACCTGAATTCAAAACGTCACCGCTTACCCCCAACATCTCCAAGCAGAAGACACTGATGAAGATCGCCACATAGCGATCGAAATCGTACTGCCTCAGTAAGTTTTAACAAATTTACAAAATTTAAAGTTCTGATAGTCATAAACTAATGTTTAAGTGATTAAACATGTTAAATGTTAAAAAGATTTTTAAAATAATTCTAAATTTAATTACAAACATAATTTAATTATTTTAGCTGTGTATAACCAATTAATACGCTAGTAAAACAATTCAGTTTATACAATCTAAACTAAGCAATTAAAAGTAAATTATTTTACGTCATTTTAGAACTTTTGTCTATAGTAGGTTGATAGAACTGACAGCTGATCAACAATTTTAATAATGTACTTTGCTTGAATATTTTATATTGAAATGTCATACAGAAAAAATAAGTAAAAATTGATATCAGAGTTAAAATGCCGTTTTAATTTCCTAATGAGAATTATGACGATATAATTTTTTTGTTATGGGTATAGTAATGGAAATGCGGAAGCTACTGGTTTTGAATATGTGGTTAAACCTCTCTCATTGGCTTCTAGACAGTGGCGATAAGTTTAATTCAATTTTATTTACTAAAGGAGTCACTTTTATGAGAAACGGGTTCTTTAACTCTAAAAATAGTCATTTACCGAGGGAAATACATCCACGTGTAATCTTGGAAACTAGGTTCAAGCACAGACTTCACATTGCTCTTTGGTGTGACGTTTTGTATGACAAAACTCTAGGGCGAAAAACCTTATGGGACATGTACACAAACAATGTAAAAAAAAATAATTTACCGTGGTTTTGGCAGACAGATATCTACAAATATTTTTTCAAAAGATTTTCTAACATGATGGTGAAACTCCACACTTCTTATACTTTTGGTATCAACTTGGCAAAAAAATTACTACTTACTGATAATTTTTCAGCAGACGCGTTTCGCACTAGGTCAGCGTATTGTTCAATGCTGAAAGTCACTTACGAGACTCACAGCATTGAACAATGCGCTGACCAAGTACGAAATGCGTCTGCTGAAAAATTATCACTAAGTAGTGATTTTTTTGCCAAGTTAATACCAAAAGTTCAACCCTTTTCTTCCCTTTTGTGGCCAGAAATAATTTGAATGCTACATTCTTGAACTGGATAGGCCGTGGTGGACCAAATCAACCGACTGACAACTTACGTGGTGGACTGACTTTACGCCACTTGACTAGTCTTTTATATGTTTATTCAAAAGAATTATGCTTAGTAATAAACAAGTATAAACAGATTTTATCTATTTTTCGAATGTTTTGTCTTTGTTTAAAAGTTAATCCTTAAAAATTTGTGTATGTCTATTATTGACCTATTTTACATCATTCACTTTAGAATTAAATACTATACGTAAAAAATGTACATATTCCTCAATCATAGGCCTATTTACGAAGTTAGTAAACTTCAAATAGAAACGAAATATATATATATATATATATATATATATATATATATATATATATATATATATATATATTAAATATGGTGATATGTTTTCTTGTAATATAGTTAATAAATTAAAAATATTTCAAAAACAAGAATTCTTTTAATACATATATTATTCAAAGCTTTTCGCCGATAAAGTGATCAAATGAAAGAGAAAAATATAATATATCAAATTGGATTAGAAAATGGATATAAAAGAAAAACTATAGATAAATTAAATAATAACATAATAAGAAAACAGAAACTCGAAAATAACTTTGTACCTAATAAGAGAGAAAATATTTGGACAACTTTTACATTCATTGATAACGAAATAAACAAAGTTACAAAATTATTTAAAGAAACAAATTTACAAATTACTTATAAAACTGATAATAAAATTAAAAATTTAATAAACAATAATAATAATTAAAACAATATGCACGAAATAAATGGTGTAAATAATATAAAATGTCAAGATTGTAATACAATATATGTAGGACAAACAAAATAGAAATTAAAAGAAAGATAAAAAGAACATTTAAACGCTTATATTAAACCAAACATATACAAATCAAATTTAGCGACTCATTATATTAATAATGGACACAAATTTCCTGAAATATAAAATATGAAATTATTAAAAGAAGTAAACAAAGGATTAAAGATGAATATATGTGAAACATTGGAAATTTATAAACATAAAGTTAAAGACATATTAATTTATGAACAAATTAACATGAGATCAAGGCACCAAACTATTTATAAGGTCATTGATGTTATAGAAAAAATTACATAAAATGCAATTCTTATAAACATATGGTTGTTTGTAGTACATATGATTTGATTTTTGTAAAAATATTTTGTTACGTAGTTATTTTTCCTGAAGATGCTGGTACTGTTTTATCGGCGAAAAGCTTTGAATAATATATGTATTAAAAGTATTTTTGTTTTTGAAATATTTTTAATTTATTAATTATATATATATATATATATATATATATATATATATATATATATATATATATATATATATATATATATACATATATATATATATATATATATATATATATATATATATATATATATATATATATATATATATATATAGGCTATATATGTGGGTAAATAACTCTTCATAAACAAAAATTTGTATTTTATAATTTTTTAAATTTATTATTTTTTAATTTACACATTGAAGCTTTTTGCTGATTGATACTATCAGCCAGACGTAGTCATAGAACTATAAGCTAGTTTTATGCTATAGCATAGAGCTATTAGCTAGTTTTGATAATGCTGATACTACCAATCAGCGAAAAGCTTCAATGTGTGAAGAAAAATAAAATACAAAATCTTGTTTATGAAACTGTTATTTAACCATGTATATTAAATATGGTGATATGTTTTCTTGTAATATAGTTAATAAATTAAAAATATTTCAAAAACAAGAATACTTTTAATGAATATATTTATTCAAAGCTTTTCGCCGATAAAATAGTATCAGCATCTTCAGGAAAATAATTATCTAATAAAAAAAATAATGATTTTTTTATTAGATAATTATTTTCCTGAAGATGCTGATACTATTTTATCGGCGAAAAGCTTTGAATAAATATATTCATTAAAGGTATTCTTGTTTTTGATATATTTTTAATTTATTAACTATATATACAAGAAAACATATCCCCATATTTAATATATATATATATATATATATATATATATATATATATGTGTGTGTGTGTGTGTGTGTGTGTGTGTGTGTGTATGTGTGTTTGTGTATGTGTGTGTGTGTGTGTGTATGTGTGTGTGTGTGTGTGTGTGTGTGTGTGTGTGTGTGTGTGTGTGTGTGTGTGTGTGTGTGTGTGTGTGTGTGTGTGTGTGTGTGTGTGTGTGTGTGTGTGTGTGTGTGTGTGTGTGTGTGTGTGTGTGTGTGTGTGTGTGTGTGTGTGTGTGTGTCGATACCAGATATCCTAAACATTACCATAGTTAAACTATAAACATATGAAACCTCTATACCCTAACTCACTTTATCATTGATTTAATTCCTTATGCAGGGAACTACCTCTGGTAGTTTGTTTTGTAAAATATCTCTGAGGATGATTGTTGTGGAATTGAAATGTGCACAAGGCATAAATAAAAAAATAAAAAAGTTATTTGTAGTACGGAGGTTTATTTATTTAAATTAAGTATTTCGCCACATTTGATGTATACAGTTATTATCGTACTTATAGGTCAGAGACCTTTTTAATTCAATTTGCGAGTTCATTTTACATAAAATCCGCTAAAATGTGCCCCTCAATTAACGCCCTACTAATTTCAGTGTGACTTTATTGTAACGGGGGAACTGAAAACCAGACGAAATCTTTCGCCATCTGTTAACTGGTTAATAAAGCAGTTCCAGACCTATGTTTATAGGAACTTTTTTCATTAGTTTCACCTGAGGAGCAGGCCTTGAAAGTTTCGCCCATTCTCCTTGGAACACCGTGTGTAGAGTCTGGTTATTAGAATTATGATTATATGATGGATGTTCCGAAGAAGATTATAAATTAAAACGAATATCTATTCCAATATATTGCAGAATTTAATAAGTACTTTATAAATACTTTGTATAAATACTTGTGCATCAATAGGTTTTTTAAATGACTACTTTTTGTATAATTTTGTAGATTCGAAAAACCAATACTTACTGATATTTTTCAGCAAATGCGTTTCGCGCTAGATCAGTACATTGTTCAATGTTGTCACGGAAAAAAGCAGTGTTTGTAAGTCCTTGACTCACAGCATTGATCAATGCACTGACGTGGGATACACGTTTGCTGGAAAATATCAGTAAGTAGTGGTTTTTTTGCCAAGTGATACCAAAAGTAGTATTAAAATTAAATTTATAAAACTATAAACAAAAGAATAAATAGGCTACGACTCACAATTACTAAAACTTTAATATCAGACGCGTTTCAATGACATTACGTCATCATCTTCAGTGATGCTACATAATCGGCACCTAATTTTTAAAAAATAATTAATTTAATTTAATTTTCATTTTAAAAAAATTGTTTCGATTGTGTAGCATCACTGAAGATGATGACGTAATGTCATTGAAACGCGTCTGATATTAAAGTTTTAGTAATTGTTAGTCGTAGCATATTTATTCTTTTGTTTATAACCTTTACTCACAAGCCATGTCGAATATTGTTTATTATAGAACTATGTAGGTTAACAAGTATTTCCCATCGAAAATCGTAACACAATTGAATGCTTAATGTATGAGCGAAATTTACTTTGAAATTTGTTTAAATTTCATTTGTTTATTTTAAATTTACATTGACAAACATGTTTACTGCTTAGCAGTGGCGGATTTAAGGGTGTGCTTAGGGCTCTAGCCCCTCCCAAAATATGGGAAAGTGAAAATTTATAAACTATAAAATAACCCTTTAAATGTAAAATAAAATTGCCATTTCCGATGTGTGTGTTCGTCCCCATTCTAAATCTACTTAATAATTAGTAGAATATGTTTACAAACCCCTATTAATTACCATAATGCCGTACTATAATCATTATGAATACGCCCACCGTCAATGTAAGAAATAAGTGGTTTACACTGTAAGTATATGGTAAATGGGGTTAATAATGCGTGTGTAATATCACATAGCAGGCCTGTAACTGTTCCCCTCACATCAGCCGCTCCTGCTGCTTATTATAAGACGGAAAAAAGTATAAAAAAATGTTTCCGTTATAACAGCTTCCTCTTGAGTCGAGTTGATAATATAAAACCTGGCCTGCGGGGTTTCAAAAATTGTTTTCTATATGTTTAACATTTAGTTATTCCACTTATTTGTGGTAGTTTGCATCGGGCACATTTCGATACCGATAATCGATTAGTCGTCGAAGCAGGCATATTTAAAACAGACTAGCTGCGCCGAGAGTTGATTTGAAGCAGTTGTACAGCATTCCATCTTAACACGCCCTAACTAATTTCTCTCCCTCTTTGCTCGTCTACCCCCGTCAGTTGTTTTTCCGGCGGGTTTGTTTGCCGAGTCGACAAATTTGGCGAAGGGTCACTTGCCGCATCAGCCAGTTTTCAATAAAATACAACTCCCTCCGTTCTTTGCTACGCCGGGACGCGGCAGCGTTCTGACCATGTATTGCCACTGAAAGCTATCTTATATTTCACCCTCCGTTTGGCACCCTTCTCCAGGCCGGAAAATGATAAACATTAACTGTGATAAATATTAACTCGTACCGTCTATTTAACTCACCCTAACTGCACCCCAACAATTAATGTCCGTTTCAATGTTTTTAGCTCTGTAGTATGGCCTATCACACAGTATATATTAATACGATTCTTATGTGTAAACATAAAAACTTGTTGTAGTTAGTAGCTAGTTAGAACTAAATGTTCTTAGAAATGATTTCACTTTGGGAAACACCTTTAACAGTATTGTTTCTTCAATGCATTTATATTTATATTTAAATTGATTGTTTTCATGTATTTTTTTGATTAATTCAATTATTTTCAATAACAAGAATATTACATTAAAGTGAACTTCCGTTGTTTTTAGTGTTGGAGCTCTTAGATAACACGTAAGTTTATTATTACAGGTTGTTGTGTAATTATTAAAATTAAATCTTAGGCTGTAGATGTCGACACTAAATTAGTTTCAAATTTAATTATTTTTATTAATGATGACAATTGTGTTAAATACACACACACACACACACACACACACACACACACACACACACACACACACACACACACACACACACACACACACACACACACACACACACACACACACACACACACACACACACACACACACACACACACACACACACACACACACACACACACACACACACACACACACACACACACACACACACACACACACACACACACACACACACACACACACACACACACACACACACACACACACACACACACACACACACACACACACACACACACACACACACACACACACACACACACACACACACACACACACACACACACACACACACACACACACACACACACACACACACACACACACACACACACACACACACACACACACACACACACATATATATATATATATATATATATATATTTATAAATAATATACATATTTGTTGATTCCATCTTCACGTGAGCTGCTAGTTATCACATATTAGTTAAATATATATACATATACAAATATATATATATATATATATATATATATATATATAAATATACATATACATATATATATGTAAATATATATATATATATATATATATATATATATATATTCATTTATATATATATATGTATATGTATATTTATATATATGTGTGTGTGTGTGTGTGTGTGTGTGAGAGAGAGAGAGAGAGAGAGAGAGAGAGAGAGAGAGAGAGAGAAAGAGAGAGTTAGAGAATTAGCAAACAGAATAGAAAATCAATTGATTTATTTATAAAATTTTCATTTGAGTTTACCAATATAAACAGTTTTATTACTAATTATATTACATTTTAGTTTGTAACTTCTTGTTTGCTAGATTTTAATTTTGTAATAAGACCCTCTGATGATGATGACATGGTCATCGAAATGTACATAAGGGTTTAATCTTAAGTAACTTGTTTTATTTGTTATTTTTTATTATTTTTGTGGTATTGGGGTTCATTCCAATATTTTCATTTGTAAATGCATTCGCAATATAGTTAACAATGACACCGAAAATGACAATAACAATCAGTATAATCAAACAATAACTACATACAAATAATTAACAACTAACAAATGTTATCTACAAGTTTAAGAACCGTTACAAAGCCTCTATCTACATTTCGCAATCACTGTTAGCATCATCAGAATCTTACAACTGGACTCAGTTTACTTCCGTATTAGGAAACAATATAACGTTAAAGTTGCCTGTTGTAATCATCTTGAATTCACTGATTAAACTATAATTAAATAAAACCTAACTAAGTGAATAGGTAAGGGCTTACTTGCGGACGTTTTTTGAAACAGTAGATGCTTTGCTTCGTAAATGGAACGATTGTTTGGAAATGCGTCAGCAAGTAAGCCCTGACGTATTCACTTAGTTATGCATTAATTAATTACACTTTAATTTTAATTAGACACACATTCTGACTTATTGCTAAAGCTCAATAAGGAAGTAATGAAACCTATGAGCAATAAAACCAGCTGTTGTATGGAATCATACGATATTACGTAATTTAATAAGTTCTAAATGTGCAGAAAATTGCATTTGAAAATAATTTCAATTTAGACGTCTAAATACTCTCGAATAAAATAAAAATTGGAACCTCTTTTTCATTAGAAATTCCATGAGACAAAATTAATTTATATCTGGTCTTTGTAAACGTTCGTGGGATTGATGATACGTTTAGTTGATTCACTTCCTAACATCTTATGCTTCTAAAGTATTCAATTTAAAAAAGTAATATTAACCTGTGAATATATAAAACTCAACGATTTAATCTCTGTGTTTAAAGAGAGTATGGCTTAGTTACATGTTGTACAGAATATTTCAAATGTATAGTCCAACATAGTAGCTTTGTTATCGGTAGTTGAGGGGGGGGGGTACTGGCCAAAGAATTACGGACTTCATTATCCACTTAGCTCTCGGTCTCGATGATACAGTACAGAATGTTGCGTGCAGTACGGAAATCCTGGTCCTTCGGGAGGTTCTAACTGGTCGCGAGAGGTTCCGGAAGAGCGGTTGAAACCCAAAGGGCCAGTCATTAATCCAGGCCTTACTGAAAAGCTTTCGGGCTCTTACAGACTGGGATCAAGGGTCGTGGCACAAACGCCCCTGATGCTAGTCACCCGGGCGGGAGTTACGAGTTTGGGGTTGGATTCGTGGGGGCATGGTTACACATTCTCGTTAGTAGATTACCCAACACTTGCTTATAAGAACGTAATGTATGACTGGAAGTTGAAAGACAGGTATTCCGAGCCACCAACCTTCTTTTTCCACCATCTATCTCTTCTTGAATTCTCTTTCACAAACTCACCTGTGCAGATATTTGTTTTCTCAGTTTTGGATGTAGCGTAATAGTGTGTCACGTTTGTTTATTCTGTGTGTGTGTGTGTATGTGTCACTCAACACCCCACCAGAGGCCAAGTTGTCAGAGGCAAACTGTATCTTCGAAGGTATAGTGTGTCACGTTTGCTTATTCTGTGCGCGCGACCGCGCGCGTGTGTCACTCAAGACCCCACCAGAGGCAAAGTTATAGAGGTAGACTGTATCTTCGAAGTTATAGTGTGATACGTTTCCTTATTCTGTGCGCGCGTGCGTGTGTCACTCAAGACCCCACCAGAGGCCAAGTTTTAGAGGCAGTGTATCACTTAAGACCTTTCCAGAGGCAAAATTATCAGAGGTAGACTGTATCTTCTAAGGTGTACTCCACCTACCTTTGTACGTTTCTTTGACAATTAATTATGTAACTAAGAAAAAAATTAAATAGTTGAGTTTTGCTGTAAAACGATTATATTTAGTAATCTTTACTATAATTTGGGTAGTTAGAACGAACAGCTGGTTTTGGTAGATTTATACCGTATGACTGTTTTAGAGTTTGGTTTAAAAACACAAAAAATAATAAAAGTTGACAAAAAAAATTAATTTAAATTTCAAATTAACTAAATTAATAATGTTTAATTATATGAATATAATGCTAAAATGTCCTCATTTACAACTTCAAATTCAACAGGTTTAATAGTTAAAATAATTAGTGAAATGGACATAAATACTAAATCGATTCTAAAGAACCATTCTAGCGTAGAAGTTTAACTTATTTTATAAAACTGGATTTATAAACGGAAATTAATAATAATAAATAAACACAAATATATTTAAAAGCCCTTAGAATGTTTTATTTAACAGTGCACGCCGTTATCTACTAAATTTAAAAGCACCCCTTTACAGCAGTATACGGGGGTTGTATGTACACATAAAGTCTGTAAACGTTTTTACGACGCAAATCAAATCTGACTTTAGTAGGTATTGAAAGAGTTGTTTTGTAAATAGGTAGTATAGATGCTGACGACCGCATAAAGTTTGTAAAACCGAGATGTAACTTTCCAAGCACAGTTTTATATTTCCAGTAATGTACTAAACCGATAACTTTCGAATATCATATTCCTTCTTCTATACACAGAAAAAACTTTCAAGTTAAGAAGTGTATCCTCATATTTATTGTATGTAATTCACGGATAATGATAATTTATATCGATTATTTTCAACGGAATTGTATTTTGTTCAATTTTGATAAGTGCAGTGTCGAGCCTTGAAAAATGAGGCCTGGGCGGTAAATATAGGGGGTCTATTAATAATAACACTTAATAAGAAAAATCTCCTATACAAATATAATTGTTACGTCGTATATTTCAGTACCGCCTTTTGTATATACATAACGCCACATGAAGCGATTGGCTACAAATTTGTACATAGTAAAGGTTTATCCAGGGATGCTCCAGATATTTTTGGTTACTGGGATAATTACTTATTATATTTGAAATTTTTCAAACTTTTACATTGAAATAATTTACAGATTATGTAGAAATTTGCCATGAAATTTATCAAATATTCGCCACAAAAAAGGAAATACTCGTTTGATAGATAAGACGTATCTGTGTGGCAAGACAAACCACAACGCCTAGCAAAACTAAACCGTACGAAATTAACCACAAGTTTAGAAGGTTTCTTTTAAGTATGAACGTCTGTACGTATACCTCGTCCGTGTAAGTAACAAAGCTTTTATATGTCTTCCTCGTGGTATCAAGGCCCTTAATAGTTCTACAACATTCTAATAATACGAAATATCAGTGGATCCGAGATAGGATACAAACAAGTCTGGATATCATTGTAACGTAGAACTAGAAATGTCATAGGCAAGACCTTGGGATCTAGGGTTAGAAGTTTCCGATTCCGTTACAGTCGGTGATCTTGCAAAGTGGTCTCACTTAACTGGAGTTTAAAGTTTGCACAAGTTTTACAGGAAAGAGCCAGACTTACATGCTTATAGCGTAATATTATCTACTCTTGTAGCAATTGTCATGAATAGATCCGGAACTATCGGTAGCCAAATAAGCAGAATTTCTCCCGAAAGTTCTACTATTTCCTACAGTATCACAGTATTAACTCTTAGGTTTTTTCTCTGTTCTACTCCCATACTAATTCGTAACATATTTTTAGCGTAGTAAATATTTTCTAGCAAAATTAACACTAAATATCCTAAAATATTATATATAATTAAATGTTGATTAGTGTAGGCCTAATGTTTAAAAAAAATTAATGTAAAACTCAAATGCAAAACCACTTAATATTCTCTACATAAAATTAGTAGTTTTTCTCCTCAACGCTTTATCAATCTCTCTCAATTAAAAGACAAATGAACTCTGGGTACTTAAGTATTATATGGAAGCCACTATTGTACATATGTTATTTACATGTGGCAAAAATATACAACCCACCCCCAATGCAATGTGCGTATAATTAATCAAAAACATGACCTGAAGCTATATTGATAAATAATATTGTTGTTATTGCCACGGAAGGTTAATTTTATATACCTATCTTGAAATATACCTATTATGTATCCTGTCAGGATAGATTTGGTTATAATTTTATACATTTAACCAAACAAATATAGCTTACACATGTATGGCTAGAATAGAGATAACGTGACGTCACCTGGCAAAAAGTATTACTCCGCGGAAGTAGACGTCTAATTATGTAGTATAAAATTACAACCAAATATATCCTGACAGGACAGTCTATAGGTATATTTTAATATAGGTATATAGTAATGTATAAAATTACAGCCAAATCTATCCTGACTGGACAATATATAGGTATATTTTAATATAGGTATATAGTAATGTATAAAATTACAACCAAATCTATCCTGACTGGACAATCTATAGGTATATTTTAATATAGGTATATAGTAATGTATAAAATTACAGCCAAATCTATCCTGACAGGACAGTCTATAGGTATATTTTAATATAGGTATATAGTAATGTATAGAATTACAGCCAAATCTATCCTGACTGGACAATCTATAGGTATATTTTAATATAGGTATATAGTAATGTATAAAATTACAACCAAATCTATCCTGACTGGACAATCTATAGGTATATTTTAATATAGGTACATAGTAATGTATAAAATTACAGCCAAATCTATCCTGACTGGACAATCTATAGGTATATTTTAATATAGGTATATAGTAATGTATAAAATTACAACCAAATCTATCCTGACTGGACAATCTGTATGTATATTTTAATATAGGTATATAGTAATGTATAAAATTACAACCAAATCTATTCTGACTGGACAATCTATAGGTATATTTTAATATAGGTACATAGTAATGTATAAAATTACAGCCAAATCTATCCTGACAGGACAGTCTATAGGTATATTTTAATATAGGTATATAGTAATGTATAAAATTACAGCCAAATCTATCCTGACTGGACAATCTATAGGTATATTTTAATATAGGTATATAGTAATGTATAAAATTACAACCAAATCTATCCTGACTGGACAATCTATAGGTATATTTTAATATAGGTACATAGTAATGTATAAAATTACAGCCAAATCTATCCTGACTGGACAATCTATAGGTATATTTTAATATAGGTATATAGTAATGTATAAAATTACAACCAAATCTATCCTGACTGGACAATCTGTATGTATATTTTAATATAGGTATATAGTAATGTATAAAATTACAACCAAATCTATTCTGACTGGACAATCTATAGGTATATTTTAATATAGGTACATAGTAATGTATAAAATTACAGCCAAATCTATCCTGACAGGACAGTCTATAGGTATATTTTAATATAGGTATATAGTAATGTATAAAATTACAGCCAAATCTATCCTGACTGGACAATCTGTAGGTATATTTTAATATAGGTACATAGTAATGTATAAAATTACAACCAAATCTATCCTGACTGGACAATCTATAGGTATATTTTAATATAGGTATATAGTAATGTATAAAATTACAACCAAATCTATCCTGACTGGACAATCTGTATGTATATTTTAATATAGGTATATAGTAATGTATAAAATTACAACCAAATCTATCCTGACTGGACAATCTGTATGTATATTTTAATATAGGTATATAGTAATGTATAAAATTACAACCAAATCTATCCTGACTGGACAATCTGTATGTATATTTTAATATAGGTATATAGTAATGTATAAAATTACAACCAAATCTATCCTGACTGGACAATCTGTATGTATATTTTAATATAGGTATATAGTAATGTATAAAATTACAACCAAATCTATCCTGACTGGACAATCTGTATGTATATTTTAATATAGGTATATAGTAATGTATAAAATTACAACCAAATCTATCCTGACTGGACAATCTGTATGTATATTTTAATATAGGTATATAGTAATGTATAAAATTACAACTGGAGACTTTATAGGTAGGCCTATATTTAAACATATGTACACGTAGTACGGAGTATTGATACACGGACGTGTTACTTCTTACTACTTCGAACTGAATTTTTACCTAACTTTATTTGATAAAAACACACCTTTGTTGTAAAAAAAAATGTTATGCATATGGGCTTAGGGCATGTTTTATGTAGTCGTTTTTGGAGTCTAGCAAGGAAACCCCCTCTACAATAGTGGCCGCCGTATAATACGTGAGCTCTGTCATTTTTGCAACCGGAACTCACATAACTTCACCAATTGATGATGACAGGCGACGCATTATTAAATGTCATAAACACATTCCATTGAGTATTAATAAAACTGTCTGTTTGACTTACTCATTATGCTGATGCCTCCTACTGCTTAAAGTTTTTAAAATTATTTACTTTAACTGAAAAACACGCATTATCATCTGACTTCACTGTCCTTAACGTGATCAAAATATAAGAGGATTCTCGGAAATAAGAGAGTTTAAAATCATTACCTGACAGCCTTTAAGATTAGAGAAGGAAAGGGTTTGGAGGCCTCTGTGGATGTCTAGCTTCTGTGGGTAGCATGATTACAGAAACATGGCCTTAGTGGTTCGGCTGGTAATGTAGCCCTTTACTAAGCCTTAACATTATTTGGGAGCCCCTTTCATGACACCATTGGCTTTAGTTTTATCACTGGTAAATATTGCTAGTAATCACTGTAGAATTTTGGGAAAAGCAATGGGGTTTTGGCTTGAGCTATGTTCTCGTTAATAATAATAATAATAATAAACTATGTTGTTTTCTGACCATTACACACCTTATATCAGTAATTTAAGTAGTTAGTTAGTAAAAGGGTTTATCTGTAATTGTCGCTGTAAGAAGTGTAGGTGTAGTTACATAAATTATTTTGTTATTAATATAACTGCTTTTGAGCAATTTAACGATTTGAGTAAACTCAAAGATATATATATATATATATATATATATATATATATATATATATATATATATATATGATGAAATGTTACTATCTGGAGTACATCCGTTCATTCTGCAGTCCATAAATTCGCAGTTCCGACGTTTCGCTAGAATCTCATCCAGAATTGACGAGGTGAACCCAACAATAGTAGAAGAGCGAATTTATGGACTGCAGAATGAACGGATGTACTCCAGATAGTAACATTTCATCATATTTTTCCATCCGTGAAGGAATACGTATCAGCATATATATATATATATATATATATATATATATATATATATATATATATATATATTAGTAAATTAGCAATTTTCATTCCTGATGATGTTGGTACTGTTTACCAACGAAAAGCTTTCAATATAAATTAATAAATATTTTTGTATTTGAATAACCTATGTTGTTTTAAAATATATATATATATATATATATATATATATATATATATGTGTGTGTGTGTGTGTGTGTGTGTGTGTGTGTGTGTGTGTGTGTGTGTGTGTGAAAGTTTGGATACTTTAAAGACAATTTTGGGGTTTGTTTTAAAATTTTTGTTAGATTATTACTGAAAACATCTCCCATTTCGTCAGGTATCATATTATTGTAGTATGCGAACATTATATTATACAAAAGTTTATTTTACTAATGACGTTTAAGAAGGTACCCAAATATTATCTCATTACACTTTTGATATTACTTGCGACCAGACGTTTTGTTAACTAAAGGTTGTTAAATTGTTAACTTACATTTAGAGGTTAAAATAAAGTAATTAACAACCAGCTTGTCATAAACAGCAATAAGATTTCGATGTCAAATATTATCATTAATAACTTTTTATGGAGGCAATATTAGGCGAATAATATTGGTAATATTTTATTAACTAGTAATGAATTGATAATAAAATTGTATAGCCAAAGGAAAATATTAAACATTTAAGGGGGAGGTACTCGAAATTTGTGTTCACCATTATACAATGTTGAATGAAACAGGTAAATCCAAATATAATTATTGCGTGATTTAATTTTAATTAGGTATTTATGTGGTTAATAAAAACAATATCTTTCGAAAACCAATAGAATTCAGCTAACGATCAAAATGCCAGCTCCTGTTTGTTAATAGGGTTAAACAAGTATAACAATAGTGTTTTATAAAATTGTAAGCAGCATATTATCAAATTACTGATTTATTTTTCTTCTTTTGTGTTTTGTTACTACAAAAAAAAATTATAACAGATATTTACAAGGTTTCAAAAATCTCTGTGATTAACAAAAACCCAAATATCTAAAAACTATAAGTAAAACGCCCTTGGTTGTAAAAACACCTAATTTAATTTTGAATTGGTTCAGTTGCTGTTTTTCGTTTAAAAAATATAGTTTCATGATTTCCAAAATTAAAGAAAACCTACAGAAACAATTAAATGTAAGTGTAATTAAGGATGTGGTTTTATAACTCCACCAATAGGTATTCAATTTTAAGGTTGTTAGTCTTGAGCTTTTTTAATTACAAAAGCAAATTATTGTTTCGTAGTTTTTTACACCACACAAGATTTAAAATGAGATTGGATAAATAGAAAGTAAATTAAAATGATTATCGTACAAGTTAAACTAAAAAGTGTATAAGGTTATAAATATTACAGTATTTACTACGAGTAATTTAATGCATTTTATTATATAGGCCTAAATTGTAAGCAGTGTTTTCCGTTAACAGACGATTTTGGCAGTTTAATTTAAAATAAATTATCCAAGTTATGGCTTCCAGCCTCGAAAATATTCAATAACACTTGTATTAGCTTATCTGATAATTTTAATTATTTTTCTATGTTCTATTATTCACAATTTTTCATTCCATAAGCAAAATATTTATTTACACACAAATACATGGGATACTAAACGTTATAAATATGATTTCTAATAAAATTATTTCCCAGCAAGGACTTTCGCTTTCCATAAGACTAAACACACAGTAAATAGACCAATGGACTAAAATAAAGTGAAACCTAAAAATAATATATTTTAAAAACGAAATACTTTTAAAAATAATTACTTGAACAAAGTTTTAAGTGTGACATGTTTAAACGTTCTAGAGCACTATATAACCTTTATAAATTAAAAAACCCTTCTTGAAGATTTTATTACAATAGAACAAGTATACACTAAGAATTTTTAAATAAAAAAACAAATACACAAAACCGAGAACACTAGACACTTATTATAACATATTGATAATAATTTTTAAATAAACGTTAGAAAATTAGAAAAATTCTTTTACGAGCTAAAAATTCTTAATTCGCATTATTTTTTTAAATAAAAGTTACTGTAGGACTCCCATAAAACATTTTATAACCTAATAAGTGCATACTTTTAAAATTTTGTTAAATAATAATTATTTACCGTATTAAATTAGGACATATTAACAAGAATTAACATGTTTTAAAATAAATTTTACGTTGAACTAAACATGGTTTTACACAATCTTTCCTTACAGGCACTAAGTTTTATAATTTACAGATATGATAAATAGAATACAGTGTAAACTATTATTTTGTAAGCTATAACATGTCGGTAAAATAAAATAAACAATACAATATTTAAAAATATTTTAAGTATGTTGAAGCAAAATAATATTGAAAGTTAAATTAGCAAAGTTATTTTTACAACTGGGGACTTATTTTTTAAATTAATTTGTCACGTGATGTAAACAACAAACACCTCGAAAAACAAATGTTTTATTTTGTTAAAAATTAAAAAAAAACAAAACAAAAATATGTTAACAAATAAATATAAAACTAAGTAATTAACATTTAATATGCGTATACATTAAATAAATAGTTTAAAATAAAATAATAAAAGCATAAATATGAGAGAAAGTTTTGGCGCGCAAATCGCAGCGTTGTTGTGTTGTGTTGTGTTGTGTACTAGGTAATAGCACTGTATACAGTAAATACAAGCTGTAGGTTAGGGTCAAAGTCGTACGGAAACCGAGAGAGCGACTCTCAGTGTTACTTAGGGCAATCACCTCATATGGAAATTCTCAACAAAATAATCACCGTATTTTCTTTGTCCGTTTCGCGAGGACGTTTCGAAAATATTTAAAAACACTTTGCAATACAAGTTACGTATAACATAAACACAAATGCACAGTAACACACAACAATATAAAGAAGAAAATAATTAATATTTTATATCGTACCTCATTTCCGATGTTGCCAAAGGAATCCATCTTCGGAAAACAGAGATCAAATAGCGGTAGACAATTGCGCAAGTGTTTCGCAGAAGCATGCGCCACTTAGAGGTGGGAATGTTGTTAGAATACGGGATGCTGGTGTAGATTTTACCCCCCACCCACCCCTAAATAAAAAAATCTCACCCCAACTCTTAACAAACATTTATAGGTGTGTTCGTCCTAATTAAGATACCTGTATCAGCCCTTTACAATCTGTTTATCTTATTTTATTTCCTATTGTACATCTTCGCCAATATTTTGCGTTGACAAACAGTATTTTCGTACAAAACATTATAAGGGACAAGAAAAAGGAAAAGTTTAGTCAAAGTTAAATGCTTATAGATACATGTATTGCGAGTATTTTGTTTGGACGGGAATCAATAAAGTTAGACCGACGTGTTGCCTTGACGACGCTCGCCACCCTTTCGGAAAGGGGTGGGCATTCTGGGTAATATTCAACAGTATGGCTTCCACGGCTATCGCGAACAGATGAGTTGACGATGGGTTCCAGGTGACCCCGCCATCGAAATGAAAACGTGTTTACTGCAATGGAAGGACATGCCGGCACATCTACAGTTCAACCCGTATATTCACACCGGCTACCGGCCTCTGCTCACGTTCTTGGGCAGCGTCAACAGCCTGTTTTATCTCCACAATGAAACAATTAATATCATTTCTCACGGTGAGTATTTTTATTCACTTTAAATTTAGTAAAATAATTACAAATCTAAAGTTTTGTCATTTACATTGTTTAAAAAATTATAAATGCGAGTGAATAAATTAAAAATTATATTATTTAATCGAAGATGTTGCTTCAAATTTTAAAAAAATGTGTTTAAACAAATCTTTTTGATTATTTTTAAAATTGAAAACGTAATAGGATAAATTAAAAGTACAATGTAGTTTATTTGTATATCTGGATTTTTTAAATTTTTGTAACAACGATACTTTTTTATCATTGTCGGTTATTTATAACTGAAAATGAATATTTGGTATTCAAATACAGTCGTGGCTCTATTTGAATATTTATCATTTATTATATAAATATCGTTTGTGAAAAAATTAAAAATATGTCTAAATGTTAAAAACTAATCGAACCTAGTTGATATATTTTCATAAAATATTCTAAAACCAGATTTATATTGAAATTATTTTAATTGAAAAAAGCAACTATGAAATAAAGTAGGTAAGTTTTATTATTGTTTTGTTGTAAATTAATACAACTTTCAGTATTCACTTTAGTGAAAATAAATCACCCCATGTAAAAAAATACCGTTTTTTAAATTACCAATTGATTTTCATTATAAAATGTATTCAATACAACGCTTATAAATTTTATTCGTAGGAGGAGATGCAATATTTTTTGCTTTGAGAAAATTAAAATTCACACAGAATAACCAAAATTTAACTTAGATCTTATTTTGATACATTTTAAACACAAATAGACATATCTAAATATTAAAATTTTAGTTACTAGTGGCATGTAGACCATATCAATCCCCCAAGCAAGAGGTTTGCATCCTGCAAAACCCAGACAGTTAGCAGGCACATTTATTGCAGGGCTTGTCTAATTACTACTGGCCAGCTCGTGATCGACCTCTTACTATCTCGAGCCAACAAATGTTGGCGATAAAACATGCCAAAATAGATAGCGAACGATGGTCAATTATCTGGGATCCTCGCCAGATATGTCGCTAGATAGTAGACAGAACCTCCAAGCCGTTCATTAAATAGACACATTAATGAAGCCGTCTCCTTTTTACATTTTGACACTACTGACCGTGAAATTCTTTTAATAGTTATTCCTGAATACTTTCTCTGTGCCTTTGAAACTTATTTCTGCTTCGTACTATTTAGTGAGGTCCATTTTTTAAAAATATTTTAAACTTTGTGCCTTTATAAGCATGCAAGTTAAACCCTTATGAAAAAGTGTTCCCTAAATTTTCATTTTATGTATCAAAAATGTAATTCTTTAATTTACTTTTCAATTTAAAAAAACATTTCCATCATTGTTAGGTCTAGGTTTATTTAGGTGATGTAAAATCAGTTATCATGAAATATATAGACAAGATTAAACAAAGTAGGAAAAGGAATATACAACCCGTACACACTGTTACTGCGTGAATGATATGCTCGTCATATGTTCAACTAGACACTATATGTCAACAGTTTTTATAACTTGACTCTATTTCACAAAGTCACGAGATTAAAGGGAATGATAATTAGCTTTTGAGTGAGGTTTATTGTTTTTTATTATTAAAACTCAGAGGGCCTTATTGGTATAGAGCACTTAGCTACAGCCATTGTACTCTCTTTCCATCCCTACCACAGGATTAGCTTAGTGGATACCTACCTCTTTGTAGAATCCAAGTATCCACTTGATGCTAAATCTTCTGATATCCTCTGGTGTACATACCTGCCATCCAAACCACTTTCTTCTTGCAGCTCCCAAAACAGGGCACTCACAGATCACATGGGTTGTGCTTACCTCTTGATCCTCTGTCACATCTCTTGCACACAGGGGACCTAGATCTTCCAATTTTGTATTGGAACTCCCGCAGACTACGATGGACTGTGACCAGCTCTACAGTAACTCTTAGTTAAGGTCTACTTAAGGAGAGTAGTTCGTCGATTCACAAATCTCCCGAGTAATCCCACAGTACCTTGGATTTGTTGTTTTCAAGACATTTCTTCAATATTAAAGCATTCTTTTGCTATTATATATATATATATATATATATATATATATATATATATATATATATATATATATATATATGGGGTGTGTACTTTCCAATCCATAGCAGCATTGCCAAGTCACAAAGCCACGACACATTCAGGTTAGGTCTGACAAAACTTTATCTGTACAACACCCCTAAGCATTATAGATGGAGAAGAGAAGCAGCTCCTACAAACTCGACCGAAAGCAGTTCCCCTTCATTTCCTATCCCTACAGCATCCCAAACTATGCTAGAGGGAGAAGCCAGCACCCTGTCATACCTCGGACAGAGGGGGAAGAGAGTCAAATGTTACAACCCCGACAGAAAGCCACTCGATCCCATATTCTTTCCGCTACAACATACCTATTCATCAAAGAGCGAAAAGAGACAGCTCCTACAACCTCGAGAAAAATTTCCTTGACCATATTCCTTTCACTACAACATACCTAACCATTAAAGAGGGAGAAGAGACAGGTCTTACAAACCAAGACAGAAATCTTCTCGATGTCATATTTTGTTCGACGAAATATACCTAATCATCAAAGAGGGAGAAGAGACAGCTCCTAAAAAACCGAGAAAAAGCCCCTCGACCCATATTCTTTTCGACGCAACATACCAAATCATTAAAGAGGAAGAAATGACAGCTCTTACAACCCCGACAGATAGCTACCTACCGCATATTCTTTTCGCTACAACATACATAACCATCGAAGACGGAGAAGAGACAGGTCCTACAACCACGAGAAAAAGCCCCTCGACCCATATTCTTTTCGCCGCAACATAATTTATCATCGAAGAGGGAGAAAAGACAGTTCTTACAACCAAGACAGAAATAGACTCGACCCTGATCACACCTAATCACCAAAGAGGGAGAATAAACAGCTCCTACAAACCCGACAGAAAGCTACTCGACCCATATTATTTTTGCCGTAACATACCTAATCATCAAAAATGGGAGAAGAGAGACAGCTCCTACAACCCCGACAGAAAGCTACTTGACCCATATTATTTTCGCTACAACATACCTACTCAACGAAGAAGGAGAAGAGAGACAGCTCCTACAACCCCGACAGATAGCCACTCGACCCATATTCCTTTCGCCGCAAGATACCTAATCATCGAAGAGGGAGAAGAGCCATCTTTTACAACCATGACAGAAATCCTCCCAACCCCATATTCTTTTCGCTGTACGATAGGTAATCATCGAAAAGGAAGAAGAGATACAGCTCTTACGACCACGAAAGAAACCCACTCGATCCCATATTTGCTTTCGCTACAACATACCTACTTATCGAAGAGGGAGAAGAGACAGGTCTCACGACCCCAACAGAAACCCACTCGACCCCATATTCTTTTCGATACATCATACCTACTCATCGAAGAGGGAGAGGAGACAGGTCTTACGACCCCAACAGAAACCCACTCGACCCCATATTCTTTTCGATACATCATACCTACTCATTGAAGAGGGAGAGGAGACAGGTCTTACGACCCCAACAGAAACCCACTCGACCCCATATTCTTTTCGATACATCATACCTACTCATCGAAGAGAGAGAGGAGACAGGTCTTACGACCCCAACAGAAACCCACTCGACCCCATATTCTTTTCGATACATCATACCTACTCATTGAAGAGGGAGAGGAGACAGGTCTTACGACCCCAACAGAAACCCACTCGACCCCATATTCTTTTCGATACATCATACCTACTCATCGAAGAGGGAGAAGAGACAGGTCTTACGACCCCAACAGAAACCCACTCGACCCCATATTCTTTTCGCTACATCATACCTAATCATCGAATAGGGAGAAGAGACAGGTCTTACGACTCCGACAGAAAGCAGATAGATAATTACAAATAAACCACAATATCAGAGAACATTCATGCCCAAGTCCAAATTTTATCTAAACGTATTTTTTCCAACACCCTACCAGGCGATAAAAACTTATTTGTATTTTGATAGTAAAGTGCGCCATAAACAAAATTACCTAAAAAAAATTAGTGAAGCTTTACGATATTTAATTTACTTGAATACTCAATATTGTTTATACGCTATACTCTGCAGGTAGAATGAAGTTACCTACGCCGCGTATATATTAACATCATAGTCGCGCTTGTGTTTACATGTGCCTAAATAACAGATTATTTTACTTCTGTTCATTACATTAGTTTTGATATAAGACTATGGTTGTTACTATTCAAAACTCAGGGCTCTGGAATCCTTCCTTATGAGTGTATGAGCGACTCTTATTCTTTTGTTAATAATCTGACTTCTGTCGTTATCAAATTCTCTGGTGTTTAATAACTCTTTGACAAAATCTAAGGATCCATGTGACTAAATCCATAACAAATTCTTTCCTTAGACCATAGAAATTTCAATTCTTTTAAGGGTAATATGTGGACTTCTCTTCCATCCGAGTGGGAGTACGTTTACTTAAGGTAAGCAACACGCCTTCGCAATGACTTGACTTTACTCTATTCTCAGATACCAAGTGATTAAAATGTCCTATTATTAGCCCTAAATAAATCTATCTAAAGTATTTTTCCACAAGCAGATATAACGGGAAGACAGTTGTAATGTAGGCGGTCTTTTGACTAAATGGAGCCAGCCTATCTGGCCCATGACGGTTCTCGACTGGCTACAATAAACTAAATAGGCTGCTGGGGACTATGTATAACGAACGAACCCAATGCCCCCATAAATCAAACTTCAAATTCTTGCTTTCCCAAACCAGGGGCTTGCCTGGTACCAGTAAGAGCTCAAATGCCATTTTATGAGGACTTCACTAGGATGAGACTAGTCTAGTGAGCTGCGGTTTCACCCGCTCTTCAAGAAACACCAAAGTAGAACCTTTCGAACGACCCGGTTCTGGTCGATCACAATACTCTTCTGATTGGTTCGGTAAAGGTGCCGCAATCGAACCGCGATCCACCCTCGGTTGGACTTACCTCCGAGGCGGACCATCAGAATGGGGACTTGGACAGGAATTACTACAAGCACCAACCATCAACCTGCTCCCCTGAAGGCTATAACAAGTAGACCCCTCGATAGAATAGTGTATCTAGGTACGTGACCTAGCCACATGATGCCATTATATCTCCCTTATATATTGGGTCAGAGTGTTTAAGTATGCAGGTACTTAATAAAATGTTCCACAACTTTTAATGTTGCATATTTGTGACTTCTTCTGGTTTATTATTTAAATACTTCCCCTAATGTCCTTCGTCCTAGGGTGCTAAATGCCAAGAGCAATGCTAACAAACGTTTCATTGCTGCACGTAGTAAATGATGGGAAATGTCTGGAGAAATAATCGTGGAACGTCATTGCTATCGATCTTGAGTGGCGCTCCAAGGACTTTTTTTATTCTCTACACTATATATTTTTTTAAATTTTGTATCGCCTAAACATGTCTTATTGAACCTGGAATAAACCAGGTATACTTTAGCAAAGCAATACTTTTCACGCGAGCCATGATTTTCCCAAATTATTAAATCAATGCATATCTTGTAACTAAATCCAATCTAATAAAATCATCTTCTTCTACTTAGACCCCTTCCATTAATACTATGATAGTCTACACTCGTTTCATCCTTGTGTGTAGAGAGTCATCCTTGCATAATTTTAAGGAATGTTTTTCTGTAATCTTTTTAAATTAAAAAACCAAATCTAAATATTTGTAAAAACAAATAAAAGACATACACAAGGCTCACAAACTAATCATTTATTTCCTCATACGCGTTTCAATAACAAAGTCGTCATCATCATTGCGTGTTGTTACTACAAACTCTAACTTACAATTAAGGTGAAAGAAAGGTTAAAATTATATATTTATACTGTGGAGATTGCCACGCCTTCTTGTCAAAACAACAGTTATTAACATTACTTATGTGATACATCATATTCTAAATTTATAAACCTAAGTCATTAATTACAATAAAATTCTTATCCATTCACATAATTACATATAAATATGGAATTGTAACTTTACTTTCACCTTAGTTGTAAGTTAGAGTTTGTAGTAGCAACACTCACTGATGATGACGACTTTGTCATTGAAACGCGTATGAGTAAATAAATGATTAATTTATGAGCCTTGTGTATGTCTTTTATTTGTTTTAAAGTAAAGTCACAAGCTAAGCTCAAAGAATATTTGTCTAAATATTTGTGTATTTAAAACATGAACACCTTCGAAGGCAAACCTCTGTCAGGGTGTGGGACTAGTATAGTTAGCAGCATGCTTTCATTCAAGCCAGGGGTCCTCAGGGTTTCGACATGTTAGAGTAGCCGCTATATCAAATGCTATGGCTAATTATTGCTTTTATATGAGTACAATCTAAGACGGATATAATCCATAGTATAAGACTTTTCTTTAAAGCGGAAGGGCCCAAGCAATTTGATCCCTTTCCAACCTTTGAGCCTTTTTATAAATAGCCCCGGTTCAGTAAGGGTTAAGAAAAAAGCATGAGTTTAACTTGGAATAAGAACAGTGTCAAACCACCTACAACACAATAATAAAACCAAAGCAACACAGAGAGGCAGCTGCTGTCAGTAATGCCAAAGGACTACTTGCATCACAGCTGTTATGAACAGACTCCCAGCTGTAACAACTATAGTTCGAACTTGGTCAAACTTAATACTGCAGTGGAGCCCTTCATAGTTAGAACTTGGTCAAACTTAATACTGCAGTGGAGCCCTTCATAATTAGAACTTGGTCAAACTTAATACTGCAGTGGAGCCCTTCATAGTTAGAACTCGGTCAAACTTAATACTGCAGTGGAGCCCTTCATAGTTAGAACTTGGTCAAACTTAATACAGCAGTGGAGCCCTTCATAGTTAGAACTTGGTCAAACTTAATACGGCAGTGGAGCCCTTCATAGTTAGAACTTGGTCAAACTTAATACTGCAGTAGAGCCCTTCATAGTTAGAACTTGGTCAAACTTAATACTGCAGCGGAGCCCTTCATAGTTAGAACTTGGTCAAACTTAATACTGCAGTGGAGCCCTTCATAGTTAGAACTCGGTCAAACTTAATACTGCAGTGGAGCCCTTCATAGTTAGAACTCGGTCAAACTTAATACTGCAGTGGAGCCCTTCATAGTTAGAACTCGGTCAAACTTAATACTGCAGTGGAGCTTTTCATAGTTAGAACTTGGTCAAACCTAATACTGCAGTGGAGCCCTTCGTAGTTAGAACTTGGTCAAACCTAATACAGCAGTGGAGCCCTTCATAGTTAGAACTTGGTCAAACCTAATACTGCAGTGGAGCCCTTCATAGTTAGAACTTGGTCAAACTTAATACTGCAGTGGAGTCCTTCATAGTTAGAACTTGGTCAAACTTAATACTACAGTGGAGCCCTTCATAGTTAGAACTTGGTCAAACTTAATACTGCAGTGGAGCCCTTCATAGTTAGAACTTGGTCAAACTTAATACTGCAGTGGAGCCCTTCATAGTTAGAACTCGGTCAAACTTAATACTGCAGTGGAGCCCTTCATAGTTAGAACTCGGTCAAACTTAATACTGCAGTGGAGCCCTTCATAGTTAGAACTCGGTCAAACTTAATACTGCAGTGGAGCTCTTCATAGTTAGAACTTGGTCAAACCTAATACTGCAGTGGAGCCCTTCATAGTTAGAACTTGGTCAAACTTAATACGGCAGTGGAGCCCTTCATAGTTAGAACTTGGTCAAACCTAATACTGCAGTAGAGCCCTTCATAGTTAGAACTTGGTCAAACTTAATACTGCAGTGGAGTCCTTCATAGTTAGAACTTGGTCAAACTTAATACTACAGTGGAGCCCTTCATAGTTAGAACTTGGTCAAACTTAATACTGCAGTGGAGCCCTTCATAGTTAGAATTTGGTCAAACTTAATACTGCAGTGGAGCCCTTCATAGTTAGAACTCGGTCAAACTTAATACTGCAGTGGAGCCCTTCATAGTTAGAACTCGGTCAAACTTAATACTGCAGTGGAGCCCTTCATAGTTAGAACTCGGTCAAACTTAATACTGCAGTGGAGCTCTTCATAGTTAGAACTTGGTCAAACCTAATACTGCAGTGGAGCCCTTCATAGTTAGAACTTGGTCAAACTTAATACGGCAGTGGAGCCCTTCATAGTTAGAACTTGGTTAAACTTAATACTGCAGTAGAGCCCTTCATAGTTAGAACTTGGTCAAACTTAATACTGCAGTAGAGCCCTTCATAGTTAGAACTTGGTCAAACTTAATACTGCAGTGGAGCCCTTCATAGTTAGAACTTGGTCAAACTTAATACTGCAGTGGAGCCCTTCATAGTTAGAACTTGGTCAAACTTAATACTGCAGTGGAGCCCTTCATAATTAGAACTTGGTCAAACTTAATACTGCAGTGAAGCCCTTCATAGTTAGAACTCGGTCAAACTTAATACTGCAGTGGAGCCCTTCGTAGTTAGAACTTGGTCAAACCTAATACAGCAGTGGAGCCCTTCATAGTTAGAACTTGGTCAAACTTAATACTGCAGTGGAGCCCTTCATAGTTAGAACTTGGTCAAACTTAATACTGCAGTGGAGTCCTTCATAGTTAGAACTTGGTCAAACTTAATACTGCAGTGGAGCCCTTCATAGTTAGAACTTGGTCAAACTTAATACTGCAGGGAGCCCTTCATAGTTAGAACTTGGTCAAACTTAATACTGCAGTGGAGCCCTTCATAATTAGAACTTGGTCAAACTTAATACTGCAGTGGAGCCCTTCATAGTTAGAACTTGGTCAAACTTAATACTGCAGTGGAGCCCTTCATAGTTAGAACTTGGTCAAACTTAATACTGCAGTGGAGCCCTTCATAATTAGAACTTGGTCAAACTTAATACTGCAGTGGAGCCCTTCATAGTTAGAACTTGGTCAAACTTAATACTGCAGTGGAGCCCTTCATAGTTAGAACTTGGTCAAACTTAATACTGCAGTGGAGTCCTTCATAGTTAGAACTTGGTCAAACTTAATACTGCAGTGGAGCCCTTCATAGTTAGAACTTGGTCAAACTTAATACTGCAGGGAGCCCTTCATAGTTAGAACTTGGTCAAACTTAATACTGCAGTGGAGCCCTTCATAGTTAGAACTTGGTCAAATTAGTACATCGTTGATTTTTTTAAGTTAATAATGTAAGAGTCATATGTGTATGAATAAAGCTAGTTTTGTATGGTCATATACTATATATAACTCAATTTTGAGAAAAATGCTAGTTAGAACCATGCCGAACTAAGGCCACGACATGGCTAAGTATATTTACCTGGTACGACAACAAACCCATGAAGATTATCACTTCTACTAACATCTTTCAAATAACAAGTTTATTCGACTGACTAGTAACACCGTTAACGGTTCTAAATTACTGCGGTATTTCGTTATCCAACAATAGGACCTGAAAAGAATCTTGAAATATCTCGTCGTCTCCTCTAGCATAAAGAGTAACTGATCGTGCAGCTGGTCTGTCTCGAGATAAACCAAAGGTTATTTGTTCAAAAAAACAAAAGTTCAACCTGGTTCTACTAGTTCAGATTTCAACATAAAATCGGAAACAGCTTTTCCTTGTGAACTCCGGTTGAGTTAACCATCCACGGATGTTGATTGTCTTTGATAGAGTTTGAATTTGCTCTGGAAGCCCTCTGACAATAGGGCAACAGTTCAACCTGGTTCAACTAGTTCAGGTTTCAACATAAAATCGGAAACAGCTTTTGCTTGTGAACTCCGGTTGAGTTAACCATCCACGGATGTTGATTGTCTTTTATAGAGTTTGAATTTGCTCTGGAAGCCCTCTGACAATAGCATTGTTAATATCAGCGCCGAAGCTTGTTAACTTCGAACTACTTACGTCACAAAACGAACCCTACACTCACTGAGAGCTACGTTCCTGGTTGCAGTTTCATGTAGTTCGCAATCACCTATGCCGATATTTATAGCCGTGCGTTGAATACATTAGGCAAAGGTTACTGACCTATTCAGCTAATGGCATCTGAACACGCCATCCTCATGTCCATAACAAAATTACAAGCTACAAATCGTGACGTTACGAGCTGACCAAATTTCGTAAGAGATTTACAAACTGTGTGACATGATATTATACAAACATGCGAATATTTACAACTGAGACGGCACGCAAAAATGGGAAAATCGATGTTCTAGCAGGCCGTGTCGCGGAGTGTAAGGGCTGGTAGGCCTACTACTCAACTGCCTGCGTGTTTTTATACTCATTTTTTACAAAGAGTTTTGTGGAAAAGCAATAAAAGTCAATGCATGAGATGGTTGCTTTGGACGTATCGTGTTCGTTTCTAAGTCCATGTCAAAGGGGAGTAAAATCTGAGAACATTTTGTTCATAGATCAGGTGAAGGGCTCTCAAACTGAGGTACGTGAAATATATTAGGGGGTACACGGGGCAGGTTAGTGAAAAGTTAAAACATTTTTATTTATTTTTGTTCCGTAATCACGCAAAGTTATAATTTAATAATGGAAACTAATTGAATACTTGGTCGAGTTACTTGGAACCAACATTGGAGACCAGTATAAGAGAATACTTCCCATCCGCAAACAGAATGTTGTACTGGATCCGTGACCCCTTTACGTTTGATGCTATTGCAACTTTGAGCAACCTGGCAACGTTCCAGAAAGAACAACTTATTAAACTATCAAATGATCCGACGTTAAAATAAATATTTCAGCGCTACGTTGTTTGAATCGGTGATGGAAAGGAGTACCATGACCTTTCAAATACTGCTGTAAAGATTCTTATTCGGTTTTCAACTACATACACATGTGGAAAAGGGTTCTCGCTCTTAACATATCTAAAGAGTAAGAACAGGAACAAGCTTAAAGTTGAGGGCGATTTAAGGTTGTACTTGACAAAATTAGAGCCAAACATTGAGGAACTGTGTAAAAAGAAGCAAGCTCATCCTTCTCATTAATTTGTTGTAATGCGTTTCAAATATATTTCCAAATATACTGTGTTTTTAATGAAAAAAGTTTTTTTAATTTAACCGCCCCCTCTCAACAACAAGGGGGTTCGGAAAATTTAAATTTTTCATTAAGGGGAATCGTCTTTGACAAAGATTAAGAGCCCCTGGATCAGGTTATATCTTAGAGTGACTAAGTATCTCCAGGCGTGAACAATAATAAAACTGTTTGATCCAATTATTGAGCAGATTGTAGTACTAACTCATCTGCTTATTGTGTAACCAAACACTTTTATTTATTAAATTCAGAAAAATTTATTTTTGCTGTCAATATAGACGCAAAAACCAACAAAGTAGCAAATTCTCACTATCTACCTTTGTCACAGCTTCATTTAAACATGAGGCTTTAAGAGTAAAAGATTGAAAACACATTTTACCCTTTTTGTTCATTCCACAGATCATGAATCTTTCCTTCTAAACGTTTAGTATAGACTCAAAATTTATTTGTAATTACATTAAAAATTAAAAGAAATTTCAATAGTATTTAAAGTTATTTCCATTTGGTCACTCATATGAAATTGTTTTAAATAAAAGCACGGTTGTTTTAGAAATCCAAGAAAGATTATTTATTAGGACGACGTTTATTATCAAGTCATTATTAAACTTATGATCTATAAAAAACATTGAGAATGTCGTTGTTAATACTGAACACGTTAGGCTAAACGTTTTATCATGTTTTGAAAAAGAACTCCTACTAAATAAATCATCATTATTTACTGTTTAAAACAATTATGTTTTTAATTATAAACATTTAAAGCTGTAAAACACTTGTTATAGTCTTTTCTCATCCTTGAAAACCTTGAAATAGTTGTCTTGAAAGACGCTGAGCACTCAAGGAAGCCCTAGTTATAATGCTTTGAGAAACAAACTTGTCTATGTTTCCCTTTACTTTATGAATTTACTTCTTATTTTGTAAAATAAATATGCCTTCGAATTTGATAATTATTACAGGTCTACAGGACGCGCGCGCGCGTGCACACACACACACACACACGCGCGCACGCACGCACACGCATGCACACACACACACACACACACACACACACACACACACACACACACACACACACACACACACGCACGCACGCGCGCACACACACACACACACACACACGCACGCGCGCACACACACACGCACACACACACACACACACACACGCACGCACACACACACACACACACACACACACCACACACACACACACACACACACACACACACACACACGCACGCACGCACACACACACACACACACACACACACACACACACACACACACACACACACACACACACACACACACACACACACACACGCACGCACGCACGCACGCACGCACGCACGCACACACACACACACGCGCGCGCACATACACACACACACACACACACACACACACACACACACACACACACACACACACACACACACACACATACACACACACACACACACACACACACACACACACACATATATATATATATATATATATATATATATATATATATATATGAATGTATTTCCATTAATGACTAAACATATTTTTAATGAATAACATATAATAAATAAATATAAATATATATATATATATATATATATATATATATATATATAATTAATAAATTAAACATATTTCAAAAACAAGAATACTTTTAATGAATATATTTATTCAAAGCTTCTCGCCGATAAAATAGTACCAGCATCTTCAGGAAAATAATTATCTAATAAAATATTTTTACAAAATTAAATCATATGTGCTACAAACGACCATATGTTTATAAGTATTGCACTTTATGTGATTTTTTCTATAACATCAATGATCTTATAAATAGTTTGGTGCCTTGATCTCACTTGAATTTGTTCCTCAATTAATTTGTCTTTAACTTTATCCTTATAAATTTCCAATGTTTCAAATATATTCATTTTTAATCCTTTATTTAATTCTTTTAATAATTTCAAATTTTCTATTTCCGGAAACTCGTGTCCATTATTAATACAGTGCGTAGCTAAATTTGATTTTTATATGTTTGGTTTGATATACGCGTTTAAATGTTCTTTGTATCTTTCTTTTAATTTCTTTTTTGTTTGTCCTACATATAATTTATTACAAGTTTGACATTTTATATTATATACTCCATTTCTTTCGTGCATATTATTTTAGTTTCTGTTATTGTTTATTAAATTTTTAATTTTATTATCAGTTTTATATGTAATTTGTAAATTTGTTTCTTTAAATAATCTTGTAATTTTATTTATTTCGTTACCAGTGAATGTAAAAGTTGTCCAAATATTTTCTCTCTTATTAGGTACAAAGTTATTTTCGAGTTTCTGTTTTCTTATTATGTTTTTTAACATTATTTTATTATTAATAATATTGTTCCTAAATATGCACGAATTAATATTAAAAATAAAAGTAATGTAGCACAAAAAACATGTAAACAAGCAGAAATTCTGTGGGTTAGAAATTAAATCAAATTTTTATATAAGAAGCAAAATGAAATAACTTTTGAAATTTATAAATTACATTTAAAACTAGCATTTTTTATGGATAAAACAAAATGGGAAGAAAAATTTAATAAAATTAATATCTTTTTGTTTAAATATAGACAAAGAAAAATGAACACTCTAACCAAAAAACTAGATATATTAAAAATGAACAAAGATAAAAATAATGAAGTAATTATACAACATCATAAGTTTCACCCCAATTTTGTTAATTTAACAAACACAAAATTCAGCCAAAATGAAATAAAAATTTTAGAAAACAATAATAAAATCAACCTTAAAAAGATATGAAAAGAAATATTGATACAATAATAATAGATACTGAATTGGCGATCAATAAATTAAAAGTAGAGGACCAAGAAAATATGCGAATAAAAACATCACATGAAATAATAAAGTTAATTAAAAATAACAAAACTAATCATACACACATAAAACAATATTCGCAAATTCATCAAATTAAACAAAAATTACAAAATAATGATCTTATTATGACAAATCCTGATAAAGGTAATGCTGTAGTTATTATTGATAAACAAGAATATATAAATAAATCTGAAAATTATATATCTAAAAAGCAATATGCAGATATAAATAAAGATCCCACAGACAAATATCAAAATGAAATAAAAACTATAATAAAAACATCATCTAAATTATTTAATAAAAAATATACTAATAATTACATGAATGAGAATCCTAAAATTCCAAGATTAAATGGACTAATTAAATTGCACAAAGAAGATAAACCAATTAGGCCATTAGTTAATTTTACAACTGCTCCTTCTTATAAAATTTCAAAATATTTGGCTTTATTACTTAAAGATAAGGTAAAATTAAATAATACTCATAATATAAAAAACTCGATTGAGCTTATTGGAAAGTTAAAAGATAGTAAAATTGATAATAATACAAAATTAATATCATTTGATGTTACTAACATGTATAATAACATACCTATAATGAAAACACTTGAAATAATAAAAAATAATATAGATACATTTGAAAAAGATAACACATTAACACAAAAATTAATAAATAGTATTAATAAAAGTATTCTTGTTTTTGAAATATTTTAAATTTATTAACTATATTACAAGAAAACATATCGCCATATTTAATATAATATATATATATATACACAATATTTATAAATAGTATGTTTGAGAAATATTTATGAAATGTCTATGAAACGTATCGGCCTATTCATGAATCAAAACAAAAATATTTAACAAGAAGCACATTAACTGCAAATCATAATTAACACAATGAAATGTTTTCTCAAAACGTAATCAATAAATAAAACTAGGTACGAATACAAAATCAATACTTGCCTAGCCCTATATGGAATTTGCATAAGACCACAAACCTAACAAAAACAAATGGATTGATGGCATGAATTGATAAGTTCTCCATTACTATTTCACCTAGCAGTTACATTCTTACATTAATGTACAGTAATACGTTCTTCACTTTGTTATTCTACCGAATTGAAACAGCTGACAGCTTACATCATGCAAATGCTGATCCATCCAATATCTATTTGTCGTATTTGAATTAGCTGATTGCTTACTTGAGGTAAGATCCCAGCTATTATGTGACAAAATCTAAGCAAAAACGCCTTATAACCAAAATTTGCCAAAATCGCTTCTTATCACGTTTCTACAATACCAAACGAAAGTTCAATCCAAATTTAATAGCTCTAGCTATTCCAGTTTAGCACGTGAATCAGTCAATCATAGTCATATCATGAATAAATATATGGAATATATCGGGGTTCCACAAGCAGCATTTGGCCTGATTAATAACAAAACAAAATTTCATAATGAATAGCTTATTTTTTCAAACACTCTTAATTAACAAATTTTAAACAAATTCTAAATAATAACTATATAGAATTACAGACTTATAGTTTAGACTCCGTGCATCATTAACTCACTAATAATGATGGATTAGTGAGTTTGAGAAAATAAGCCATTAATTGAGCTGGTGTTGGTTATTATATAATTATTGACCATACACTTAATAAGTATGTCGTTATCAAAGATTGGATATCGTGACAAACAATCGTTACCAAACAGATTAGTTTCGGAGGCGTTATCCCTATCATAAGTTGTACCTGCTTCGTTTAGTAAGTTATACTGGTACTCAGCGAGATTTTAGTCTAATCTTTTAAGCATTTACCTTTACAAATTGGTTTCATTGGCTATCCCTAATAACAATATATATATATATATATATATATATATATATATATATATATATATATATATTGTTAAAGGTATATATTGTTTGCGTGTGTGTGTCTGTGTGTATGTAAGTTAGTGCGTGGTTATGTGTGTGTGTGTGTGTGTGTGTGTGTGTGTGTGTGTGTGTGTGTGTGTGTGTGTGTGTGTGTGTGTGTGTGTGTGTGTGTGTGTGTGTGTGTGTGTGTGTGTGTGTGTGTGTGTGTGTGTGTGTGTGTGTGTGTGTGTGTGTGTGTGTGTGTGTGTGTGTGTGTGTGTGTGTGTGTGTGTGTGTGTGTGTGTGTGTGTAGGTAAGTTAGTGGGTGGTTATGTGTGTGTGTGTGTGTGTGTGTGTGCACGTGTGCGTGTGTGTGTGTGTGTGTGTTATGTATGTGTGTGTGTGTGTGTGTGTGTGTGTGTGTGTGTGCGTGCATAGATTAAATTTTTTAATGTCCAAAGACAAAGCAAAATTGGGAATTTTGCAACCATGACCAAGCATGCTTAGTATGTTTTATTTGTACTAAAAAATTACATATAATATTAGTTATGTTTAAAATTTGGAGAGTTAGTACGTAGCCCGTGACCACAGGCTGGCTATATCTCTGTCTGTTTGTAACTGTTAGCATTATACATATTGCTAAATAATTTTAATTATGATGCAAGACTAAGGTTAATCTTTAGTTACCTCGCGATATAGAACCTTATCATTTTCCAGTTAATGAAGACTAAATATTCCGAGCATTACCGTTAATTTCAAAATATTAATATCAAAGGTTAAAACTAGTTGAATAGATGTTTATCAATTGGGACACAGATAACAATGGAATTGCATGAATACATTCTCTTCAAACGTTACATACGTGTAAAAACACTTGAAAGAATAATTGGCTCAAGTGCTACACTAATGATGTTTATCGTTTGTTACGACATTTTCATTCTAAACGTATTTTCAACCTCGTATTCACACGGATATATACATTATTGAACCGTAGTCAATAAAGATAATATATAAATAGAATTCTAAAAATATTGATGACTTATTGAATAGTAGCTTTTAGTCACATCACTTCTAGTCATCTACTAGTTGTAACAAAATATGTACTGAAACATAAATACGTTTTACAAATCTTGCCTTCAGAATTCTACACGTTTATCGCAATTGTAAATAATTTAACACACAAAAGGAACTAAAGCTAGGTAGATGGGACTGAGACCCCCTCGGATTACGGAATACTCGGATTACACAGAAGTACGTTCCTGTGCATTAGAAAACATAGAAGTACTTTATATGAACATTTTTTGGAAGCTGGACTTATTTCTTTTCCATACCGTATTGATATGAACATATTTTGGAAGCTCGACTCATTTTCTTCGCATACCGTGTTGATATGAACATAACTTAGAATCCCGACTCATTTTCTTCGCATACCGTGTTGATATAAACATATCTTGGAAGCCCGACTCATTTTCTTCGCATACCGTGTTGATATAAACATATCTTGGAAGCCCGACTCATTTTCTTCGCATACCGTGTTGATATAAACATATCTTGGAAGCCCGACTCATTTTCTTCGCATACCGTGTTGATATAAACATATCTTGCAAGCCCGACTCATTTTCTTCACATACCGTGTTGATATAAACATATCTTGGAAGCCCGACTCATTTTCTTCGCATACCGTGTTGATATAAACATATCTTGAAAGCCCGACTCATTATCTTTGGTTACCGTATTGATATAAACATTTCTTGTTAGCCCTATCTATTTTCTTTAGATAACGTATTGACATAAATATTTCTTAGAAACCCGACTAATAATTTTCTTTCAAATAGATAAAATAGGCTCAAATAGACATAGGCTCGAATTATACGGAGGCTCGAAATATCGGGACTCGGATTTCGGAGACTCTACTAAGTTTATATAATTTATAATAATTATATACATTAATAATATATATTTATATGTATTAAATGTATATATATATATATATATATATATATATATATATATATATATGTAGAATATCAAATATGTTTTCCTGTTAGAATTATTTTTAAGATTAAATAATATACACAATTACAGGAATAATTTATTGAACAATACATTCAAATCAATACATTTTATTGAATGTATCGTTCAATAAATTATTCCTATAATTGTATATATTATTTAATCTTAAATATATATATAATAAAATATAGGCTCTAATATGGGAAATCAATGTATATAAGGCTACACGATAATAAATGTAGCCCCACCCCCATAACTTTTAATCCCCCATGCTTTTAATCATTCAAGGTCCAACTTGAACGATTTAAAGTGAAATATAAATTAAAAACAAGGTTGACGTTAACACAACATGCCAGCATAGAAGTTATCGATCTCGGGAGTACTAGGTGTAACTCCTGGTGACCTTCTTTTCCCTGCTAATTTAAAAGCCATGACTTTCTAAGGATTCAAACGATGCACCATTATAGGACACGCCTCTTGTAATATTTCGTACATTAATTTATAGGGAAAACTTCTAACTTTTTAAGCGACACAACTTTCAACACACAATCTTTATAAGTAGTGTTTGCGCTTGTTTGCGAGTTGATGGAATTATTTATAACTACACAAACTCACAATTATAAACACTTTATTTTCATACATGTTTCAATGATTTATACCGTCATCGTCAACGAAATTACCTCACATTCACAACTAAAAATATGTTTTTTTTATCCAGTTGTAATTGTGTAGTAGTCTTTTGATGATGACTTAAGTGATTGAAACGTTCATGAAAAAAAACTAATTGTAATTGTGAGTTTCTGTAAACTTATCTATTAACACATTCTTTATTTTAAATTATAAAAAAGTGCTTGCTAACTTTAAATTAGAACACCATATCACAGCTCTCTATAATATTTGGTTTTAAATTTTGTAAGATGTTATAAGTAATAATCGAGCTGGCTTATTAGATACGGTTATAAACACAATAAATATACACAATTCATAATTATAAACTTTACTTTCATAAGCGTTTCGATGGCTTATCTCATCATCATCAATGATGCTACCACAAACTTATAACTTTAACTAAAGAAATAGAACATAACCTATCTTAAACACAATATACATACACAATTCATAATTATAAAACTTAAATTTCATACGCGTTTCAATTATTTATCTCATCATCATCAGTGATGCTACCACAAACATATAACCTTAAAATAGAGTTTAACTTATATGTTTGTAGTAGCATTACTGATGTAGTTATGTCATGATGATGGCATAAGTAATCGAAACGCGTATGAAAATGTAGTAGCATCACTGATGATGATGACATAGGTCATCGAAACAAGTATAAAATTAAAGTTTTATAATTGCGAGTTGAGTATATTTCTTGAGTTTGTAAGATGGTATTTCTTTCGAAATAATCGGCACAAAATTCAATAACTTTTTTAAAAGTAAGAACTGAGTGTAGCGAATAGCACAACCGAATATAATATTGCATCAGATTTTTTATTGATCCAATCATTTAGATCCAGTAACATAGGATCCAAAAATATTGTTTCGTTAAATTTATAGGTTAAATTGTAACAGACAGCCCTTTTCCTTGGGGGTAAGTATTACTTTATTTGACGTGTGTTATTATTAATTGTTAATTGCTTATTACCAACATAATTAATTACTTACCATGGCCTCTAGTTCTCCGTTACAGCACAGGCATAATAATGTCTCTCTGTAAACGGTCTTCTGATCTTTTAAGGTAGAACTAGGTTACTTGTGAAATAAGAATTTAAAGTTTTAAAATACAAAGTTAAACAATTTATTAATCAATGACAAATTACAAAAGAACAAATGACACCAATATGTCGAGTAATTAACTTTTAATTACTGCTAATTATTCCATACATTTTAATTACTTATTAACATTTAACATTTATATATATATCGAGAAGGCAGTAACTTAAGTTTTCCAATTAAATTTTTAGAAGTGAATATTCAAAGGACAATTTCTACCGTTCATGTGTTAATCTTTTATCAATTAAAATTCAACTTAGTTAACATTAAAATACATTTTCTTTATTATTATCTAAAACGTACCTGGTTGTGCACATTACTTGCAAAACACTATAACATATACCATTAAACACTGCACATGGCTTTTGTACACTTAGCACTTAACACATCGCTCTTACAAATCAGCGCTCTTAAACAAAAATGACATAAACTTTTACTGATTGGAAACACATAAATAATCGCTTCTGACTTCTTCTTTAGTTGCGTTTATAAAATTTGGTACAGGCCTTGACATCTTAAATTTTGAATACTTGAAGCTTACAAATTTCTAAGTTATGTCCGAAAATGCCATCACGTCCGTCTCGTTCAAAGACTTTTGGAGAAGTGGGGTGTTGCAAGGGTACGCCAACGGAATTTCCCACCCTTAATTTTTATTTTGAATATTTTAATTGGTGCTTCGGATCAGGCGATATCAGACCATGCCTACGTCACATGGCGTGATGAGGTTAATTACCCTAAGTTACTAACTCGTTCTATTTCGCCCGCTAGGAGCGCTCACCACCTAGCTTCACAATGTGCACCAATAAAACAAAAATTTTCTTTTATATTGGGACGATATAATTATTAAATAAAAATTAAATATATAAATGAATTTATATGTAACACCTTATTTTTAAGAGTGTTACAATATAATAATAATAGCTCTTAAGGTTAATGACAGATCACAGACTAATTCATGCTTCTACAAATACACTCTACGTTTCGATTTTCTACTCGAGAATATTTTTCAAGAGCTAAGAGATTAACAACCTAATATTAAACCACAATTTACAGTTTCTACATTCATAAACAATACTTTCAGCATAATTAAAATCAAATATTTCATTATTCTTAATAAATACTTATTTACTTACTTACTTTCTAGCCAACGCCCACCCTTGGCTGTTGAGCCATTTGGTGACGCGCTGACCAGTATAGTCGAACCAGTGGGTCATCATCATCTCCAGAATGGTCAAGCGCGTTGTACTTCATCAAATGATCCGCATCCATGGTACCGTGTCCACAGAGAGGGCATTCCGGTGTTGGGAGCACACCGATACGATATAGATGGGCGGCCAGGTAGTCATGGCCGGTTTGCATTCTGAACTTTGCAACGCCAACAGCTCGTGGAAGTCTGTGGTCGATGGGCCCTGTGGTGACTAGGTTTTCCCATTTTCTTCCTGTTGATTGCTGTGTGAGGTGCAGTTTCCTGGCCCGGTCGATAGTTGCACTGATGTGGGCTTTCGTGCTTTGCAGCGAAGGCATGCAAATGGGTTGTGCCATGGATGTGCCTTTCTTGGCCAGAAAGTCTGCCCTCTCATTTTCATAGATGCCAACATGGCTTGGGATCCATTGTAAAGCTATAAGCCTACCCC
>JBAIZL010000010.1:36826591-37076591 GCA_036971475.1 Prosapia bicincta | reverse complement strand
AAAGTTAGATTTAACAATCTGATTAAATTTCATACAAGGTTTCATAGTGAGATTGTATTAGATTAAATTAAATTGTATTTATTGTCATTAATAACTACTTAATGTATTTAAGGTTAATCACAGACCAATTCATGCTACTGCAAATACACCCTACGTTTTGATTTTCTATCTGAACATCCTTTTCTAGAGCTAAAAGTTTTCAATCTAATATTAAATAAATTTACAGTTTTTAATATTCATAAACAATACTTTTAAAGTGGCTTGATGTAATCATCTTGAATTCACTGATTAGAATGTGTAACATCGAAACAATCGTTCCTTTTATGAAGCAAAGCCTCTTCTCATGTAAAAGGAACGATTGTTTCAAAATGTATCAACAAGTAAGCATATTATTTATGTATTCACTTAGTTAAGTATCTTCTAATTATAATACTTTTAACATAATTAAAATCAAATATTTCATTGTTTTAAAAAAAATATTAACATTTTCAAGTAAAATTGCACTACTAGACAAGTCAAATTTTGATCACAATCTTGAAAAGGATTTTCGGATTGAAAATCGAAACATAGAGTGTGTTTGTAGTAGCGTGAATTGGTTTGTGATCTGTCACTAGCCTTAAACACATTAAATTAAATACCTAATGGAGGTATGAATTATTTGTATTACTATACAGGAACGGCATATGAAGTACAGGTATCTGACATGTTTGATCTAATTTCAGAAATAGTTACAAATTATCATTAGAAAATACCTAAAAAGTAAACATTTAATGAAAATTTGATTAACTATAAAAAATAACATTTCTTTGATTCCTTTCTAAAATAAATTACCTGGAAATAATAGTATTCAGTTGTATAGGAACATTTGTTAACTTGTAGTTATTAGTAGATAGTTTTATTTCATTATATGTACATTTAGTATATTTCAATAATTTAAAATGCAAAATATATCAACCATTTTACGTTTATAATCTTAAGAACAAAGAAACATTAATTTTTTACGTGTGCGTAGTTCCCAAATGATAGTAACATGAATTACGAAATGTGTTTATGTGGTTTCGATGAATATTTACTCTTTGCAGCGATTATTTTCCAATGACAAGCATGGCTGACTTAGTTTATTTCTCTATTACTGTATTTATTGCTTTGATTTTGCAATAGATTTTCTGAACAAAATTATATTCATTGCTATCACTTACTTTCTCAGTGAATGTTTTTGCAAACAATTAAGAAATATTTCCAGCAATTATAAAATCAGAGAAATCTTCTGCAATATTTTTCTGCCCCTTCTCAATTTTATATGATTGTATTCAAAATATTATGAGAAAGAAAAATGTCACTCCAGACAAGTTTAGACATATGGTATACAGAATATGTTATCATACAAGAAAAAAAAAACATTAACCTTCTGCAGTTTTTGTGTTGTACATCTTGAGGTTTTTTCTATAATTACAATTTTTGTATTAACTTGGCAAAAAAATTACACTACACTCACAGACTAACATAGACACCAATCTAAACATCCTGCACTACATAAAAAATGCAACACATAACAGAAAACTAAGAGATATACGAACACCATAAATACTATCCACAACACATTCTAAGTAATAAAACACAACTAAACACAATATTTGAACACATAATTAACAACTACTCTATGAACAATAACCCACCACAGAACACCAATACACCACAGACTCACACCAACACAACAGACTTGAGCAACAGTCTTGTCCGTGACCAACAGCATTGAATAATGCACTGACTATGTGTGAAACTATCTGCTGAAAATATCAGTAATTGGTGGTTTTTTTGCCAAAATAGTACAAAAAATGTAATTAACCTTTTGGCCGTAACAATTGAGTCAAGATAGGTTGATGTTGGCACATGGGAAGAGTTGGTAGCAATGTAAAAAATAAATATGGGCTCTGTGATTAGCAGCTCTCTTATTTACACTACTAACTGTGTTCTTGGAGTACTGAGTATTCCAATGCCTCTGTTTGAAAGCTAAAGAATAATATGTGTTAAATAGTTTCTACAAAATATTGTTTTGTTATTTATTGATTTGAATAAAGCTAATTTAATTTATATAATTTGGAATACTGTAATTTTTTAAAATCTAAAGTGTTTGATTCTTTGATGTATAACTTAAAAACTTATACTTGCTACGAAATCATTTGAAATGAATCTATTCCATTTTGTTTCATTTGAAGCTAGTAAGCCGCCTGTGGTAGTTTTATTAAACTAAAGATATTTCACGGTCACAGGTTTTTTCTTCTTACAAGTATATTTCTTTAAACATGTGTTACAGGTGCAATGCCTATGGTGAGAGCTTCTGTATTCTGTTTGCCTTTCTACTTACAGTATCCAATCATCTTATGTTACTGCGGCTTCTCAATTTTGGGGTTATACAAGGTAAAATAGCTACTGTATAATTATGTTACATTATATTATCAATCCTGTTTTATGTAAGTATACTTTTTTTATGTATTTATTTTTTTATAGCTTTGTGCAAATAAAATTTTGAATTAATATCTATTCCTTTTACATGAATAGCTATTTAACACTCCAATGGTTGGTTGCTCTAACACAATAAGTTAGTTATTCAGATAACTATTATCCAATATTGCTATTATGCTTATATATAATAGTTTTATTACAGAAAAAAACTCATAAGTACTTTAAAAAAAAAAGTTAATTACAATTTTCAGTTGCAAACAAATACTTACTTTTGTTCTTATTTTAATTTTAAATACAAAACTGACATACTTACACCATAGATTTGTAATATTTAGAAAGCTTTTTTTTAGTACCAGTACCAATATATTAAATTTAATGAAAATTTTTCACAGTAAGTTATATTACATTTATAGTACAGTCTCGAAATTCTGAGTCCCGATATTTCAAGCTTCTATTCAATTCAAGCCAAATTTATTTGAGCATGTTCTGTCTATTTGAAAGAAAATGATGAGTCAGTCTTCCAAGAAATGTTTATAGCCATATAGTATGCAAAGGAAATGAGTCGGGCTTCTAAAAAATGTTTATAGCCATAAGGTATGCAAAGAAAATGAGCTTTGCTTCCAACAAATTTCTATAGCCATACAAAATGCAAAAGGAAATGAGTCGGTCTTCCAAAATATATTTACATTAATATGGTATGCAAAGGAAATGAACTGGCCTTCCAAGAAATGTTTATAATCATACGGTATGCAAAGGCAATGAGTCAGGCTATCAAGAAATTTTTATATCAATACAGTATCAAAAAAAAATAAGTCAGGCTTCCAAGAAATGTTTATAGCCATATGGTATGCAAAGGAAATGAGTGCTTCCAAGATGTGTCTATATCAATAAGGTATCCAAAAGGAAATGAGTTGGGCTTCCAAGATGTGTTTAAATCAATACGCTAGGAATGCGTTTAAATCAGTATGCTAAGGAAATGAGTTGAACTTCCAAGAAATGTTTATATAAAGTTCTATAATGTTATTTAGTTTATTTTTAATTATAGTATTAGGGTTCATAAGAACTCCTCTTTTTTCCGATGTACAGGAACGTATTTCCATGTAATCTGAGTTTTCAGTCATTAGAGTGGGTCTCAGTCCCATCTACTTCAAATTACCGAGTCTTTACTATATATAACAAATGTATTACAATGTAAAACACAATAATTATTTCTGTTTGTACATTGAATTTGAAGTACAGGCCTAATAATAATGTAGGAAAATTATTTGTTGTTAAAGGCAGAAACAAGATTTTCTTCTGTAGCTTCTTGTAATACCGATAAGGGTGGAATATTTTCAGAAATATTTTGTTTGAAATCTGGATTTTCTTCAATATCACTATCATAAATGGAATAAACCTTCAAAAATATATCTTCTACTAATTAAGGGTGCATAATGTTTTACATCGTTAGCACAATATTTTCAGTCTCATTTAGCAACTATTAATTGTTTTGATTTTTTACCAATATAATTTTCTATTCAAATAACATTAATGTATAAAAACAATATAAATTAATAACTTTACATTACATTATCTGAGAATCAAAAATCCAAGATAATATAAATCTTTTAAATAATTTTTAAATAAGTTTAAAGTAACTGGGATGAGTTTGATTGTGAGGATGACATCCTTCAAAACCAACACGTTTACAAATAAATTTCTAAAAATCGTAAATATCATCACTTGATTGCTATACTAAAACTGTTAGGAGTCAGGTCAAATAAAAGGTAGATGTTAGGGTCTTAAATGTTATAATTACAAGCAACGGCAAAATAAAATCACCTTTTGGACAACAGCCATCCACAAAACTACCAGAATATTAAGGATATTATTATTATAACCATTTGTATGTTACATTATATTATTAAAATATATTATTTGCTCTTAATATAAAATACACTAATATAAAGTACATTGCTCTCAATATATATACTAAATTTACATTATGAAATTTGTATAAATTGGTCTATAAATTTAGTTTTCAACACAATGACAGATTTGCAGTGCTTGCTTGATAATTTACATACAACTTTAGTTAGTATACAACTTGTGTTTTGCCACATGCAAATCTTTCCAGCTAAAGGGCAAAATCAATAATGGCATTATGTAATCCGATTTGTTACTTAAAGCAATGCTTACACAAGCAGAGCTGAAGCTGTGGATTCTGCTTTTGATTTTCCCAAACCTTTTAGTTTTATGGCTTTACAGCACACTAGAAAAAAAATATTTAATTTTGTTACAAAAATTTTGAAATAATATTTCTTAATCACTTAATTAAAAATTTAGTTTCGCAAAACTACTACTACTGATATTTATAGCAGGCTCGTTTTGCACTTGGTCAATAGATCGTTTAGACAAAAATTCTTATTTGTTGATTCCATCTTCACGTGAGCTACTAGTTTTCACTAGACACTTGTAAATATTTACAAACTTGCCTATAGTAGCACTTACTTATATTTGTTGAGGACAGCCATTTCGGGAGATGTGTCCCATTGTCAACTCAGACCGTAACTGATCTCAAGGTTTTCATAGGTTAGGGTATTAGGGTGAGGAGTGGGATATTATGGTGGTGTGGGTGCATTTTGACATCATAACTCCTAATTCTCACAAAATACACCCACACCACCATAATATCCCACCCCTCCCTAATAACCTACGAAAACCTTGAGATCAGTTACAAATATAAGTAAGTGCTACTATAGGGGCCTATAGGCAAGTTTATAAATATTTATAATTGTTTAGTGATATTTGAGTTTTTAGAGATACTCCTTTTAGTATATGTCAGTTTACTAAGAAACACATAGTTCTAGGCCTAAATTGATCCTGTTTACATTAAGAGGAATTTAAGAACTAAACATTATAACTAAAACCTTTTAACCTAAACTTTTAATGGAAAATCACTTAAACATACAAAGCTCTAGAAAACATGAATCTGTATATGACTAAATCTAACCACTCTGAGAAAGATTATATTACACTGAAGGACACAGTATATACTGATTATTTTATCTCTCTACATTTACAGGGAGTGAACTATAGATAGATTTATGATTTTGTGTAAAGACATAGACATATTGGATCAGAAATTACAAAAATCTTTTCATAGATGAAGATGATTATTATAACATTGTACGGTTGTATAATAATATATTGAGTATCACATTTATCTGCCATTCCTAGCATTGTCACAATAATTTTAGAAAAAAAGCTGTAGAATATTAGCTTTGTGACTGATTCTTTCTAAATGCATCAGCATGTAAGTTTATAAGTATTCACTTACTTACACAATAATTATTATTTTAGAAAACCTTCTTTAATCTAAACTTCTAACAGTAACATTCAAAATATTGAAAAAAATGTTATTTTATAAAACTTTGTTCTAATTAGATTACAAAAGAGAGATGAACAGAAATATAGGAATTAATCTACAGAAATTTATCTTTCACTGTACTGTGTGGGTTACTGCACAACACTATACAGCGGTTATATTATGAGACAACTATTTTAATTTCATATTCTTTTGTTCAAACATAATTCAATTTATCAAAATAGAACATTATCAAAAATTCAAATTAGAAAATCTTTCTTACAATGGATATGAACTTTAACAGCAATAGCGTTATATACAAATTATTCGAATTGTTTAAAATAGCTGTATCAAACTGTAGTTCATGACCAACATTAGCAACAGTCTAGGAACAATAGGCCAAGAATGTTGATTTGTGAATTTCATAAGCATACTTCTCCATCTTTTGACCCAGATGGATCAAGAGTTTCCTAGTGGATATGCTTGACCCAAATCCATTCAAAATATACTTTAATTCACAAAGCCTAATTTGGAAGAAATCCAAAATTTGAACTTTAATTCTAACTATTAAAGTTTCATGAAAAACAATTTTGATATTTGAAGTTCTTTCATAAATTTGGACCAAAGTGAAATTTATTTTAAGAATAATAATTAAATTAGGTGAAGACAGGGTACAGTGTAAATGCCAAGTGCATTTTTTTAATGTTAATTGAACTCCTTAACCCTAGAAGCGGCAGTGTTATTTTCCTAACTGGCAGTACAAAATGACCCGCATAAACATCTTATTTTGAAACAATTCTATAAATTACATTTTTCACACAAAGTTTGACATCTATATCTTTTATTTAAAGAAAAAATGTTGAAGATTTTGTTCTATGCATCAGAAAATTTATATTTTGACTACTTTGAATGTTATTTTTATGAAAATAAGAATTTTTCCAAAAACAATTATCATTTTTTTATGTTTGAAGAAAAATAAAAAACCATATGCATTACTGTCTGAAAAACTGAAATATACAAATAATAAAGAAAGATTTTCTAATTTCAATCAGCTTTGTTCCATTGAATTTGATGCAGTTTCCAATTTTCTATGATTTTTTTGCTGATCACATACACGTAAACTGTTTGTTGGGCAAAACTGTCATACACTACTCCCTAGCCTATATTATATTTATAAAACGTTTTCCCTAAAGCACTGTTTATTATACACTGTTATGCCTATATAATGTTTTATACCTATATCTAAATATCTACTTTTAATATATTTACACATTTAATTGAATAATTATACCGAATTAACCTAATTTTCCATCCTCCTTTTTCTGGGATTGGTGCGGTAGAAATGTTTCAATTTAGAAAAAACATTTTGGATGTACAGCCACATTACAACCAGGACACCAATATGTTGACCTTCCTCGTTTATGTGGGTCATGACCACAAACTTCACAAGTTCTTTCTTTCCTCCCATCCAATTTTGCAAGTTTATGTGAAGAACCACTATCCGTTGAAGGGCCTGAGGTGGGATCAGATTCTGGGTCCTCTTGGCACAAGGACTCCACTACAGACACAATAAAATTATGCCTAGTGACAGGTTTGTCTGTATTTTCTGAATATATAATGTATCCATTTAGAAGAGCCATGTCCACCACATTGAAGAAAATCTTCTTCCAGTATCTCATAGTTGGGCGGTTGCAGGACAATAGTCTAATAAATATACACTCAAAAATATTTATTATAAAGTTATTAATTATAAAACGAAATACCTAAACTCCTAAAATACATGTTACGACACTGTAAACAAAACAATACAGGGAGTGTATGCCTTTGTGAACCGAAACGAATGGAATGGCTCCGAACGCATTGGCCAGACTACTTTTGGAAACGGAATAGTAAACCCATTCCTCGGTCTAGAACGAAAACAAAAACACGTGAGTGTTCAGAAAATAATAGAGAACCGCCTACGCTATCTATTGGATTCATACGGAACTTTTAAACGATGCAGTAAGGGCCAACATACAAGTGTCGTAAAAGCGACATCTACAGTTTAGCGATCGCACGAACTGTCGGAAAATCGACAGCTGCCGCTTCTAGGGTTAAAGAACTGAACACTCCCGCAGGCACCTCAGAGCCAATCTTTTCCGTAACGACCGTTCGCACGTTCAGCCACCTTCTCCAGCAAAGTCTGTATCTTTCCGGCCACACATCCCCAAAACACTCATCCCTTAAAGTCGAACTCAAATTGGCAGGTCTTGAAAAAATCAACATGCGTTACCGACCCTCCGACTGGCTGCACATTTACACTGATGGATCCTGTGATCCTGCCACTGGCCGTAGAGGAGCGGGCTACCACTCCCCACTCTTTACAGGGTGCGCCACAGTGGGTTTTCCCCTGAGCAACTATGACTGGGAAATAGCGGCTGTATATAAAGCCGCTCAAAAACTAACTTCATTGAGAGATTACCGAAAAGCTGTGCTCTTTGTTGACTCTCAATCTGCAATCACTGCCCTCTCCCCCAACACTGACAGCAATTGCAAGCGAACTTTCAACTGTCGCGCTCTCTTAAGTGATCTCACTGAAAGGGGTTGGGAACTTACTTTGCAGTGGATTCCAAGCTACGATGGTATTTCAGAGAATGAAAAGGCCGACGAATTAGCGAAATCAGGCCTATCTCTCACTCAGCCAATGATGCCTCTGTCCCTGACCTCCTCCAAGACAAGGATTGATCAAGCAGTGAGGGCAAGAACATCTACCAGACACAGGTACGCCGCGAAAGGGAAGAGCTGGGAATCTATCGTCAAGTGTCCTTGACCCACTTAACCGAATGCTGTCTCGTCCAGTTGGTGTGGCCGCCTTTTGAGCTCTGACAGGACATGATTACCTCCCTGCCCATCTCACCAGAATAGGAGTATTCTCCTCTGCAGACTGCCCGCTCTGCACAGCCCTTGAAGCAATTTTGAATGCCCAACATCTGTTTGAATGCCAAGGACTGTGGGGCGTCTGCGATGAAGCATATGGCACAGACTTAGAGCATCTCGCCTCCCTCTACTGGACTGCGCAGCACCGAATGCCTGAAATGCCAAGAGTGAGCATTGGATAAAGTAAAGTAAAGTATTTTTTCAATGTTGAAGTATAAAATATTCTTTCCAGGTGTTGAATTTTTGTAATTGTTTCCAGAAGAGTTCCTATGAGGATCTTTACTAGATTAGGCTCCCTATAATAGTTTTCTGGCTATGTTACTGTAGTCTACCAACCAATAATTGGTAATACATTGTTGGTGCTCCATTTGACCATTAGTATAAAAATAATACACTTATTTGAACATTGCATGGATAGCATTTTGTAAGTTATTAATCTAGATTTATTTATATATTTTAAGGCCATGAGGGCGTGGTCTCCATGGAAACGGAGACTCTGTTTTGCTATGCCATTTATGATGAGAGCTCTGTTATGCTGCTTGAGATATTCTCGTTATGGAGGAGGCGATCCAGGATCTTTAACTCATTGTATTTTACAGGTAATAATAAAATATTTTTACAGTATATGTTAGACAAATAATAAATTCCACTCAATAAAAGTGGTTCTATAAATGTATATGTATGCGTGTTTGACTGTTAGTGTGCATGCATGTGTGTGTTATTTTTTAATATATTGATTATTCAACCAATATGACACATCACTGAATAATCTACCACAACAATTGCTGTGTGCAAGAGTATATATATATATATATATATATATATATATATATATATATATATATATATATATATATATATAGATTTTGTGTTTTCTCTTTGATTGACAAAAATCATTGTGTGGTTGAAATATTTCATTGGTTAAGTGCTTTTATGTGTTTCTATTTCAAGACTACAGAGTGGACTCTTACCAAGGTAAGTCTGTCAGTCTCCTAGTTCAAAAAATCTCTCTCTCTCTCTCTCTCTCTCTCTATATATATATATATATATATATATATATATATATATATATATATATATATATATATATATATATATATATATACACATATATCTTTAACACATACACAAAATTGATAAATTTAAGGGTAGGGTGCTTCTAATAAAACTTTAAGCAAGAAATTTCTTGGCAGTGTATGTATATAAAATTATTACATTTTAACAATATTAGGGTAAAAATTCAATGATCCTCTTCAGGTATAAAAATAACTGAGCCATAAGAAACAAGTAATTTCAAAAATTAATCTGGGGTGGCTATCAGTGATTTAGGAATCTGTGTTTAGTTAAATTAGTCACTGTTTTTCAAAAATCAAAGTTCGGGCTATTATGTAGCAAAACAAAGTAGCAGGTTTCTGTCTAACTAAACTGTGAGAGGGGTAAATCGCACCTACCCGTGAAGCAAGACCCAAACTGTTTACAACTGTCACACTCAGGTAGGTGAACTAAGGTCATCGGTCATGAAATACTCTTTGTTTGTTTGGGGTATGTCAGTCGCTGATTTGACAAACGGAACGAAACGAAATGAGCTGAAAATTAGAACTTGTTCTTTCTGTGATTCTCAGTTTCTCTCTTACTCACTGTGATTGTAATTTGTGTCAGAAACCCGTAGTGTTGTGATTGTAATCGCTAAAGACAGGTCTGAAACAGTTTTGTTTCCGTGGTTCGTTATTCATGTATAAATAATTTGTTTCATTCAACTTGATTATTTTTAATATATATTACATATTATTAATAAATACAGTTCATGCCTGAAAGTGAAAAATGTAGAGTGATCAAGGGAAACAGCAAATCTTCTTGTAGTAAACGTTTAATTACCTTGTCTACAAGTGTTTGTCTTAGCTAACATTATTATTGAATTTAGAACATGCGCGGGTGCAAACATAAAAATATTAATTAATATAATACAATCATACTGACATGGGCAACTCACCTAATATCATTACTTAACCTCAATAGCTAAAGCGACTGAAAATCACAGTTACAACTCACGATCACTGTTAAAAATTAGTTATTTTAAAGTTGCAATCACAGTTTGACCTGTTAGTGTGAAATCACTGTTAGTCATGTCACTGGTGGCTATTAGGAAGTGTTATTCAACCAATCTGCAGCAGCTTTAAAGGTACGGTTTCTATAATGTGGTGAAAAAGGTATAAGGATTTGTTTTTCAGAAAAAACAATCAATATTTTTTTATGTGTTTTAGATGTTTGTAAATTACCCTATTATGTTGGGAAGGGATATTTTCTTACCGATGTGGAGAATTTCTAGATTATAGTTGATGTTTGTGTAAGTATAGTGTGTGTTATTTATGTTTATCAAAACATTTACTATAAACATAGAACTAGCATAGTTTATACTAACATTCTTTAACCAACAGAGTGTTTTTAAATCTTTGTTGAAAGTTGTGCCTTGTTATCCCAATGAAGAATTTGTTACAGCTGTTCATTTTAGTTTGCATATACCTGCAATTTTCCTACTTTGTGTTTATGTTTTTTGTGTTGTAATTCAGTTGCTTGTTAGTCTTAAATTCTATCTTACGGATTTTATAATTTTCGAGTGAACTAATTTTAAGGTTTTTTTGTTTCTTGTTTTCTTTGTTAAGTTGTTTTTGTGCCATTGATTATCAATTATAATCTTACTGACATAACATAACAGTGAGCATGAGCGACAACAACAGCAGAATGGGGAGGAAGAAAAATATCCTATTGATATAAAAATTTCTTGGAATCCTGACTCATTACCTTTGCATGGTGCATTGATATAAATATTTCTTTAACCCCCAGATTCATTTCCTTTATGGCTATAAACATTTCTTGGACGCCAGACTCATTTCCTTTTAAATAGATAATATAAGCTCAAATAGAAATAGGATCGAATTATTCGGAAGCCCGAAATATTGGGACTCGAATTTTCAAGACTCTACTCTATATATGTATATGTGTGTGTCTGTGTATATATATATCTGTGTGTGTGATTTTATAATGATTTATGAAATTATTACCAAGAAGAATATATTACTGATTTATAGTTTTGGTAGCAAAACTAAAGAAAGAAAATTATGTGAAATATTAGAAATCAATAGGGTAGTTCAAATCATACGAGGTTGCACTAAAAAGTCCGGAAGACCACCCACGCTTTGTTGGAGCAGTATGGGGTCTGCTTTATTAATAAAAACGACACTGAATTTAAGTTTAAGAAAAAAGATAATTAAAAGAAAGATAACACAAGTTTCATGAGTAGCAGATAATTCTAAGCCACTCACCAATCAAACTGTATGAGGTTCTTGAAGAGCGGTGAGTCGTTCGACGAAACAGGCCTGTTTGGTGTCTAGCAGAGATGAAAGAAGGTTCTCGACGAGTGGCATAAAACTACAACTCATTTAAGCTTGAATTTAATAATTGTACTGAACTTAGAACAATATAAAACGACTTGAATCATTAAATGTTTATTCCTTCAAGCGGTTAAAGGAATTAATATGCTGATGCAATGTTACCCACAAGCGGTTACCCAAGACAATGGTGTTCAAACTTAGAACGCGGTTTAAATAGACTTATTAAAGTTTGATGGTGGTAATTTATAGTTAGATCGCATCTAAGACATTAACTGAACATAATCAATAAGCGGTGTAATATTATAACGCGGTTTAAACCCGATGTAATCGGCTAAAGCACTTGAATAGAAACAGGAGAGCCGCACTAGTAAACAGCCATGTTGCAAGAGTTGTGTAACTGAGAACGAAGGAAGTGGCTAGCAAAAGGTAACTGGATCGCAAAACTATTTCTTTGCAGAAGAAGTCTAGATTCTGGCTGGCAACGAATGTCTAGTAGGCGGTGGAGATTGAACTGTGGTAAGGAACACCAGCTGTTCCTAGGTTATATCGAAAATAATGACAGATGTCAACAAACGTGGTTTAGGGAAAGTGAGGTTAACATTCTGTACTTAACAACTGAAATGATTGATTTGCCCCACAGAATTATTAAATACAGTCGGCGCCGCTTATTGTGATCACGGTTAATGTTATCATTTGGTTATTGTTATCGTTTCATTGAAAAACAAACATGGACGTATATTAATACATTGTAATTAGGCCGCTTATTGTAATCATCTGTTCGCTTATTGTTATCATTTAATTTGCCATTCAAAATCATATGCGTCAACGTATACTAGCATAGACCAAGTAAACTTGTCTACAAAATAATGTAAACAGCACTTGCAACACACAATGACGCCCAATTCATAGAATGTTTATTTTTAGAATGACAGAAATACTTTATAACGGTTTCAGCACTTAGCACAGTTCTCAGAATGTCTCCCTTACTCTTTGTTTACGCAAACACCCTAGCCTTGCTGAGTCGACCTTAGTTGTTTGTTAACATTAGTTGATGTTACTACTGAACCATTTACAGTACAGTCCTACTGTATTTTTTAACAGTGAATTTTTATGAACGTTTATTACAGTATTTCAGTGAGATTTTACATAACTTAATTTTTAAAGATCTGTTTCGTTTGTTTTGTAGAGTTTAGTGTCACTTGAAGTTTCAAAGGACAGTATAGCAAAATGTCTGAATCTCAAAAGAAACGACGCGATTTAAGTCTTAAACAAAAACTTGATATTCTAGATAGGTACAGTAAATTACCAAAAATGAGTCAAAGAAACGCTGCTTCTCAACTTGGTCTTTCTCAACCTCTCTTATGTAAAATATTGAACAACAAAGAAAAAATCTTGTCATTATCAAAGTGTAATGCAAATGTTGACAACAAAAGACATCGTTCTGGGAAGGATCCGCAAGTGGAATCAGCTTTGAAATTGTGGTTTAAAAATGTTCGCGAAAAAGATGCTGAAGTTGACGGCCCCCTAATGCGTCTAAAAGCTGAGGATCTTGCCAAAAAAATAGGAAAACAGGATTTTAAAGCCACATATGGATGGTTCAATCGATGGAAGAAAAGGGAAAACATTGTTTACAAGAAAACGTGTTGTGAAAAAAGAAATGCTGATTTTGTTGGAGCTGAGGACTGGTTAAAATACGAATGGCCAAAGATTTTGGCCGAGTATTCTCCTAGCTGCATATATAATGCAGATGAAACAGGACTTTATTATCGTGCTTTGCCCGAACATACTTACTTATTTAAAAATGAAAGTGCTAACGGCTGTAAAATATGTAAACAAAGAATAACTGTTTTATGTTGTGTTAACATGGTTGGTCATAAAGAAAAACTCTTAACTATCGGTAAATCTAGAAATCCACGTTGTTTTCAAGGTATCAAAAAGCTACCGGTTAAATATCATTCAAACTCCAATGCTTGGATGACATCAAAAATTTTTAATGAATGGCTGACTAAATGGGATACCAGCCTCAAACGCAACATTGTCCTTCTACTAGACAACTGCACTGCACATAATGACATAAGCACTACGCTAAAACACATCATAGTGATTTACCTTCCGGCCAATACTACATCAATTATTCAGCCATATGACCAAGGCATAATTAAAAATCTCAAAAGTTTTTATCGACGAGAGATGCGTGCTAGAATTATAGAAAATATGGATGAATTTCAAACTCTTACCTCAAATGAATTGGCTAAAAAAACTTCTCTACTCGATGCTATTCATCTGATAGAAAAATCTTGGAATGAAGTTTCTGAAAAAACTGTGAAAAATTGCTTTAGAAAAGGTGGTTTTTTTGTTGAAGAAAATCAAGAGCAAGCTACATCTGAGGAAGACTCTGAAGAGAACTTAAAGCTTTTCGATTTGTCCTTAAAAGAATATACTGAGTGGATGGAAGTTGACGATAGTATTGAAGCAGCAGTGGAAATAACCGAAGACGATATTTGTGAGGTAGTTGCTTCAACATCAAAAGTTACTGAAGAAGAAGAAGGCACCGATGATGACGGAAATGATAAATGTGTACCGCAAAGATCTAAGCAGGAAGTACACCAAGCTCTTGAGATTCTAAGGCAGTTTGTTCAACAAAAAGCAGAAAATTTCAACAAACATTATGAATATGAACAATTCATAAACAATATTTTACGAGAAGACTACAGACAGTCACATATAGAGAAATTCTTCGAGAAAAGTAAATGTAAATATGAAGTGTAAATAAGATTGAAGTGTTTTATAATGAAGTTTTATGTGTTAAATGTTTTGATCAAGTGTTTTACGTAGTTCTATATATTTTTTTTTCAATTACGCTAGATTCAGTGTTTTAAAAAAAATCTACAGTGGAATAAAATAAACTGACATGAAATATGCCCACTAATTTTAACAAGTAGAAAACTAAATTACAGAAATTCTACTACTGTACATAAAACTGTCCGGAATAGCATCAAAATTTGGTAAGTACAGTTTAATTATAGTGTTACAGAATTAGAATTACTTAATGTAATGATAGGCTTACATATCGTTCAAAACAAACAGTTGTGGCAATAATACAGTGAGTTCAATGCAGTACAGCTGTAGACTACATCGTGATAAAGCGTTCGGTTATTGTTATCAAATATGCTTCTGACAAATATGATCACAATAAGCGGCGCCGACTGTATAAATATGTTTCACTTTTAGAAGTACTCTGTTTAAATGGTTCAGGATATTATCTCAAAGTAGTTTTTCCAAAATTCCTGTTGAAGCCTACCTAGCTGATTTTCTCTCATCTTCTATCTTCCTCATTACTTTCTTCTAAATCAGTGTACTTAAGTCGTTCTTAAATTTCATTATCCACTTCTTCGCATGCAGATGAAACGCCTAGAGAAAACCCTCTTATCGACACTTATAGCAAAATATTTACCCCTGGATTACAATACTAGTCCACATGACTACTATATTGATAATAAACTGTGACTTGAAGTAACTACAGGAGAACCTCTCTAATTTGTCGCCTTCTGTAATTTGTCACCGTATTCCGTACTCGTCATAGTAATAGCAAAGGTCATCTCCATTGTGAAACTGTGACCTGAAGTAACTACAGTAGAACCTCTCTAATTCACCACTCTTTAATTTGTCACCAACTCTGTATTCGTCATAGTAATAGCAAAGGTCATCTCCATTGTGAAACTGTGACCTGAAGTAATTACAGTAGAACCTCTCTAATTCACCACTCTTTAATTTGTCACCAACTCTGTATTCGTCATAGTAATAGCAAAGGTCATCTCCATTGTGAAACTGTGACCTGAAGTAACTACAGTAGAACCTCTCTAATTCACCACTCTTTAATTTGTCACCAACTCTGTATTCGTCATAGTAATAGCAAAGGTCATCTCCATTGTGAAACTGTGACCTGAAGTAACTACAGTAGAACCTCTCTAATTCACCACTCTTTAATTTCTCACCAACTCTGTATTCGTCATAGTAATAGCAAAGGTCATCTCCATTGTGAAACTGTGACCTGAAGTAACTACAGTAGAACCTCTCTAATTCACCACTCTTTAATTTGTCACCAACTTTGTATTCGTCATAGTAATAGCAAAGGTCATCTCCATTGTGAAACTGTGACCTGAAGTAACTACAGTAGAACCTCTCTAATTCACCACTCTTTAATTTTTCACCAACTCTGTATTCGTCATAGTAATAGCAAAGGTCATCTCCATTGTGAAACTGTGACCTGAAGTAACTACAGTAGAACCTCTCTAATTCACCACTCTTTAATTTGTCACCAACTCTGTATTCGTCATAGTAATAGCAAAGGTCATCTCCATTGTGAAACTGTGACCTGAAGTAACTACAGTAGAACCTCTCTAATTCACCACTCTTTAATTTGTCACCAACTCTGTATTCGTCATAGTAATAGCAAAGGTCATCTCCATTGTGAAACTGTGACCTGAAGTAACTACAGTAGAACCTCTCTAATTCACCACTCTTTAATTTGTCACCAACTCTGTATTCGTCATAGTAATAGCAAAGGTCATCTCCATTGTGAAACTGTGACCTGAAGTAACTACAGTAGAACCTCTCTAATTCACCACTCTTTAATTTGTCACCAACTTTGTATTCGTCATAGTAATAGCAAAGGTCATCTCCATTGTGAAACTGTGACCTGAAGTAACTACAGTAGAACCTCTCTAATTCACCACTCTTTAATTTGTCACCAACTCTGTATTCGTCATAGTAATAGCAAAGGTCATCTCCATTGTGAAACTGTGACCTGAAGTAACTACAGTAGAACCTCTCTAATTCACCACTCTTTAATTTGTCACCAACTCTGTATTCGTCATAGTAATAGCAAAGGTCATCTCCATTGTGAAACTGTGACCTGAAGTAACTACAGTAGAACCTCTCTAATTCACCACTCTTTAATTTGTCACCAACTCTGTATTCGTCATAGTAATAGCAAAGGTCATCTCCATTGTGAAACTGTGACCTGAAGTAACTACAGTAGAACCTCTCTAATTCACCACTCTTTAATTTGTCACCAACTTTGTATTCGTCATAGTAATAGCAAAGGTCATCTCCATTGTGAAACTGTGACCTGAAGTAACTACAGTAGAACCTCTCTAATTCACCACTCTTTAATTTGTCACCAACTCTGTATTCGTCATAGTAATAGCAAAGGTCATCTCCATTGTGAAACTGTGACCTGAAGTAACTACAGTAGAACCTCTCTAATTCACCACTCTTTAATTTGTCACCAACTCTGTATTCGTCATAGTAATAGCAAAGGTCATCTCCATTGTGAAACTGTGACCTGAAGTAACTACAGTAGAACCTCTCTAATTCACCACTCTTTAATTTGTCACCAACTCTGTATTCGTCATAGTATATGTGCTAAGTCAGAAAAGGAATCTTTAGTGCAAAAAAATACATACTTTTTTAAAAACTGAAATGTAAATAAATTTAAAATAGTTTCTTTCCCTTGCTATTATTTTTCTTACAAGGTACTGTAATATGTTTTTGTGTGTCTTTTATGAAAACATAGTAGCTACTGTATCTGCTATAACGATCTATAACGCTGGCTACTAGAGTTTAATGGTGTTGTTAAGTCTTTTGGCTGACATAAATCATGTAAATAAAAATTAATCACATTAGATACTTATTTACGTATGTTAATTTCATGACTACCCTAAATCATCTTTTTCTTGAATTAGTCACACCCTCTGTCCCGACTGTGACGAATTAGAGATGTTTTACTGTATTAGCTTAAATATGGAATGTCAACTAAGTTATAATGGTATTAAATAACTGATTTAATGTTAAATAAAAGAATCATTGGCACTAGAAAAAAAATGTATAGAAACATTTCTTGTAAAACATAGCCAAGTTTAAAAAAATTCACAAATAATCATTTATCTCATTTAATCTTAAACTATTAAAGTGTGTGTAAAAGTTTTACATAAGTACAAAAAAATCAAACATTTTTACAAATAGAATTAAATATAATACTATTTGATTCCATCATCACTTGAGCTACTACATTGTCATTAAAAATAGTTCAACATATATTACTATGTTACACTTGCCCTTTCAAAAATGGTCGGAGGGTAGGGAGGTAGAGAGAGAGAGAGAGAGAGAGAGAGAGAGAGAGAGAGAGAGAGAGAGAGAGAGTGTGTGTGAAAGGAGACAGATAGAGATAGGGAGAGATAAACTCGTATAATATGGACTTTCTTAAAAATTTTATATACATTTAGAATATGTACCAAAAAAATATTAAGTGCTAATAATACAGAAAAATCATAATGGTTGTCCACTAACATTCCTTTCTTTTGTTTTTCAGGATGCTTTGTCATTAATAGGTGGGGCCATTGGTGCTATGAATATTCCGGAAAAGTGGTTCCCTGGTAGTTTAGATTTATACTTCAATTCTCATAATATCATGCACGTTCTCGTAGTACTAGCAGTTTATCCAATGCATCAGTCAACTGTTAAAGACCTTGTTTGGATGGCTCAAGGAGAGTGTAAGCCTCATCGACTAACTGAGATTCATACTCTTAACATAGAGCTTTGACTCACACGATACCACAGTGTGAAGTGTTTATTAAAATCACACGTTACCTGCCTGTTTTATAGCTAGAGCATTACCTCTTGTGATATCAATAGAATAGTAAATCTTTCGTACAGTTATGTTTTATTGTTATAAAACTATTTTGTAAATATAACTTTTCTCCTTTATATGAATTTGTAAATATTTTATATGATGATAAGTTTTAGAATGTTCTATATTAAAACTATATAGTACACGATTGAATTCATTATATAAATTTAAAAATGAATTATTAATAATAAACCACTCAACATATCTCAGTGTTAATTTATTTTTTTAACCTTTAAATCTAATATATAGAAAATAGAAGTTTAATAGTCATAAGTTTAATCAACTGATAACATACTTTAACCCTAGAAGCGGTAGTGTTATTTTCCTAACTGGCAGTACAAAATGACCCGCATAAACATCTTATTTTGAAACAATTCTATAAATTGCATTTTTCACACAAAGTTTGACATCTATATATTTTATTTGAAGAAAAAATGTTGAAGATTTTGTTCTATGCATCAGAAAATTTATATTTTGATTACTTTGAATGTTATTTTTATGAAAATAAGAATTTTTCCAAAAACAATTATCATTTTTTTATGTTTGAAGAAAAATAAAAAGCCATATGCATTACTGTCTGAAAAACTGAAACATACAAATAATAAAGAAAGATTTTCTAATTTCACTTAGCTTTGTTCCATAGAATTTGATGCAGTTTCCAATTTTCTATGATTTTTTTGCTGATCACATACGCGTAAACTGTTTGTTGGGCAAAACTGTCATACACTACTCCCTAGCCTATATTATATTTATAAAACGTTTTCCCTAAAGCACTGTTTATTATACACTGTTATGCCTATATAATTTTTTATACCTATATCTAAATATCTACTTTTAATATATGTACACATTTAATTGAATAATTATACCTAATTAACCTAATTTTCCATCCTCCTTTTTCTGGGATTGGTGCGGTAGAAATGTTTCAATTTAGAAAAACATTTTGGATGTACACCCACATTACAAGCAGGACACCAATATGTTGACCTTCATCGTTTATGTGGGTCATGACCACAAACTTCACAAGTTCTTTCTTTCCTCCCATCCAATTTTGCAAGTTCATGTGAAGAACCACTATCCGTTGAAGGGCCTGAGGTGGGAGCAGACTCTGGGTCCTCTTGGCACAAGGACTCCACTACAGACACAATAAAATTATGCCTAGTGACAGGTTTGTCTGTATTTTTTGAATATATAATGTATCCATTTAGAAGAGCCATGTCCACCACATTGAAGAAAATCTTCTTCCAGTATCTCATAGTTGGGCGGTTGCAGGATAATAGTCTAATAATATATACACTCACAAATATTTATTATAAAGTTATTAATTATAAAATGAAATACCTAAACTCCTAAAATACATGCTACGACACTGTAAACAAAACAATACAGGGAGTGTATGCCTTTGTGAACCGAAACGAATGGAATGGCTCCGAACGCATTGGTACGACTACTTTTGGAAACGGAATAGTAAACCCATTCCTCAGTCTAGAACGAAAAAAAAAAACACGTGTGTGTTCAGAAAATAATAGAGAACAGCCTACGCTATCTATTGGATTCATACAGAACTTTTAAACGATGCAGTAAGGGCCAACGTACAAGTGTCGTAAAAGCGACATCTACAGTTTAGCGATCGCACGAACTGTCGGAAAATCGACAGCTGCCGCTTCTAGGGTTAAAGAAGTAATATCATCATCTGCAGTTTACAGAGACTATCTTAATAACAATCTCTATTGAGAAACTATCTTCTTTCTCTATACCAACTCACATCCCTTCTTTACAGAGTTTGTTTATTCTTACTCTCATCCTCTTACTATATCCAAACTCACATCCCTTCTTTACAGAGTTTGTTTAATCTTACTCTCATCCTCTTCCTCTATCCCAACTCACATCCCTTCTTTACAGAGTTTGTTTATTCTTACTCTCATCCTCTTACTATAGCCAAACTCACATCCCTTCTTTACAGAGTTTGTTTATTCTTACTCTCATCCTCTTCCTCTATCCCAACTCACATCCCTTCTTTACAGAGTTTGTTTATTCTTACTCTCATCCTCTTACTATAGCCAAACTCACATCCCTTCTTTACAGAGTTTGTTTAATCTTACTCTCATCCTCTTCCTCTATCCCAACTCACATCCCTTCTTTACAGAGTTTGTTTATTCTTACTCTCATCCTCTTACTATAGCCAAACTCACATCCCTTCTTTACAGAGTTTGTTTAATCTTACTCTCATCCTCTTCCTCTATCCCAACTCACATCCCTTCTTTACAGAGTTTGTTTATTCTTACTCTCATCCTCTTACTATAGCCAAACTCACATCCCTTCTTTACAGAGTTTGTTTATTCTTACTATCATCCTCTTACTCTATTCCAATTCACATCCCTTTCTTTACAGAGTTTGTTTATTCTTCCTCTCATCCTCTTCCTCTATCCCAACTCACATCCCTTCTTTACAGAGTTTGTTTATTCTTACTCTCATCCTCTTACTATAGCCAAACTCACATCCCTTCTTTACAGAGTTTGTTTATTCTTACTATCATCCTCTTACTCTATTCCAATTCACATCCCTTTCTTTACAGAGTTTGTTTATTCTTCCTCTCATCCTCTTCCTCTATCCCAACTCACATCCCTTCTTTACAGAGTTTGTTTATTCTTACTCTCATCCTCTTACTATAGCCAAACTCACATCCCTTCTTTACAGAGTTTGTTTATTCTTACTATCATCCTCTTACTATAGCCAAACTCACATCCCTTCTTTACAGAGTTTGTTTAATCTTACTCTCATCCTCTTCCTCTATCCCAACTCACATCCCTTCTTTACAGAGTTTGTTCATTCTTACTATCATCTTCTTATTCTATCCCAATTCACATCCCTTTCTTTACAGAGTTTGTTTATTCTTACTCTCATCCTCTTACTATAGCCAAACTCACATCCCTTCTTTACAGAGTTTGTTCATTCTTACTATCATCTTCTTACTCTATCCCAATTCACATCCCTTCTTTACAGAGTTTGTTTATTCTTACTATCATCCTCTTACTCTATTCCAATTCACATCCCTTTCTTTACAGAGTTTGTTTATTCTTCCTCTCATCCTCTTCCTCTATCCCAACTCACATCCCTTCTTTACAGAGTTTGTTTATTCTTACTCTCATCCTCTTACTATAGCCAAACTCACATCCCTTCTTTACAGAGTTTGTTTATTCTTACTATCATCCTCTTACTCTATTCCAATTCACATCCCTTTTTTTACAGACTTTGTTTATTCTTACTATCATCCTCTTCCTCTATTCCAACTCACATCCCTTCTTTACAGAGTTTGTTCATTCTTACTATCATCTTCTTACTCTATCCCAATTCACATCCCTTTCTTTACAGAGTTTGTTTATTCTTACTCTCATCCTCTTACTATAGCCAAACTCACATCCCTTCTTTACAGAGTTTGTTCATTCTTACTATCATCTTCTTACTCTATCCCAATTCACATCCCTTTCTTTACAGAGTTTGTTTATTCTTACTCTCATCCTCTTACTATAGCCAAACTCACATCCCTTCTTTACAGAGTTTGTTTATTCTTACTATCATCCTCTTACTCTATTCCAATTCACATCCCTTTCTTTACAGAGTTTGTTTATTCTTCCTCTCATCCTCTTCCTCTATCCCAACTCACATCCCTTCTTTACAGAGTTTGTTTATTCTTACTCTCATCCTCTTACTATAGCCAAACTCACATCCCTTCTTTACAGAGTTTGTTTATTCTTACTATCATCCTCTTACTCTATTCCAATTCACATCCCTTTTTTTACAGAGTTTGTTTATTCTTACTATCATCCTCTTCCTCTATTCCAACTCACATCCCTTCTTTACAGAGTTTGTTCATTCTTACTATCATCTTCTTACTCTATCCCAATTCACATCCCTTTCTTTACAGAGTTTGTTTATTCTTACTCTCATCCTCTTACTATAGCCAAACTCACATCCCTTCTTTACAGAGTTTGTTCATTCTTACTATCATCTTCTTACTCTATCCCAATTCACATCCCTTTCTTTACAGAGTTTGTTTAATCTTACTCTCATCCTCTTACTATAGCCAAACTCACATCCCTTCTTTACAGAGTTTGTTTATTCTTACTATCATCCTCTTACTCTATTCCAATTCACATCCCTTTCTTTACAGAGTTTGTTTAATCTTACTCTCATCCTCTTACTATAGCCAAACTCACATCCCTTCTTCACAGAGTTTGTTTATTCTTACTATCATCCTCTTACTCTATCCCAACTCACATTCCTTCTTTACAGAGTTTATTTATTCTTACTTCATCCTCTTACTCTATCCCAACTCACATCCCTTCTTCACAGAGTTTGTTTATTCTTGCTATCATCCATCTTATAACGATTTTTGTCTCTTTCCTACTCCCACATCAAACACTTTAATAATAAAGATTCATCCTTCCCCTGCAATTCCTGCATGAATTCTATCTTCTTTGCTCATCCTTCATTCACTAATTACTTTTCTAACAACTGAAATTTGAGAACAACTTTAGGGAAGTTGCAAGAAGAAAATGTTAAAACCTATAATTGATCTCTTTCTCTTTTTTTATTTCTGGTGAAAAACTAATTTTGGTTATTACTGCCAATCAATGGTAGTGACTAATGCAAAATATTGTAATTAAAACATAACAAATTAATATAAATCAACAAACATATGAGAAACTCGTATAACTCTGCACAGGCTCTGAAACCTGTGCACCCCAGGCACTCCCTGACCAAGGGCAGAAAGGGCTGGCAGACTAGTAACCACGCTTATGTCTCGACAGAGCAAGTTCACATCAGCATCCCAGACCGGAGTTTGTCAAGCTCGGCCCTTTTCAGCACTCCCAACTAGCAATGGTTCTGACCAGTCAAAAATCCCTAGGAGAAGATATAGGTTTTCATATGTACAGATTGTGTTGTTAATGTAATGTGTGTAAAAATTGAAACAGTGTGTAATGTGTAGCATGTGTTGTCAGTAGTGCTTATGTTAGATTGGGGTACCGTGAGGGACGCCAAAGCCCTCTTAGTAGGTACAGCTAGTCCGCACCCCTCTGCGGGTAGTGTGTGTAATGTGTAGTATGTGTTGTCAGTAGAAATGTTAGACTGGGGTACCGTGAGGGACGCCAAAGCCCTCTTAGTAGGTACAGCTAGTCCGCACACCTCTGCGGGTAGTGTGTGTAATGTGTAGTATGTGTTGTCAGTAGAAATGTTAGACTGGGGTACCGTGAGGGACGCCAAAGCCCTCTTAGTAGGTACAGCTAGTCCGCACCCCTCTGAGGGTAGTGTGTGTAATGTGTAGTATGTGTTGTCAGTAGAAATGTTAGACTGGGGTACCGTGAGGGACGCCAAAGCCCTCTTAGTAGGTACAGCTAGTCCGCACTAGCTTCATTGAACTCTTTACCTTGATGTTTTTATATACATCATTTTTATAATATAAATCTTTTGAAAAAACCAATGACGTGATATTTCTCAGCATCGTTTTCACACTCATTCAATCTTATGAGATACGAGTTGAACTAGTTGCATTGTTAAGCAATGAATTTTTTTGTCTGATCATTCATTTCAACTATCTACATATAAATGTAACCTTTATAATAAGGTTAGTTTCCTAATTAAATAATGGTAAGTAAACACTTAAATGTAAGTTTCAACAAATAGCTCTACAAACGGTACATAAATATGATGAAAAGATAAAATCATAAAAGATATTATTAAAAATTAAAATCAGAGAAAAGTGGTGGTGTTATTCTTTATAGAATTGAAAACTTTGAAATTTTTTAAGTTTTTGCAACTTCTACCCTTTGTAACTTTTAAACTATGGTTGGCATCAAATAATACACTAACAAAATATACGGGCACCAAAAAAATGTTATTACAAAAATCATGCTATAGAAATCATTCTAAAAATGCAATAGAAGAAAAGTAATTTGTAAATGTCTAAAACTATGTAAAAGTCTATAAATCATTTTCTCTGTTATTGTCATTGGATTTCCTTTCCGCCTTTATAACCCTATAACAATGTTCTGCCTTATGGAAACAGGTCGAATGTATCCCACAGTCACACTTACGACAACTATAGTGCATTTCTTTCTTTTTATAATAGTATATTGTGCAAAAACTCTTTCATGACAACTAGGAGAGTGTAAATTACTCACTAGAGGGTGTAATTGCTCGCCTCCACTCAGGTCTGTTAGATCCTGAACTCCATTTACCAAATTTTAATAAATGAATTAAGCTGTCATAAGAAGTTGATGACATGGTCAACGGCCATGGCATCATCCCTTAAAACCACTTTTAAACTCCCTCGAAGATCATAAGATTCTTAAAAATTGCTCAACTCTTCACATTCAAGCAGAATATGCTTGACTATGATGATACCTCCACAAAACTGACATAGTGATGGATCCTCGTGTTGCACCAACCATCCATGCATTAACAAAGAGTGACCGATACAAAGTTAAATAAACACCACTTTCTCCCTATGATTCAAAAGAACTGAAGACCACCAGCCAAAGAACGTATACTTGATTTCCCTCAGCTTGTTTCCAATCACAGTTTGCCATTCAAAGCAGGCAAAAGTTCAGACAATGTTCTATACAAAGTTAGATGCCATGAGATGATGTGTGTTGGTGCTACCATACTTGTAGCAAATTTGCCCTTTTACCTGCTTTTGTGTCTCCGTGTTTACAGTGACTAGGCACTCGGCAAAATGATATCCCAACACGCCATAATTGGAGCCTATGTATCATACAAAGAATATCTTCCGTTAAAGGGCTCTTAAAGTAAATTTTTTTGGTGGCCTCGATAGCACTTTTGGAACTGTCAAAGCCTGGTAAATGGCAGAAAGTTCTGCTCTAAAAACACTACAGGCTGAGCTCAATCCATAGGTATAGGTTCATCCTGATTGACAAAATGCGCATCCTACCTCATTGTCAAGTTTCAAACCATCTGTGAATATGTTCCCACTGTGTTGGTGCTTTCTTTCAATCTCCAAAATCCCCAGACTAAAATTAACGTCAGAAGTATTCTTTTAGATACCTGGAGAGTGAGAAATCAAAATTAGGTATTTTAATTGCCTATAGAGGAATGTAACATCACAAATTGAATGTAGACGAAATTGTAAATTTATGTTATTAAGAATTTGCAACGTACTTATGCCAAAGGGAGTAGAAGTTTGGTGCACATTGTAACAACCCTTAATATGGAAAATTATTTTGAATGCCAGATGGTTTGGTTTGCTTTGAAGATCAGTGAAATATGAAATTTCAAGCATTTGATGTCGCTTCAAAAAGCAGGCCCTCCAGCTCAATGAAAAGACTGGAGATTGGGCTTGCCCTAAAAGCAGACGTAACAAGTAAAAGTCCAGAGTGATGTACTGAATCAAGAAGTTTCAGAACTGTAATTTGAATGGCAAATACGCTGTATAACCATAATCTATACACAATCTTATAACAGTGTAACAAACAGAGCATACAGGTTCTATTGACTCTCCAATTAGTACCACCAAGAACTCTCAACATGTCCAAACCTAAAAATTTTACATCATCAGTGGTTTCAAGCCACACATAAAGGATTTGCCTTGGATGACTAAACGCTATACACTAGGTTTTTGAATCTCAAAAGTAAAAACCTGTTAAATTTTTGTAATCTGTTGATTACTAGTTGTAGGAGCCTTTCCGCTGTTGCTATACTTCAAGCTGCCACATATATATAAATATCATCTACAAACAATGAACAGGGGACTAGAGATAGCACGTTTTAAATGACACTGTTAATGGCAACAGAAAACAGTCAGAAGGCTCCCTGCGGAACACCATGCTCTAGTTCATAATTATTATAATATGTGGCTCCAAAATGTATGCGGAAAGACTTGTTACTTAAGAAATTCTGGATAAATACCAGAATGTTTCCTTGTATAACTCATGATTAAAATGTTCAGAATTTCTCTTCTTCATACCATTTCATATGCCTTCTCAAGGTCAAAGGAAACAGTGTTTGTCACAAGAGAAAGGATTTCCATATGGCTGACTCTAACAAAACTAATTGGTCGACCAATGTTCACCCATATCTGAAACCACATTTTTGAAATTAGTCCATTGATTTCTAGGTACCAGACAAGAAGTCTGTTGTATCCTCCAGTAGTTTGTATTGCCAGCTAGTAAGAGGTATTGGTCTATAACTACTGGTAATATTTCTGTCTTTTCCTTGTTTTAAAGAGAATTACTGTCGCACATATCTTGGGTTAAAGCACTACGCATAACTGACAGGTTTGTAAACAAATTAGTTTAGAAGAATGTGACCTATTTGACAGCCTTCAATTAAAGGTTTGCCAGCGATTGCCAAATTCATCTTAGGTACATGAAATTATTATTTTTTATACAAATTAGATAATCCATATTACTCACCAAGGGTAAATTAATTTGTCATACCTTCAGTAAAGATATTAATTTTTGAGAAAACAAGGAAGATGCGTAATGTCCAGGCATAATCTGGTGGGTGGCTTGTTTAGCACTGTTGCCACTTATGGAACCAACCACACAGGGTATGGACAAAAGTAGGTTACCCCTGAGCACTAATTGGCAATCATAAGCAAACAGTGTTGACTAGTTTGAGAGTCAGGCTGTCAGTCTATCACCTATCTGCGACTCATCTCTCACCTATCTTCGCTGCTCAGTGCATTCGCTATAAGTTACCATAATTTTTTTGAAGTATTCTAAGTGATGTTTGATATTTAATAGTGTATAAATTTAAAAGCGTACAGAGTGTATATAGCAATAATAGGTGAATTATGTTTTTAATTGCTAAGAATTGTTAATTTTTGGACATATAACTTTTGTGTTATGACTATTTATAAAAAAAATGTCAAATATGAACTGTCTCCAGCAAAGTCCTGTGAAACAACACCGACTTGAAAGTTTGTGTAATATCGACAATTAAAGCCATAGGAAAGGAGATATTGTTGACTTTTACAATTTTGAGAAAAAACTAGCAGATCCAGAGTTTTTAAAAAGTATAAGCTTTGATGCCAATTAGATGGTAGCATCAATGATAACTGGGGTTACTCTGAAATCAATTCAAAGGTGTCTGCCTGTAGATAAGAACTCTTCATCTAAAAAAGGTTTTTAGGTCACCGGGGAAAACCTACAAATAAAATAAAAAACTCACTGAACTAGACGATTTTTACTGTGAAGTTGTCAGGTGAACAATGCTTGAACATTTTGATAAAGTGAGTTTCCGAATTCTAAAAACATGAGGTCTGTATTAAAAAAAAAATTAGAAGCCTTGTAAATGTGTTGATTCTCGATTCGGTTACTCTCAACAATATTATCCAAATTCCACCATTTACTATTTTGGCTTAATTCATATTTTTATTAATGAAATGAACTCGGGTAGGATAATTGTATGAATGGTTTTACTTGTAAATTTTAACATATTATTATTACTAAAACTCGGAGGGACATTATCGGTGTAGAGCACTTAGCTGCAGCCTTTGTACTCTCTTCCCATCCCTACCACAGGACTAGCTTAGTGGATACCTACCTCTTTGCAGAAATCAAGTATCCACCTGATGCTAAATCTTCTGGTGTACATACCTGCCAGCCAAACCACTTTCTCCTTGTAGCTCCCAAAGCAGGGCACTCACAGAGTACGTGGATTGGGCTTTCCTCTTGGTCCTCGTCGCATCTCTTGCACACAGGGGACCTAGATTTTCCAATTTTGTATTGGAACCCCCTCAGATTCCCATGGCCTGTGACCAGCTCTACAGTAGCTCTGAGTTGATGTCTACTTAAGGAGAGTAGTTCTTTGCTCCACAAATCTTCTGAGTAACCCCACAGTACCTTGGATTTGTTACACCTCAAGGTTGCATTCCATTTTTCCCTGCACAACCTTTCTATATGTGCCGTGATCCTCTTGCGCCCCACTGCCCTCAGCAACAGTCCTTGAGTTATACACCTTTGTTTTGCTAAGGTGTCAGCTCTCTCATTCCCTATCCAGCCAGAATGTCCTGAAATCCAGGTTAGGTTGAGTGAATTATACTTACTCAGCTCTGCTAGAGAAGCTATAGTCTCAGCCACCAGCCTAAAGCTGGTACTAGCCTTACCTAAAGCCTTCAGAGCTGCCTGACTGTCCGAGCAAATCCAGTTGGTTTTGCCCCTCCTGCCAGACCCTATTATTTCCTCAGCACATAGTTTGATCACGAGCACCTCCCCTTGGAAGACAGAGTTGTAGTCCTCCAGGCGATGACAAAATCTGTCTTGGTGTCTCGGTTCACTAAATCCTGCTCCCACTCCTTCCTTCATCTTGGACCCATCGGTGAACCATATTTCACCATGTCTGGGTCTATACTCCACCCATGCCTCTCTTGCAGGAATATGGATTTTGTAGTTTCCTTTTTCCCTTTCAAGAGACAGTATCTTATCCTGAGGTTCTATCCAGAGCTCCTTCAGTGAATCCCCAAATAGCTGTTTATGACGTTTGCTACTTGTCTTCCACTGCCCAGTACAACTTAGCCGGTATGCAGTTTTCATTGCCTCCATCCTAATTTGAAGACTCAAGGATGGAAAACCCAACATAACCCTCATGGCTGCACATGCCGTGTTTCTCCTTGTAGCTGTTATGCCTCTAAGGAAGAGCCCCTGCACGTGGTCCAGCATTCTTTTACTTGTTTCTTTCTGTGCCCTGTCCCACCAGACGATCGAGGCAAAGACCAACCTCGGTACCACAGTGGCAGAATAAATCCAGTTCATCTGACGTGGACCCGAACCCCATCTAGTGCCTATTGCTCCTCTACATTGCCAGAACGTAGCTATGGCTTTTTTGCACTTATCCTCCAAGTGCTCACGCCAGAGTAGCTTCCTATCCAGAATAACTGCCAGATTTTTAGCGCTCTCAACGTAGCTTATTTTGGTATTACCAACTTCCATCATCTCCAGCGATTTAGTTTTATATCGCCTAGTGAAGATGAGTGCCACAGATTTCTCTCCTTGAATGCACCATGCTTCTGTTACCTCTTCAAATGGTCTCCTAACAAGGATAGCTAAAAATTTAACATAACAAACAGCTTAAATTGAGCCCGTAATTTTGGTAATAGATGTTATTTACCATTGTATACACTTCAATTTAATATGCAAAATTTACCTTTCTGATGGTCACTACAATTGACATTAATTAACACGTTCACTACCGCAATGTCAACAAAATAACTATTGGTATAGACCAGTGCCGTATGGTCTCTATTCCTGGACCATTGTCCAATATATGCACCACTCGGGTAGTTGAGATGGACTGCTGGAACACTGTTTGCGTGTTACTTTTATTCCTCTGACCAATCAGTGGTTTATATAAACAGCTTGATATATATTCGTATCAGTCTATAGACATGTCTGACGTTAATGTGTGACATTTTGTCTCTCAGTTATTCAAGGTCAATTTCGTGAAAATACTATTGATACCCTTCTTTATTTTTTCGTGCCACTGCGGCAGTTTTGAATGATTACGTTTTACTAGTTTTGCTCTAAATGACATATAACAAAAGATGTAAATGTGTCACAAGTGATGGGTTCATTTGTAAATATTCTGTACATGGAACTTAAATGTAAACATATTTTGTCTCTGATACAGTACAATAATATTTATATTGTCTGCATTTTTTCGATACAGTATGTAGCGTACATAAGCAATCTGTCTAGCAAGACTAGACCAGATGAGTTAGTTGATATAAGCCTTTATAGTGGCTCACAATGGGATGCTCGGTCTACGATAGAATTTTTGTGCTATAGACTCATAATTGTGCCACCCAAAAAAACACTAAAAAAAGCAAATACAAAAATATACATTCAACAAACCTATTTCTAAGGTTTTTATGTAGTATAATAACTTATTAAAACAATATTCCACTTTCGGTCTGTAACAAAGGTTGGGACCATATTAACACGGTCTGTGTGAAAATATCGAATTCTCTTCGCCAGTCTGTCGAGAAAAACCAGACGGTCGCAAACGTGTTAAATGAAACAATTATATTAAGCATATATAATTTTCTAGTAAATGAGACTTGTAGGATAATACAAAATAAGGGCTGTTTTGACTCTTGCACAAGCCATGTGGTAACTCTGCATTTTTAGTCACCCACCTGATTTTTTGTCTAGTGGACTAAAATCAAAGCTATCTACTTAATCTTTAAACAGACTAATCCAGATATAGCCACAGACTACTCTCACAGATATAAAGTAAAATTATCCATAATTTTCTGACAAAATGTTTAAAAAATTGTAAAATATGCTTTTGTTTACTTTAAGTTTTATTAACACATTTTATTACAGTATTGCCCATTAATATTACAACTTGAACATTACACTGATAATACACCAAAAAAGTTTTTTGAACTGATGTTGGTAAACTTTCTACATTTATAGTTCGTTGTAAGCTTAAACTGAACTTAACATTATTAAAATGTCTAATTTAGAAAGTTATGAATTTTTTAGTATTTTGAATTACAAAACATCTCAAATCAACAATAAAACAAATAAAATTTCTAGCAGATTTAAACTTACTTTACAGTGTTAATATTGAATTACATATCACTAAAATCTTTAAATGACAATGTAAACTATAATTTAGTACTTCTGAGCTTCAATCAAACTCTATTCAGCCTGAAATTCAGGTGCCCACAATTTTAAAAATATATGTTGAAAAGTGTACTTTTTTACTCTCTGGTAATATAAAAATATTTTTATCAACTTTTGAAAATCTGTTGTTTTCAAAGTTAATTTTTTTTCTATTTATTATATTTTAATTTGTGATCTAAAAATAGGTAACTTGAATTATACTATAATTAAGATACTTAATTACAGTGAAGTTCGAGCTAGTAAAATTGTAAATTATACATTACATCACTAAATAATATGCAGGGGCAAATTAACACATTGTCTGCCAACCAGTTTTCCGATAACCTTGAAAAACAATTTTTTTGTACTTATTGTTTAATTATAAAACAAAACAATAATATTTTATCTTCTAGTGTCTTCATTCATTTAAACTAGTTTATTTTATAATGTTGTCGGACACCAGTGACCGTCATGGCGCGGTGTGAATATTTAACTACGAGACACCGCGTCAGTCACGTCATCGGGCTTACTAAGCATTTCCCGTTCATAGCCAATCTTCTGAATGAATGTTGACATTTATTGTATTTTTTCAATATAAATTCAAGTATAAATATATACTATTATGTATTTTCATAATATTACAGAAATTTTCATACAATAAATATAGCTAACAGATTTTTCTCATATATATGATAAGATACACAATTTAAATTTTCAGCAAAACTGTATTTTTGTTTGAAAATATTGTTTCTCGAATAATTAGAATGTAAATATAATCTAAACATTAATCTTACATTTATGTTTGTACTGTTTCAATACAAGTATGTTTTAAATTGAGGTGTTTATACTAATTTTATACAATCTTATGAATTGGAGGAAGACATTTTAAATTAAAGTTTTTAATTCTCTAATTGTTTAGCTTTTTAGGTTATTTTTTTAAAGAAGCAATCAAATGTAACACTATTCTAAAACGTATTGTAGTTCTACAAAGAAGTGTAAATAAAAACTATTTCCTTGTAATTTTGAACTTCTAGTTTTCCAATAATTACAGCCATGTAAAAAAAAATTAATTTCTGAACGCTAAGTTGCAGGAACACACACAGAAGCCGTGACAGACACTTCATGTGATTAAATACATGGTGAATGTGCCCGAAAGCCTTGTGTGTTGAACTAAATTTAGGTCTATATTGTCCGTCATGGATGACCGTAGCGCCCCTATGCAAAAATAGTGTCAGTCACCGGTGACCGCCATGGCAGTCCAACGTGTTTAAAAATGTATATTCTCTATTAAAAATGGGCCATTTTAAATGCATTTATTTCATGAATAGCCCAGAAATTTTCAGACAACAATAATATCTTACATTAAATATATCAGATTACACATTGAATTACAAAGCTTGTATATAATATCTGAAAAATAAACATTTTTTAATATGTGGATTACTTAAAAATTACCTGGACAAATAAGTTATGTTTTAAGAAACTACTATATACATGTCAATAACTCAACTCATAACAGCCACTTCTAGGAATTAAATACAATATAATTTATTTTACTACCAAATACAATTTACGTCAATAAGGTTTACAAGATAAGTAGATCATATTAATATGCAGGATAGACTAGGTTACAATAAAGTAACACTTCCTTTTTAAAACATTAAACTAGTGCAATATGCTGTGATGTAAACTTTTGTAAAAACTTTAATTCTAAAAGTTCTTGTTTCTGGAAATTTAAATTCAATCTATTATTTTATTATAAATTTACTACTTTCGAGACTGGAGTATAAAATAATTTATTATTTATTTTCACAAGCACCAATATCACAGTCAGTATCATGGTTTTTACATGTTATTTTAAAAAACAGTCATGACATAAGTTCCAGTTATATATGAGGTAACTCATACTTTATTAAACATTAACCATGGTAAATAAAGTGTGATGCCTAAATAATTACACCTCTCTTATTACCCATTCCTTATGGTGAATTTCAGTCAGGATGTGAAATAAAAAATTCTCATATTAAGCACTACTAATGCACAACCAATATACAGGGAACAGAGTTGTGGCTTATTAACTACAAGGGTTTACAATCAAGTCAACATATTCCATTGCACTTCGCAGACGAGTTCCGCCTGTCCGAACAAATTTTGCTAGCGGGTAGAATGAGTTCAGCCCATCATTGCTTTAAGGGAACATTTGTTTCCTACAAGAGAGTTTATTTACAGTGATATGTCATGTATAGGCCTAGACGTCTAACGGATATTTATAGCTTCTCAAAACTTACAGCATAATTTGCTGCTTAAAAATGGAAAATCTGCAGCCGTCTGAGATGGAAAGAGAAAGTGAGTACTGTGATATTGTAGAGATGCAATACATTTACACAAAGAGCACTTCTAATTCCATCACAGTAAAAGAAAATTATAAATTAAAAAATTTGTGTAAATATATATTTCAAAATTAATGAATTTTTGTGTATATCTAAAGATTACAATATAAGCTTAAGTAAACTTCAAACAGTAACATTTTATTGTTTTCATTAGTAATTATTACAAACAATAATAAAAAACTAAATAAGATTTTTTTAAATGACTAAACAAATTGTACATATAGAAATTATATAGTATTTAGCTCTTTATCAGAGAGAATACTTTTGTACTAAAATACAGATCAATTGAAGCAATGAATTAAATATCATGGCTAATTGGACCCTTAATGGGTTGAGGAAACCCTGGTTTCAGTACGTTCTACCTACTTGCCTTAATACATCAGTTTTATTACCCAATAATACAGCTTGAATTTTCAATCATTCATACAAAAATTTTCAATTGAAAAGTAAATGGCAAATAATAATGAGCTGAAAGAACACTATAAAAACAACAGGCAGGAAAATATTGGAAGGATGAAAAAAATTTGTATCACATCTCAACTCGTCAATAACAGATTTCTTTCAGTAGCTAAATGTTATAACATATTAGATGCTAGATTTGGATAAAATGTAAGATCCTTATATAATTAATTTAATTTTAATTGGATGGTAATCAGAACCTCATGAAAAGTCATAGATAATTTTATAGTCATAAAAATACTATTTGTATACAGAAATCCAATCAGCAGGAGACACTATACACTAACAGCTCACTTGGCTGTTAGTATTTCTTTAATTTTATATAAAGAACAATTTTATGTATTTACTTTAAATACAACATTATTTACCATAAAAACAAAAAGGGGCAAAAACATAAATAATTCGATGCCTGTAATAAGTATTTCTATAGACACTGATGAAGATCGCCACATAGAGATTGAAAACGTCTCTATAAGTTTTTACGAATTTACAAAATTTAAAGTTTGGATAGTCATAAACTAATGATAAAGTGATTAATTAAGTTTCACCAAACGTAATGGACTACAAAATTCAAGAATTTCTATATAATCACAATGAAAGGCAAGAAAAACTAAAGCAGGACACCAAATAACAAACAACTAAACATCGTATGTTTATCATGATTTAATGAGCTATACTGGGAGAAACATTCTTGGATTGGCACATAGCCTGATCATACTGCACTCATAGCCTCAACTGTACTCTATAGGGAAAAATACGTTTTTAATAATATTTTGCTTTACATTAACTGACTTATTAAAATATTAATACCAATTAAAATGTTTACTTGACATACAAGCACAAAATAATATTAATTGAAATCATACTTTAAAATTTGTACAAAGTAGGATTTGATTAGCCGCATATGGATGCTCTGATAAATCACCTGGGAGCAACGTATTTTTGAATTTTTTCTTAATTTTTAAATTATTGTACTTTTATTAATATTTGTTATGAAAACTTTTAATATTTACGAGAGTATAAATTTTGTTAACATTAGCTGCAGCCCACATTTTTAATGGCCAGACACGGTAGTATTTTCACACACAAAGTCGTAATATTCTTTGTTCCGTAACAATTTTGTTTACCAAATATCTATCAAATATTTTGAAAAAGTCTAATTCTTTATGTCCCGATGGGAAAACAAATTTGTTAGAAATGCCTGATTTATTTGTATCAAAATCATGCAACGATCTGTAAACACGTAAGACAAACTATAGACTTCGCACTCAAAAAAATGGTGACTATGTATTCTGTGTAGCATTTATTATCCAGATAATATCAAATATTATACCTAGAGTGCAATATAATACACAGAAAACAAAATCGTAAACATACGGTAATGCTAATCTGAGAGAAATGATAGAACGTTCATATAAGGGAATGCTCCCACTGGCCGTAGCGAAATCTCACATACTAGTACGTGAAAGCTAATCAAAGGGTTTTCTATATGATGATTCTTTAAGAAAAATAGCTGCCATACCGAATTATGTAAACATTCCTGGGAAGTTAGAAGGTCAGTTAACTAAACAGCAAGTATTGACTGTTTGTCTACGATGCAGGACAGCTAAGTAAACATTGTAATTCAGCAAACCAAACAACAAAATAGGTCTTAATGAATAATAATTCTCACACATAAAACAAAACAGGCCTGCAATGCAGTTTAGAATAAAAAGAATTAACATTTATATGCCAATTAAGGGCTATATTTCAATTGATTTCTAGTAAATACATTATAATTATATTTGCTTTTAGACCTGAAAAAGTATATCTGAATACAGTTTCCATTCACTTTCTGTTGTGGAATTAATATTTTATTAATAATACTCTTCTATTAGTCAAATGAAACTGAAAAAATAACATGAGTATATGTCATTATGTCCTTAAAAATAACCCATTAAACTGTTCATTTCAGGTCATGAACTTAGCAAACATTCAGTGCATACAGTTGCTTGGTTACAACAATTAAAAGGTGTAAAATACTTGTACATGTATGCGTCTAAATTTGTACATATTTTAGTGTAAATATTATTTATATTTTATCAGACCCCCAAATTTATAAATTAAATAACAATAGTTAAAATATTCTTCAATATCTAAATCAATCTACAAAAAAACATCTAATTAAACTTATCATAAAAATACAATTTAAAGAAAGACACGTTTTAACAATTTTTACATTTAACACAAAGGCCAAAAGAACAATTCAGACAATATATACATAGGTAAAATACCAGCTCTTAAACTACTACTTAAAAACTATGCTAACAAAATATTTTCAATAATTTAAATTAAACTCCATAAGATACTGTATTTATTTTTTGTTCAAGTTTTTATTTTGTTTTCCCAAAGGTTTTATAACAAATGGAGGTAATAGTAATACACACGGGTTGACATTAATTTACTGACTCACACGTATCTGTTTCAATGACAATGTTATAGTCAATATCAAAGTTTCAACTACTACAAAATATGAATCACAACTTTTTGTTTGTAATTTAAATTTTATATTTGTTTAAAATTACTCACTGATTATGATGACACTGTCATTGAAATTAATTTAAGTTAATAAATTGACTTAGTATGCATTAACTTCTTTTTTTAATGTTTATGAAAACAATACACAGTTAATACAATGAAGCAGACATAATATTTTCAATTTCAGAATAACCATGTAAATTTAAAAAAAAACTTTGGTTATATGTGTAACAAATTTTTAAAATGTAATTAGAGACTTGTAATTAGAAAATGTAAATTGTAATTAGAGACTTACATGCAAATATTCTATTCATTACAGGTATAATGAATTTAAAAATATATATTTTATAACTTTAAATTAAAATTATAATAAATTTGTCAGAAGCTTTTTACAGACACCCCCTCAAATTTTGATAAAAATATTAACAAAAAATATATATATTATTAAATGTAACATTTTAATAAAAATATATGTTTACCTTTTTTAAATTCTTACATTAATTTAGGTTTTGTATAGAATAAATCATATTTTCTAAAATTTAGTTTAAAGTTAGGCCTTATATCTTTACATTAAGTCAAATACTGAGTAACTATGATTTTAACCCACTGAGGATAGTATAATTAAATGCATGAAGTCAAATTATGTCAATTTCTCTTGTAAATGAAATTGTTAATACTGAATATTTTCAGTAGTACAGAACTGTATGATTACTTCAATAGTTCATTTAACTGATATTACAATATTTACAGATATTAAAATACAAAATTTTATAATAAAAAAAGACTGAATAAAAAAAAATTATGGCTCTACTTTCCAATACCATTGTTGAATTTTCTTGCTAAACTTGTGCCTCTGTCTGTGGTCATGATACAAACACTAGACATCTTAATCTGACCTTGTGTTGTCTCATTCATTGCTCTACATTCAGTAATTCTCAATTTGTAATTTACTAACCAAAACATTGGTGAACCTATTTGAATCATTCATTATAAATGACTATCAAAACAATAGTCCATAAAATGTTTTTCTGTGGTATTTCCTTAATTATATGAGTTCTCATATTACTTGGAGGTAACACCAATCTGTCATTCTGCTCATAGGAAACTCAACCTGATAATTAATGTAACAGTTTTTTATATTACCACCAAACCACGGTAAAAGTAAATAAAAGATAGTTAATAGTTTCAATAGTTGCCGCGGGAGACCGGCAGTCTTCAGCGGACGTATAATAAACAGCTGATTTTGATAAACATGTATTTTCCGGTACCTTCTTAAATTTAAAGAATCAAGCTAAGAAAAGTAGGAGGATTATAGCAAGTCAAACATGAAACAGCGATTATCTGGTGACTGCAGGAGCGACTTCCAATCAGCATACCGTTTCTTCCCAAGGAAACCAGAGAGCAGCCCAAGGTAATATAACGACAACTGGTACAGGTAAATAATTCAAATCTCTTTCTAACATATATATATATATATATATATATATATATATATATATATATATATATGTTTAGGTTAGTTTTGGTTGGTAAAGGTTATTTAGATTTTTTGGACTAGTTGACTGACAGACTTACCTTGGTAAGAGTCCACTCTGTAGTCTTGAAATAGAAACACATAAACAATCGTTTCTTGATTATTTCTTTTTGTGTTTTCTCTTTGATTGACAAAGACCACTGTGTGGTTGAAATATATCATTGTTTAAGTGCTTTTATGTGTTTCTATTTCAAGACTACAGAGTGGACTCTTACCAAGGTAAGTCTGTCAGTCTCCTAGTCCAAAAAATCTAAATAATCTTTACCAACCAAAACTAACCTAAATGTATATATATACTGTTGATGAAAAAAAAAAAAAAATGGTAATGATAAGTTGTTATCACAACTTATATCTTATACCATATATCTATGGTAATGTTGTATAAACCCATACCGTCCACAGCCCAAGGATTACTTGTCAGAATTCTTTAAAGGGGGAGATATTCTAAATTCTATTTCTTTTTATAATAATAATATCGCTATTTAATCCTCCGACGGCGGTGTCATTAATGTACACATTATGTCACTAATGTACAACAAAATAAACAAAAATTTGACCAGCAACCTCTCTAACCATAAACAGAACTTCGACAAGATGAAACATACTGATTATGATAAGAAGAGTATGAGTAGCAAGAACATACAATAGCCACTCAGTAAAATAAATAGTTTTATGTCAAGCATGATGTTGACAATAAGATGTCAATAATATACTACATATACTTTCGAACAATTATAATACCCATTTGTAATATTATTTTCTTAATATTCTTGACACAACTGCACACATACAACCCAGTCAAGCGAAGTGTGAGGGAAGAGAAATTGATTGCTATAGCTTTGAGAGGATTAATTTCTGTGCTCCTCACCTATAACATCTTTCTTACAAGGTATTCCTCTTGTATGATGTACGTTGAATATTTGTTAGGCAATTTCATTTGACAGATTTTAAATAAAGCCTAACACAAATTGCCCACTCAAATTTCCAAAAGCATTTAAAAATAAAGCTATGCAAGTATCACCTTTAAACTATTGTGAACAATAAAATTAAGCAATTTATTATACCATAGAATTTTATAAAAGTATTTCAAATAAATTTTTTCAATATAATATAAACAAGAACAAACCTGTAAATACTTTAACATTTTTTATAAAAATTACTCTTAGATATTCTTTTCTGCAACTTTGAAAATCCTTTTCTAAATTGTTAAAGGCTTTACTTAATTAGACATCCATTTTCTAAATTTAAAAATGTACAATTTTGCATTTTTAAATTTTGTCATATATTAATAAATTTAAGAAAATCCAATGCAATTTAGTAAACCAATAATAAAACCCAAATATCAAATTGTTATATAAAATAATTATTTAATATCACCTTGTTAACATCTTTAAAAGGTAAAATGATAAATTTTAAAACATAGAACTAAGGTCATTCTGCGCCTCTACATCTTATCAAATCAACCTATGTCTGGTACAAGTTTTGTATTGAAACTGCAATTTTTGCTTCTTCGCAATAATCTTGATTATTTTTGTAGCACACGTAATTTATTTATACAACAATCATAAAAGAAACTAATTATTAGATATATTTGCATTGGTCAGATAGGATTTCATTGGGTAGACCCAAAATCTAATGGTTTTTCATGGAAAGATGTATCAGAGTATGATGCTTTTAACCTATGCACCATATTTCCGATTTGCACATTGTGGCTTTTTACTTCTTTTCCTATTATAGGCCAACATTATTAAACCATTTCATCCAGAAGTCAACTTCGTATCAGGATATATTGCTGCTACCTATTGCAAAAGAAGTCACAAAATTAAAGAGTTTGTTGAAAACCACGATAACAGAATTCATATCTAAAGAGCTACATTCAGCTGTAGTCAATTAGTTTGAAAATTTGCAAATAATTCCTATTTTACTATGAATAGCAAGAGTAAAAAGGAAACAACTTGCAGCAATTAAAGAGAATTATTGAGTTCATGACAACTGTAAAACCAATTATTTACAAAAGACTATATGTTATAAATACCATTAAGACAGCTAACCAAATTCAAAATACGCCACTTAAATGTATCAAATTAGTTAATAAATATTGCTTTGCGTTATAGAAAATGTTCTTAACTTACAATTTTATAATTACCTATTTTTCACTTTTCTTCTGCCTAAAGATAACTATTAAAACTATACTGTTACTGGATTAAAATAGAAACAATAATTATAAATAAATAACACCTCTTAACCCGCAAACACTTTTCATTTTCTCTGAAGATGATTGCTTTGCAATCGAAATGTACATCAGGCTATAAATAAAAAGTTTTTCTGGTTTAAAAGGTTGTATTTATTTATAATTAAAAATTACACTACAGTTGCTCCAAGTTATCAATGTATATAATTGTTTACCTATATTTTCCAGATAGTTATGAAATTAATAGTTTTGACAGCATGACACAGGTATTCATAGGCACAGAAAGAGACAAATGCTGTGGATTATTATTTTGTAATTCAATAATGTTGATGGTTTATTCGAGTGCATATATATTATTGAAATATAATTTGAATATAATTAGTATGTTTACTACAAACAAAAAATCACATACAAACAAACAAAACAATAAAATTCTTAGCGTTCCATAAGCAAAGAACTGAGCCTGGATTTTAGTACACAAAGCCGTTATGATCCCCAGTGGGTTATTATAGTTAACTAAAGGTAAACAATAAAGTAAACGCAAGAAGAAAATTTAACTTTATATTTTACACAGTAAATATAAGAAATTAGATTAATTATATATTTACAATACCTTTTCACTCTACATGTTACATTTTTTATGAAGTTATATTTCTACATTAAACCCCTTACAAGAAACAATTATTAATATTAACTGCAAACATTAAATATTTGTAGTTTATAAATAAACTACATTAGGTACTTTTACATAAGAGGTGTATCGGCTTCAGCAGTATAACTTTTAACCCGAGAGAACCATAGTGGTGGAAACTTAGCAGCTGCCAATTCAAAAGCAGTTGAAGTTTCTTGACCAGACTGCCTTTTAGTAAAAACCGAGTACCCTCGCCATACAAGTTGAGCATGAATCCGAGATCGATAACTTAGGATCTGTAACTCCTGAAAGAGAAAACATTTTTACAATGTTAGGATTAACACTCAAGTTTAAGTTTGTATTAGTAGAATTAAATCAAACAAATCATTTTAATGTTTCAACACGTTCACTACCGAGCGGCGCGCATATATGCGCCGTCTGGTTCCTCTCGATAGACAGGCGGTAAGAATTCGATCTTTCTACACAGACGAAAGAGTTAATTTAAAACCACTTTAAAATGCTAAATGTTTTTGATTTTACTTATAAGAGTAATAATTGAATTTTTTGTGAAGCTTTTATTAGTTTTTGAGATTTTTTGTTCAGAAAAGACACTGACAGACTTACCTTCATAATAATATATTTCAAATGCACTGCTTTCTTTTCAATCAGATAAGAAGAAAGAATTGATATTTGTCACAGAGGGTATGAGATATTTGTCACTATCATATATAACAAATTCAGTGATTTCTTCTTAGCTGATTGAAATAGGAAACAGTGCACCCAAAATATCTTTCAAATGTTGTAATATAACTGTGTTCTATGAATTTATAGTCAATCAAAAAATCTCAAATAAGCTTTAATCTCACCAGAACTAACCTGAAAGTAAATAAACATTTTATTAGTTTTTGTGATACAAAACCAACAACGATTTTTAAATTTTACCTTTATAAAGTCATCAGTAGTATATAATTTAGCGATGGGCCGATTCCGATTCTCGATTCCAGGAATCGTCGATTCTAGGTGGTATCGAGGTATCGTCGATACTCGATTCTTCATTGATAAAAGTGTCGATTCCAATTCCTATTTTATTAACTATTAAAATATGTGTATGGAGTAATTTATTGGAAAAATAATTAACTACCAAATATGTCTTATTTATTTATTAGTTGCTTTGAATGAATCAAACGATTAAAGCAAATACCGATTTGAGATAACGAAAATATTACTATTTATGAAGCAACAACAAAGTGGAAAAATAATTAACTACCAAATATGTCTTATTTATTTATTAGTTGCTTTGAATGAATCAAACGATTAAAGCAAATACCGATTTGAGATAACGAAAATATTACTATTTATGAAGCAACAACAAAGAAGATCGTAACCAATCCTGGTCGTTTGTCATCGCTCGTCTCTCTATCTCTCTCTCACTAGAGAGAGTTCGATACACAATCTCTCTTTCTCTCTCTCGCTCTCTATCTCCCCCCCCCCTGTCGCTGCCACTGATTCAGGGGCATATTAAAAACTACCCTATTTTTTTTTTTTTTTAATCTTTATGTTGTTCGTTTCTTTTTAATTTTTGTTTTGTTTTGAGAGACAATGTAAATAGGCTTAGGTATTTTTTCAAACATCATAAATAGTGTAAAGTTCACATTTATAACTTTAAAATAAGTCATTACTTTTATCTGATATGTTTTTATGCTTTTAAAAATTCCTATTGATAAATTAAGGTTGAAAGTTTTGTGTAGCCTATTACAATTAAACAGAACTTTTAAATGGTTTTGCCGTATGACCAAGATGTTAACTAAATTAATTATTAGATACCTAGCGTGTAAGCTAATATAACTTGAAAGAATCGAGAATCGACTAAAGAATCGAGAATCGAAAGGAAAATTTTAGAATCGGAATCGAAAATTTTAGGAATCGGCCCATCCCTAATATAATTTGTAATACACTTATTTTCCTTTCTGTTAGGAATATTTCTATATATTTGAGTAAAGATTTCTGCCTTTGCTAACGTTAAAATATTATCCTCTGTTGACGCGTTTTAAAAACAAGTCATACTGTTTGCCCAAACTTTGAGCTTGTCTTTATATACTATTAGCCACACCTCCAAAACTTCCAGACCTCGCCTTCTATTGGTGTTCCTATTGTTAGGTCCTCCCTCACCAATAGAAAGTGAGGTCTGGAAGTGGTGGGCTGTGGTTAATAGTTTATAAAGAAGAGCTCAAACTTTGAGTAAACAGTATGATTTAAGTTTTGAAATACTAGTAAGAAGCGAGGTCTAGAAGTGGTGGTGGCGTGGCTAATAGCATATATAGGTTAGCTCAAAGTTTAGGCGAACAGTACAAATTGTTTTGAAAATGAGTTACTCTGAAACGCATCAACAAAGGAGAATATTGTAACATTAAGAAAGGCAGAAAACTACTAAAATATATATAACAGTATATAACGTTAAAATAGCGTTAGATAACTTTAAAAACCTGTTAAGTTGAAAATTATTTATTATAATATAAAACATACCAGATGAAATGTTTGTTCCTGATTGTAGTTATGCCTACGTGAACGAAATTTTGAAGTATTCGGATCCTGTCTTTGTAATGCTAGTGTAACATGATCTCCATGGAGTCTATAATGACCAAAGAGAACAGCAGGGTGTTTGTTATGCTTGTGTTTCAATAGGTTGAGACACGATAGAGGTTCTTCAGGAGTTGTCAACATGAGAACCAATCCTTCAGGAAAAAATCTAAATAAAGAACAAATGACTAAATAAATTTTCCACTTTAATTAAGTTCTTAATAAAAGTTTCCGTACTTTATAAAGTATACATTTTAAAGTTGTGTAAAATGGCAACCATCACAACTTTTCCATTACTGTTTTCAACCAAGAACAGCAAAAATATATGTACACTACTCAGTTGCAATACGAAGGAGAAATGTACGAGCGCTGTAGAGAAGAAACGTATAAGCCATCTATCTGTTCCCATCTACAACAGCTGTACAATCATAGTAAAAAATTAGCTAGTTACAAGAGCTTCACTCAATGTTGTCTTCTATCTCAGGGGTTAAAAATCCCTTGTCTTCAGCTGTATATGGAGTGAGGACTGTAAGAGAGGCTAAGATTTGGCATACGGCTGCCCCTCCAAGTCTTACATCTAGTGCTCCCTACTTCGGCCATAATGTTTATTCAGTCTAGTCGTAATAATCTCTGACATCAAGCAAAATAGCCAGAGAACTTAAACACGTTCTGTATAAACATGTTATAAATGCTCTAAATAATATAACTTGTAGTAAACATTATTTAGAAAAGAACTGTATAAGAAACATGTACAGATTAAGATAACAATGGAATGAGTACTTAAGAATAAAAACAATAATATATACAGGTCTAATTTTGCTACACACTGTAAAGAAGATAATCACAGTTTTCCTAAACTATCAAACATTAATTTAATTTTTTTTTAAATAAATAAAGCTTTTAAGATTAATATATTTCAACATTAAATGTACACATTTTGTAGATTTATAAGTAAATTAAGCAAGAAAAATAAAAACAAAATATAGTTCATGATTGATGAGTAGTTTGGGATTATAATATTATTAAGGGTGTGTGTGGTAAATCTATCAACAACCTAGAATGGTGTGAACGCCGTGTAATTGATATTTTAGACATAGTGTTGTTTTGCCACTCAACAGTTTAACAATTCTAATAATGAAAGTTGATGAAAAGCTTTGAGCAGTTTTGCTTAAAAATTATTCATGTGTTTAAAATACTTTTAATAATAGATATATAACTGGACAACTTTCTCAATTTATAAATATATATATTTCATCAGTCATGGGGAAGATTTATTATAACCACATAAGAACGATTATTTATTATAATTTTATAAAAAATATTTATACTTATATAAGCACAAAACCAAATTTGTGTTCTTTAAACAAGTTAACTTACAGAGCTAAGACAATTGATTTAATACAAAAAAAGGAATGTAACAAGAAAGTAAGTGTAGAATATGTTTACCTTAAATATCTATAATATTCCACTAAATGCCAAGGGCGATAGAACTGGTCTTGGAAATTATTCTCCCCATGTCTCACATAAGTTGTCTTACTAATATAACAGCCATTGAAGTGCAACCTAGGGCGCACAATAAACATTTCTCTCCAAGACGTGTACCTAGACAGACCTCCACAATTTACACCCCATATCCTGAAAAAAATTGTCAGCAAATTAAAATAGAGATTATTTCTTCCTCAACAGGCAGATTGAACTTCTCATATGTAACCCCATGATATCTATAGTAAAATCTGTCCTTTGAATATAATACCCCTAAATATTTGTATTTTATTATAAATCTCACAAATGAAAAAAATCATTATGGTGTTCAAAAAAGTTGAGCTTTTCAGTGCACTTTAGTTAAATATTGTGACATCTAATCTGGGTTAATGGATTTTTAATATTTTTTCAGATAATGAGAATATTTGGAGGTTATGGTATTACCTTAGGATGTTGTCATTACTAAGAGTTATACACCTTTTGGACTCCAAATTTTTTGTAACAGGTCGCTCCACCAGATCCAGTTAGTTAGCATGTGTTTTGCACATGTATGTTTAATTATTCACTACAAAATTAATACTTCAAATAAATATATTTTATTATATACCACTGTGTTCATAATAAAATGAAAAACAGTAATATGGAGTTTATATGTTGAAAACTTGAAGTTTTCATTTGTGTAGGAAAAAAATTATATTTAGCTTTGTTGATGAAATAGCATTTTCCTTATGATGAATTATAGTCATTCAAGGCCCAAAGTAATACTGAATAAAAATACAGTCGAACCTCTATATAACGAACCTCCAGGTAACGAAATCCTCTATATAACGAATTTTTACCTTGTCCCATGACATTTTAGAAGTTATACTGTTTATTTACCTCTATGTAACGAATTTCTGACCTCTCAATAACGAAGTTTTTTCTTCACTTCAACCGAAGAAATGTAGTGTTATATAGGCAGCTCACAATGCCATTTCCAGAGAATTGTTTATATTCAGCAGGAAGGTCAGCAAAACCAAGAATGGTAGGCGAAACACATGTCGGCAATTGACTGCATGTTATAGTTCGGTTCAGTTAAGAATGCAGTGACTCATCAATTAGGAATTCTAAGAACTCAGCATTTATATGATAGGCCTACTGTACAGGCCTACAGTACATTCCCATCCTCCCACCATATTTTTTTATCACTCATTTCAATGTTGCTAGCTCAGTTACTCAGTTTTATTCGTGCCGTGAGTTTATCGTGCTGTGAAAAAATGTCAAAAAGAAAGGCGAACTGCCCTGCACATCCGCATGACATCAATTCCAAACTGAAGAGTGTCAATCTGTTTTTCTTTCCACCAAATGTTACATCGATATTTCAACCACTCGATCAGGGAGTAATAAAAAATTTAAAGCTACACTACAGAAAAAAAATTTTATAAAAGATTGTGACTACCGTAGAGAACAATGAAATCGTACCCAAAAACATTGTTAATCTAAGGGACTGCATCGCTGAATTGGCAAAAGTTTGGACGAATGACGTGAAGAAAACACAGTTTTTAATTGTTTCTCCAAAGCTGGATTTAATTCGGTCACACATGAAGAGGACAGTGAGGACAACATGACTTTAAGTGAATTAAAAAAGCAATGGGATTTTCTGAAGAGTCTAGGAAACGTAACTGATGACGACCCACTTGAAAATTTTATTTGTCTGGAAGAAGATTTGGCTGTTTCCAATTTTCCAGACGACGAAGACATACTCCAAAGCGCCCAGATGACAAACTCAAATGAACTTTTGAAAGATGATGACGACAACTATGACGACGATTGTGATGAATCTGAAGAGAAAAACCCTACAGATCATGAAGTTTTACAAGCTTTCAAAATCATCAGGCGAGGATTTCAACTGAAAGATAGTGTACCAGACAACATTTTTGATTGTCGAATAAATGTGAAACATTCATTGAACGTGATGTTTTATTCAAACGCAAAGTGCAACAAAAATTACTAATTGTTTCAAGTAAAACTTTGAAAACTAGAAACGATTTAAAAAGTACCTATACGAAGTTACTGTGTTTACAGTACTGTATTACTGTACATCGTATTTTATGTTTAATTTAATACAGTACTTTTTACTCCGGATACTATCTGTGTAGTGTATAAAACAGTTTGTGTTGTTTGAAATTGAATTTTGTATATAAAAATAAAATACTGATAGATTGCGTGTATTCAAATAAAATCAGGATAGGCAGTTAATAAATGTAATACGGTTAATAAATAATACAGTTACTCAATTACGGCCTACTGAGTTTGCTTTGATTAAATTCCACTACGTTCAAGTCATGCTTCCTGAAAATGAATTGGTGAGTGTACTTATTTACCAGTAAGTTTTCATAAGCATTAGATAACTTATCATAATAGCCTATACAGAGTAGACCCTATGAAAAATATTGAATATGGATATCTAATACAATGAAGAAATATTCTGAAAACATCAATAAAACATTTTTAACAACTTGAATTTCAAATAAATTGAGACATTATAAAACATTATCCTATATTAACATTGGCCTATTATACTAACTACGCTCGCGATATTATACTGTATCCCTTTTATTACTACGTGCGGTATGCGTAATGCGGTAAGATCAGTAAGATGGGGTGGGAGAATTCTTGACAACACAAACTCTCAATAACGAATACCTCTCTACGAGTTTTTTCTCTGGATAATCGACTTCGTTATACAGAGGTTCGACTGTATATGCATAAGTAGCAATACGAATATCTATTTGTAACATTTATTATAAAAAATGTAAAACTATGCACATGCATAAAATGCCACTAGCAGAATGGTGTACTTACTATAATACTCAGCAACTAGGTTTAAATTTGACATAATAGTTCACTTTGATGAAATTATTTTAAAACAAAAACAAATTGCACTAAACACCATATTTATAAGCACAAAATATATTTATAAAAGTAACGCAATACTGGTTAATGTTACCTGTTATATACTATTATATAATATATAATACAATAAAAACATTGGAAAACCCCCATTACCACAGAAATAATAAAAAATAACTTATAATACAAGTTACCTAAGATTAAACCTTTATCTACATTTCGATGACCATGAAACCCTTATCTACATTTCGATGACCATATCATCATCTTCAGAGAGTCTTATTACAATCTAGAAGACAATAAATTACCAACTACAATGACCTTTAGAGGACAATACAGTTGCTACTATGAAATGGAACTAAAGTCACATTTCCTCAAACTGGACAAAATACTTTCATAAAACTAATATTAAAAAAAGATATTGTTCATAGAACTTTAAAAGCTAACAAGGAAACTAATTGCATAACTTTTGCATGTCAAGGCAATCCGGGTATGAGAGTTTATTTTTATGAATGGCTTTGGAACATGTGTGGAACAAATGAAAACTTAATCAATTTGTTTGGTCAGATATTGCAACCCTAAACTAAATAGAATGACTAACAGGTAAAACTGTTTTACTGGTCTAACTAAAATCCGTATTTAATTGAACGCAAGTCACTAGTTTACCAAACATAAAGATGTGATGTGGTCTGTTTTTAAGTGTTATAGTCGAAACATTTTCTTTGTCAGGTGTAGAATTTTTACAAATGCTAGATTATTTCTACATTACAGAAGTTTTAATGAAGCACCAATGAAAAAAATGCTTTAAACAAAACAGAGCTCTAATATGATCAAGGAATGAGATAATCTCATGACATCTTTTTTAGTGAGAGGGTTATAAAAGAAACCCCCTTAGACTTCCAGACTTAACGTCCAAGAATGTCTGGGAGTTATAATAAAATATTAGACATCTTCGTTCCTATACAAGAAAAGATCTATACATTGTTTCTACACACAACACCAAAATGGGCTGAGACATTAAACTCCATGATCTTTCATACAAAAATAAAGTTCGATAACAAATTGATATAGCAGTCCTCAAATAAACAACACAAAATACCGACAATTTAGTCCTTGGTCCTGAACATTTTTGAAGTACATTTGGCAAGAATACATTTTAAATAAAAGAATAAAAGAAGTTTTTAAAATGTGTTTTTAAATATATAAAATTAAACACTTCAGATTTTGTGTGTGTGTGTCAAAACACTTTTTTCCCCCCATACGCTTCAAGACAGTTTACATGATTTGGGAATTTTTTGTTTTAATGGCTGCTGTTTCAAAACCAGGGTGGCCACTGATATCAATTAATGGTTTTCCCTGACTATTCCCTGACTTTTCCCTGATACAAACTTATTTTCCCTGACTTGCAAAAATTCCAAGATAGCGACGTATTGCAAGGGCTTTGAGTACAGTAATTTCAATTTTTTTTAACCAACTAGATGATAAGGTTTTTCTTAATGGTAATTTAGACTCCAAAAGCAAATAAAATACGGGTTATTTATACATTTGGTACATATTAAAACACAAAATCTGAAGATACATGATTAAAATTCAAGTATTGAAAATTTTTAAGAGAAATAAACCTATCCTACTGTAAGGAAAGATCTATCTAAATCAAAGTTAAAAGAAACAAACTTTGCAGCAATAACTCACCAATAATAAGTAGCATGATGATGATATTGAGAGTAACAAACACTATCTATAAATTGTTCACAATAAACTACAGATTAAATATTTTAAGCTGGCTCTTGGATCCTAGGTGAAAATTCTCTATTAGTCACCCAGAAAACATCAGGCACTGCTGTCCCCTTTCATTGGGGCCAAAAATCGATACTAGTGCACCCTAACCCTTAGCCAATCCTATTGGATTTTTAATTCCACAGTTTTTATAGTATAATGAAGCCTAAATGCATAAATTCATTGGAAATAAGTATGAATTAATTTATATTAATTAAAAAAATTAATTTTTAAAAAATCACTGTACTTGAAAAATTAACAACCCCGTTAATTCCCCGCATGAGCCTTAATGCGATGGGAAACCCTAGAGTCAATGGAAATCAAAGCGATTGTTTGTAGAAATAGCCTGGGAGTACTTCCACCCTCCCCCCACCTTCAGGATCTCGCCAAGGCCCGCAACCCTCAAGTGCCAGCTTAAAAACATTTTACCTGTACCAAACTACTTTTTTAACAATGTCAGTTTAGCCTCGATTTCATCTAAACTTCTTTGGGTTTCTTCTAAAATTTCTCTTTTTTTTATCGCTAATCTCTTGATTTCTTTTGAAGCCTCTGCCTGCCTTTTTCGAGATTCTACTTCATTGGTTTTTTCTCTGCGTCTTCTTTTCAACTCTTCGTGGTAGCGGGATCTTGAATTTTTGGCATATTGCCGCATGGATTTGCTGATTTCTAGATTTTCAAGTCCATCAGCAGATAATACACTGTCAAAAATGACACGTTGAGCTATCAACGACTCCGCAGTCTGGTTTTCTATGATGCATTCTTTATTTATTGAAAACCCCCTTTCCAGGGATGCATTCCCATGAGACAGTGTTAATATCATTTTTAAAAAGTTCATCATGTCATCAGATAAGTCGCTTACTGAATTAGCAACATTAATCAACCAAAACTCGTCCAATCTTTGTTTTTTCTTGTCAAACGACTTCAGTTGTTCAGCTACAAGGAGTGTTGAACAAAGTTCTGTAAACTCTCTGTGTATCTTATCCGCTGATGAACCAACAAGCCAGTTATTTTCAACAAGTGTTTCAAGAGCAAACTTCATTCTGGTTTCTCTAAGTTGATCTTTCAAAGCAATTTCTGGGTTCAGAACCGAAATACCTTTAGTAAATTTACTTTTTAAAGGCGACTTTTCTTGAAGTTTGGAACAAATTGCCACTATAGCTTCTCTACATCGTTTCCTTAGGTGGAAAATTTCTTCATCTGTACATTTGCCAATTTTGTTAAGGGCTTGTCGGGTTCCATATCCTAAATCAATTTCTTGACATCTCGTTAGGTTTTCAGTTTTATTCAAATCAATTTTGATGAGACTGTTCGAGTGTTCTGCTAACTTGTCCTTTTTAACAACTTTAGACATTAAACTTTTCAAAGTAATTGATAGAGAGTCGTAAAGGAAGGGTGCAAGTGGCTCATCGGATTGAAATACTCGGAGGAAAGGCTCCAATTCTTCACTTAGTGATTGAAAAAATGCAAGTTTTACACTTAACAGTTTATCTTTCAACATGGTTTTGAGAGTCACAAAACTTTGACACTTAGGCTCCTTTTTGTCCTTTTCCACTCCTTCCACATACTTTATGATGTTGGGTAGGATGGACTGAGCAGTCTTTGCAACATTACTATTTTCAAGCCACCGAACAGCACAATATTTTTTTGGGAATGTAGTTGAATTTGTGTAATAAGTATAAGCAGCTCTTCTAGATGGTACATGGTGAAATAAATTGTATAATGTTCTTAAAAATTCAACCACACCCCATCCAGTAGCCTTGATTCCTGCTTTAAAGGCATTGTTGACAGTGTGTAAGCCACAACTACCTATGTCAAGAAGAATCTTGCAATTATCTTTTTTATTGAGGTATTCTTGATAAAGTCTCAAAAATTTAAGGTTAACATTTGGTCCATCCATTGATATCTGTAAAATTTTCTTGTAGTCAAGTTCTTCAATTGCTTTGACAAATGAATCCAATAAATCATCAGCTGTACTATGGCCCAAAAACACTGAGTTGAAATACCTAAACTGTACTTTGTTATTGCTATCACAAAATCGGACTGATATATCCATTTGTCCTTTCTGTGAAACCTTGTTTAAAGACTCATCAAATCCGATGACTAAATAAGATGAATCATTCAACATTTTGTTTAGATTATGTTTAAAATATGGGGCGATACCATGAACTAGTAAATATCCTACTTTTGTTCTACCAAGCTGAAACATTTTTGCAATTTCTGAATCTGGAAACATGAATTTAAAAAGATCTGCACTTCTCTCGCTGCTTCTCATTGATCTGTGTTGCATTACAGTGTCTATAGCCCATATTACTTCTGATTTTAGAGTAGCTTCTGACTGTAAAAATTTGTTCAAACCAGTGTTTTTGGAGCCTGAAATTTGTGGTTCAACTGTCAAGGTGGGTAAACTAATTTCTGGGGGTTTTAAGCTTTCTGAGAGGGCTGATGTAGATGTTCCGGCTATACTTGTAGATCTACTTGCTTCATCTCTAACACTGAAGAAGCCTTTGATATTTTTAGTTTCACACTTACTGCTGAGAGCTAACTTGTGTTTTTTACCAGATAAGTGGCTAGTAACAGCTGTTCTTCCCATGTTACTCAAGGAAAAAGTTGTTCGGCACAGTGTACAATAAGCTGAATACTTGTCAGTTTCTACTCTTTGCAGCCACGGAGAGAAGCTACTATTAAGGAGCCATGTGTCATTGAAGGTGGTTTTCTTAAATTTCGACATCTGTAAACACATAACTCTAGATTACATAAAGGTTGCAGTTTCATAAATGATACACTAAACATCGAATAAAAATAACTACATAAATAGTGCTAAATATTGGGAGATGTGATACCATTAAAGCTGTTTGAAGATGTGTGTGAGAAAGTAAGAAAGTAAACTCATTGTAAGATGCAATGGAGTTACTCCTAAGTTTACCCCTTTAACATTTATATTTCAAATAAAGGAGGTATATAATTTCACTTTGTTTAGCAGGCCACTTTTGGAAGTCTATTCTACTGAAAAAGTCACTTTTAGTCAAACTTTTTTAAAGTAAATTTTTCATTTAATTGTGCTCTCATGAGTTTAAGAATAATGTTAACCCTATAAGTGCGATAAAAATTTTTCAGTAAGTTGCATTACATTAATGATTTAATTAAAACACTATGAACTATTGAAAATTAATTTTTCATTATTAGTTTAGTTAGATTAAAAGTTTTAGCTTCTTTTAAATTAAATTTTGAGGTACTTATCAAAACTAAAACTGCACTTATCAAATCTTGTTATATCAGTTTACCAAAGAGAAATAAAAAAGTGCTTAAATAATTTGCTGAGATGATACAAAGTGATGTTTTAGTATTGTGGTTTTTAATATATTTTTTTACTTGCGTAGGCCTACTTCTTTTTAAAAAGTCAAGTTATAATTAGGGGAGTTTTCATACAATTTTGTGAAAGAATAGTTTTTTGTCAATACCATGTTTTCTTGCATTTTTTATTAACTTAAGCTACCAAAACTAGGTCTACAGTAACCTACAATAATATTAAAAGTAAAACGTGTTATCTAATCATGGAAATATTACACTTTTTTATGTCAAAGTGTAAAAAGTTTTAAAGTGTAACAAACTACTGAATGTATTTTTGTTTGACTTTAATGAGTCAATATAACAGGAAGTCAATCAAACAGCTGTTTCCCGAGTCAATATGTGAGGTGACTAACTGCAAAATTTCCATTCTCCACTTTTTCCAATTTTAGGAAAATGAAAAAAAAGTTTTAAAGAGTAAAAAACAACTGAATGTATTTTTGTTTGACTTTACTGAGTTTACGGAATTATAACCAATGTAAGTAAGCCTACATTGTTGATAAATAAATCCTGTTATAGTTTGCTGCGAGTGTAACTTTAATAAGAAAAAAAAAGTTTTAATTTACAAAAATAATTTCAAGCGGCTCCCCTCATGGGCTTGAAGGCAAGGAGCGCAGTAATTTCTAATTCATAAATAATGTAAATATGTAGGCTTTTAATAATCAAATTTTTCATAATTAAATCAAATTTAATACATGTAAATTTTTTTCATCTACTGTTTTCAAAAAATTACAATTATTGATGAACTGTTGGCCGAAAATTGCGGTTATTTTTTAAGATTTTAAAGGTATGTAAATTTGAGCCAATTCGGCCTACCATTCTTTTTAAACAATAATTTGTAGTTGGGCCTATCTTATATTTAGATAATTGAAAAAAAACTGTTTAATATGTGTATTGGTGATTTAGTTCTATAAGTCTGAAGCGCGAAGATCATATCTTGGTGTTTACCCCCCCGAGTTCGACAACACTCGGGGTAGATGCCGAACCGAGGAGCTATTTGACCCAAGGGGGGAACGGATGGATAAATCCCCCTAAAAATTAAAAAAACAATGAATTACATGGAAAATTAACGTAATTATGAGTTGAGTAATACCCCCGAAATTTTCAAATGATAATATTTCTTACTGAAACACCAACCCCACCCTAAAGCAAGAAGGTGAAGAATATATATATATATATATATATATATATATATATATATTAGTAGTCATATTAGAAAAAAATATGGCTATTGTAATGAGCCAAGCGAGTGAAATTTTGAAATATCGGCTACGTTTCAAAATTTAATTCTGATTAAATAATTAAAACCTTAAACCCTTTAAAGTTTAGGCGCTGCACGGCACGATATCTTTCGATATTTCGTTTGTCTCGTCCATAACAGCACAAAAAGTAATCACATACTCGCCCCGTCGAAGTGGCTTGGCCGAGCACTGACAGGTGTAATTAACAGCCTTTGGGTGAATAGACACAGTACAATTGGGAATGTTAAATGTCGCCGGAAAGTTTATTTAAAGTATAAATATTGTTGTGCAAGACAGAATATATTAACACTTGATTTCCAATACAAAATATTTACACTCGAGCATTCATCACTTGTGACACGTTTACACAGCTTTGTGATAAGAGTCAAAACGCTTTCTGTCGACGCAGAAATTATAGTCTCCAAGTCTGAGCGCTAACTACAGTACAAGTGAACCAACCGTTCAATCATAGGACAAAAACATTTTCAACATGATTTTCGCAAAACACAGATTATAATACAACGAAAAAAATAACGTTTAATCAATCGTTTTTGTTGACGTTCAAATTTAAAACAATAGTTCGTCAAGACCACTAATTCAAGCTTTGTGAAATTTGTATACCATATTATTATGAGTTTTAAAATTTTATCTCATTTAGGCCTACTGCAGATATTATAGTACAGCAACTTCATCTCACCACTCCTTTGTCTGATCAAACTTGTTTTAAAGAATAAAATCTCAAATAAAAATTATTATAAACAGTTTTGTGTGACTTTGGATGCGTTACGTTATTGAATATTATTTGATACAGAGTTAGTATGCGCTGATGCGAAAACTGTCCGTGAACACACGGGGAAGTACAGTCTATCCTGATGGCTATAGCGGGTTTTCATATTATTGTGCACAATAAAAAAAATAAATAACTCACCGGAAAATTATTGCAGCCTAGTATCATTTTAACCTTCCAACGACCAATCATGAGAAATATTCAATAAAAATATTATATTCATGAATGTAAAACTGAGTATAAAATTTAGTGAAAATAAGGAATATTCAACTATAAATATATAAATCTACAAATTATAGAATGAAATAAATATCGGCATTGTACACAAGGCACTTGCAGACAAAACGTCCCAGTCTGACTGCGCTATGTATAATAGATAAATAAATATATAAATCTACAAATTATAGAATGAAATAAATATCGGCATTGTACACAAGGCACTTGCGGACAAAACGTCCCAGTCTGACTGCGCTATGTATGTATAATAGATAAATACTTAAATTACCCAGACATCCAGGAAAAAACTAACAAAAATAGGTTGAGCCGTTTCCTATAATTCAGTGTGTAAAATAGTGAGCCGGAAACATACTAGAATCAGTTTTATTTATAAATAATGTTACGTGAGAAGAAAAACACTTTTCATTCAAATCTGATTTAAACAGTTGGTTCCAGTGGGCCTCTCCAGTTGAGAGCGGCGGACCAGAATGTATACGCCTACTCTTACCTCGGGAGGCCGCGAAAATTTACGCTTCAGCGCACATTATCCCTGTATAAAATAAAATATAAGAACTTATCGAATTTAATGTTCCGATTATATCGCAAAAAGGAGCCCTGAGATAAAGTTGTAATAAATCTACAGTAACTAAAACATTAGATGAAATTTGAATATTTAGGCTAGTGAGTCTTATAATACGGTGTAAAAATTTCACAAAAATTGGATCAGTGATTTTGACGCACTATTGTTTCAGGAACTTAAACAAAAAACGAATGATGAAACGGTACTTTTTTGCGTTGTGTTGCAAAAATCACATTTTTTTCATTTACGTGCTCTAACAAACGCAAAATTAAACACCCTAATTAATGGTGCAAATAGTTTTTTCTAGCTCGAACGGTTCACTGACTGTTAACGCTCAAACTCAGGGGTACATAATTTCCGCGTCTACTGTAGTCAGTTACAGTCGGGTTAGCGTGGACAATATGAACACTTTATTTTACATTCTCTTTAGTCTAGCCAATTACGGCGACTAATTAAATTTGTATCTTACATACTTGTAATATAAATTTATACAAATACTTTAAACAAAACTTAATTTAATGAAAATTAAATGTAATAATACTTTGTCATTTTAACTTACCTTACCTTTGGTGCTAACAGCGATTCAAGACAAAACTGCAAGACGCCGTACGCAGGAGGGTTATCAGATACAAAACCAACGGCACAATTCAAGGTCAGCTGTCACACAGGTCCTAAGCGTCGACCATTCCAAACCTCTCCTCCTCCTCCCCCCTCACATCTGCTATCGTTGCTTATCACGAACCGTTGCCACGGCTACGGCACATACTCCACTGGCTTTCGCAACTCCTTGGAGAAATACGTAACGTATCACTCGAATGTGATCTTAGCGCGGCAAAACCCCATATCATTATAGCTTTGTACAATATTACTATTCGAATATCGATCTAATTTTTCCCTGACTCTTATTAAGATTCCCTGACTTTTCCATGACAAACTGAATTCCCTGTCATTTCCCGGTTTTCCAGGTCAGTGGCCACCCTGAAAACCTAACAATAAAAAATATTTGGGAACAAAATTTTGAGACTAATATAAGAGCAGCAAAAATTTCGGTTTTATTCTTCTAGAGAGGACCTAAGTAAAATACTCAAGGAACATATGTTTTTCAGATTATCTTTTGTCATGTTTTTTATAATATTGCCAAACCTAGATCTCCTTAAATTAAAAATAGTAAATAGTTCCAATGATCACCACGGAAGACTGGCAATTTTCAGCGGACTGATATTAAACAACTGATTGTGATAAACTTGTATTCTCTAGTCTCTTTCTAAATTATTATAACGAAGTTAGGAAAAGTAGCATTTTGATAGCACGAGTCAAAGACAACAGGTCCTTGGCATCTTTCTGGTGACTGAGAGGTCACATTCTTCTCGAGGGAACCAGTAAGCAGACCAAGGTAACTGATAAGACTTAAGGACGACTCCCAACCGGTATACTATTTAAATCTCTTTCTATTATAATTATTTACATTAAATTGTATATACTCACACTGTCCACAGCCCGAGGTGGATTATTTGTCATAATTCATTTAAAAGGGGGAGGGGTGTTATAAATTCTATTTCTTTAATAATCTCGTTTTTTGTAAATCCTCCAACAGCGGTGTGAATGACTTTTTAAATAATATCTAAGAGTGTAAAAGTGCAGTACACAATATTTTGGTTTAAAAATTATACATACCTTATACATGCTAGCTTCCATATTTCCGAGTCCCTACTGCAAACATACAAGCCCCTACACACACGAGAACAAACTTCTAATGACCTTAAGTCCAAGTCAGATGAAACAACCCATCGTAAGATATACAAGATGATTTCAACTGGAAGTGCAGATATGTGTGTTCCCTAGAACAAACTAAGCTATGTATAAGACAAATTTAATAGGGTGAAAACTTTAAATTTTTTAAAATTAGAAACTTTAAAAATTTGTTTAAAAATATTTTTATCAAAATGCTAAATTTTTATTTAACTGTGTTACAATTTTCTTTAAATCTATTTGCATAGTGATTTAGTTGAATAATTCATATTTTTGTAACTTTACACCTTTAGTCTTACATATTTTAATTCACTCTTTCAAAGCAATTCATACTTTTAGCTTTTCTATAGTTACTATGTGTATATTGACTTTTATTGGACGATTAAGAGTCCGTTTATAAATGATTTATCTACATAAAGCATATTAAATAATAACATTCTTCTTAGCATATATTTATATTTTAGCACACATCCCTTTTGCACTTATTTAGTTTAAACTTTGAATGAAAGATAAATTTTCGAAAGAATTGAGTGCATTTGCATTATTTTTATAATTACTTTGCAAACTCCAATAATAAAACTATTTAATTTATTTCACAAAACTACTGAAGATATGATGCAGCTATTGGGACAATTCAGATTTTATGGTGACACATTCAAAAAAACAAATAGACTCAATCGTTAAACAGATATTGGATACACATTTCTATAATCTCCTCTTTTACATCTTCAAGATTCTTGGAGTGTTTTCACTAAAAAAATAAAAATTCATTTTTTATAAAAACCTGTACTTGTAACATTAAACTAAATTAAGTCAATAAATAAATAAGCTGGAGTGTCAAGCTTTCAAAACTATAACATTATAATTAATAAAATGTAATTATTTATTATAATGCATACACAAACATACATGCAGGTACATACAGATGTATGCACACAAGCACTTGTTTGTGTACATGATAAAGTAGACAATATTAGGTCTTTGTAATTAAAAACAAAATTGCTGCACTCTATTAAAAATAATGCCGCGATATAACCTTAGTATATTCATGAAAACAGATCATATTCGCTTTCATTAACTCACCGCACCTTTGTCCATGTTTTATGATAAATTTTTTTGTAAACACAAAAATTCTTTCAAAACCTTTTCATCCAGTATTACTTTTAATGAATTTGGGAAATTATCACAGCAGAGTTGTACCTGACACGCAACTCAACCGCTTTTACTTAACAATAATCTCTATGAGTGTAAACATGATTAATAAAAACAAAATTGTTTTGTATTATTAATATAAATTTGGATATCCGAATATTGGAAGAGATATGTACAATGAGGAAAAGGGAAGGACAGTTGGATCTGAACATAATGTCATTGAAACGAGTTCAAGATTAAAGTTTTTATAATTGCGAGTTGTATATATTCATTGTGTTTACAGAATATCGTGTGTTTTTAAATATTAGCTTACATTCTGATCCAAACGAGGAATACAAATTGAACCATTCCTACTAATTATCTTTTGCAAATGAGTCAGCAAGTCAATTTGTTCAGGGTCAAATTCTTCTTCCCCGTCATCATCAGAGTTGGCAATTTCTTCAATAATTCCTTCTTCTTCTTCAACTATTAATACAAATATATCAATTAGTTAAACATTTAACAAATAACTGCCACCCTATGTTATATCTAATTATTTTATTTTAAGTACTCAAAAATTAAGGGAATTGATTTATATTAGAGATAATAGTTTGATATAAAAACAAACTGTAGTTTTTGTGTTATGTTGTACACTAAATAATCACTGGGATATCTATTTATTGAAAATCGCCCCTTATAGGATCCCTACTCTACCCCTTGTCTATCCAAATCATAGTAAAGAAATTACTTTCATAATACAGATTGTAATAATTCTACTTATAACAATATTTTTTAAAAACATTGCACACATTGACTGGCAACCAGTTTTCCGATAATATTCAAACACAATTTTGTTTGTACTTTTTGTTAAGTAATGACAAAACATAATATTTTGTCTTCTAGTGTGATTATTCATTTAAACTATTTTATTTTATAATGCCGTTGGACACCGGTGACCGTCAAGGCTCGACATAAATATTTATACTATGTCGGTCACGTTGCCGGGCTTACTACGCATTCCCCATTCAAGGGTGAGCTTCTGAATGAATGTAAAATGTTAAAATTTTTATTGTAATTTTTTCAATATAAATTCAAGTATAAATATTTACTATAGAGTATTTTCACAATTTTCAGCATAACTGTATTTTTGTTTGAAAATATTTTTTCTCAAATAATTAGAATTTAAATATAACCTGAACATCATTCTTACATTTATGTTTGTATTAATTCAATACAAGTATGTTCATACAAGTCTTCATACAAATTATTCAATAAAAATAATATTAGAAACTACATAAATGATAATCCGAAAATTCCAATATTGAATGGACTTGTTAAATTACATAAAATAAATAAACCAATAAGGCTGTTAATAAATTTTTATATATGCTCAATCTTATAAAATATAGTAAATATTCCTAGAGATAAAACAAAGCTAAATAATAATCATACTATCATCATACATTCTATCGATATTATTGAAAAACTAAATGTAATCGAAATTGATGATAATACAAAATTAATATCATTAGATATAACATATATGTATACAAACATACCTAAACTCTCGAAATTATAGTCTAAATTAAACATGAGGAAGATGAAAATTTAGCATTAGAAGTTGAAAATACATTGAAAATAATATTAAATCAAAATTATTTTTCATAAAATGATAAAATTTACATAAAACAAGAGCATGGTCTTCCTATGGGCTCCCCATTATCAAATATATTATCTGAAATATTTTTACAACAATTAGATAGTCAAACAAATTAAATTATAATAATATATGATAGAAATGGTTATTGGTTTAGATATGTAGATGATGAAATGTATACATCAAACAATAATAGAATAAATTTAACAAATATTTTGGATAAAATAATAAAATTAATAATAAAATAGAATTTACTTATGAAATTGAAACAAATAATATAATTTTTTTAGATTTAACAATAAGAAGAAAAAATGAAGAATTTGAATATATGTTATACCGTAAACCAACACAAACAAATCAAATTATACCAAATAATTCTAATCATCCATATACCCAAATAATGGCTGCTTTGTATAACTTATTATATAGAATGCATAAAATCCCAATGAATGAAGAAAATAAAATAAGATTTAAAAAAAAGCGGTTGCAATAGAAAAGGGTTATAAAAAGGAAACTGTTGACAATCTTAATTATAATATCTTTAACCCAGCAGAGGTCGTGTCATGGTCTTTTCTACCGGGCCTTCACCATTTTCTTAATATCTCGAACTGTTGATTTTTGTAAGCTTCCACCCCTCAGTACCTTCAAATAGACTCGTTTACTGACGAATGCTGTGTTTGTATTTCTGCTATCACCAACGAGTGTCTTAGTGTAGCAGCCTAAAGAAAAGCCAGTGTGGAAACCACCATGCACGACCCCTCCCATGTGCTAAAGTGTGACATAATTTTCAATTTCACTTTTGTGTTATTGATCGTTTAGTGCATTGTATGTTATATTTATTGTGTTACTACTCAATATGAATCGAGCAGAGGAAGAAAGACTTGCCAGACTGTTAGATAGCGTGGAAAGGGAAGAAAGGCGTGAGGAAGAAAGGATTGAAAATCCTGGTAGTGTTAGAAGACAACTTTTCGTGAAAAGAAACATTGAAGAGATACTGGACCTACAGTCACAATGGCGAAATATTACAGAAGATGCACGTGAAGGACGGATGTGGTCTATGCAACTAGAGACACAACAGAAAATAAAAAAACTCGGTGCAACAGCTGCGTTAGATTTATCTGCAGGGAACACAGTGTACCTTATTGTCAAGACTGCGCCACCCAAGGGCATCAATCGGATGAGGAACTGTAAGGAATTTCATTGCTATAACCCTCAGGTGCTTAGACATATTGTAAGTAACTTTTTTTTTTAAATCATAATTTTTTACAGTTTCGTTTCATTTCATCACTATAATTGTAATATTATGCTAAATTTACTTAAACTTTCACCACATTTTGATTCAAAATTGGTTCTTTTACTTTACAGCTATTGTAAACATCCAGTACATTTTCTTATTCAGAAATTAGTTTTCTTTCAGAATATATTATTAAACATAAGTATTTGTAAAAGAATCCTCATGTTATGACACCTTATCTAACGTCTTGTTTTTTCTCCAAAAAATAAATTTGTTAAATCTTAAAATATTTTTAAAAATTATTTAATAAATTAATGTCACAATTAAATACAATAGAACTGAAGTAAATACACTATACTTAACTACGATGTTTGTATTTTTAAAATAAAATATTGTTCTGTATTTTTTTCGTATTAATAAAATGACCTGGTCGAATCCACCGTGTGTGACCCCTCACGTTTTATTTTTCACGCGACCTCTGCCGGGTTAATAAACAACATAATTTAATTTACAATATTAATAATAATAATAGTAATACAATATGGACTTCATTTTTATTTATAAGTAGTGAAATAAAAAATATTACTAAATTATTTAAAGATACAAATATCAAAATGGCATGAAAACTAATAATAAAATAATAAACATAATGAATAACAATAATAGAATAAATAATATGCATGAAAAGGGTAGTGTTTATAAATTATGAAAGCTGTAATAAAATTTAAAGGTCAAACCAAGAAAAAATTAAAGGAAAGATATAAAAATCATTTAAATGCTTACCAAAATCCAGATATATATAAATCAAATTTTGCAAATCCTTGTATTCATAATAAGCACCAATTTCCAAATATTAGAAATATGAAACTTATAAAAGAAATTAAGGAAGGATTAAGAATGAACATATATGATGCATTCAAAATATATAAATACAGTAATAATAACAAATTAATAAAAGAACAAATACATTCTAAATTTAATACTATATTCAATGTCTATAATGTTACAGCAATAAAATAAACTTGGCAGTTTGTATAAATTTAGTAACAATTCTATTTCTAATTTAACATATGTTTTATATTTTGCATTATTGTATTATTTATTCCAGATGATGTCGGTGCTGTTTATCAACAAAAAGCTTTGAATAAAAATTGATAAATAATTCTTCCTAATATTATAACCAAGTCAAAATTTATGTTGGCTTAACACTTTGATTAGTTAAAAATTTCATATTTTGTCCAACTAACAATGGGACTTAGACAAGTAACAAAGGCTGTACAAGGAAATGAACGGAGATGTATAATGTTAACCCTCAAGGACGTGCGCTGTTGTAAAAAGTACAACAGTTTTAATATTTTGCTTCTTGTTGAAACCTGTTGGTAGTTATTTGTTCAAATCACCGTTCTATTCTTCTATTGGTCCCCCCACTACTCTTATCAGTTGTCATCAATGTCTTTATTCTATCAACATAGAATCAGTGTGCGATTAGTTCTGGCGAGTCATCACTGTTGTACAAAATACAACAACGCCCTTCTGACGTTTTTATTTTTTCGGTGCAGTTTTTTTTCTCCACGATGGCACGTAAGTTTTTTATATACATTTTTTAAAAGAATTATGTAATTATTTGTTTTGTTCAACATTTTTATAAATTTTCATGTTTTTAGGAGTGAATTTGGAAGACATTCCAAAAATTTTACAGGATCTTTCTGATGAAGAAATTGATAACGCTGATTTTATTGAAAGTGACGATGATCTGAGCGACGGTGAAGCTGAAAAAAGTGATCATAACTCAGAAAGTGAATTGGAAGGAGGTTCCTGTGATAGTGATGAGAACGAAAGTGAGTGTGAAGAGGGCGATAAAGAATTTTTTTTTTGTAAAGCCGAAGTGACGAAATGGAGTAAGACTAGGATTAATAAAAGTTCAAAAACTAAAAAGCACAACATAATAAAAATATTTCCAGCCCTAAACAATGTGTTAGAGATGTTGAGAACCCGTGTGACACATTTTTCAAGTTTATTGGAGTTGACATGATTGACGGTATTTTACATCATACTAATGCATACTTGGATACAATCAGAGATAATTTTTCACGTCCACGAGACAGCAGTATAATAAGTAGATCAGAATTTATGGCATTTTTTGGAATTCTATTTCATATTGGAGTCAAAAAAGCCAACATGACTAACATGAAAGAGTTGTGGGCAAGTGACGGGACTGGAATGCCACTAATAAGAGCTGCAATGGGGTACAAACGATTTTTACTAATTTTGAGATGCTTAAGGTTTGATAACCGCCAAACAAGAGAACAAAGAAGGCAAAATGACAAGTTGGCAGCTATTAGGTCAATTCTGGATAAGTTTATTGAGAATATTCAAAACAATTATAATGTAAGCGAATTCTCCACAATTGACGAAATATTACATCCATTTCGAGGTCGTTGCTCTTGGAAACAATACATTCTGTCCAAGCCGGCGAAATACGGTATAAAATTGTTTGCTCTTTGTGACGCAAAGACATTTTATTGTGCCAATTTAGAAGTTTATGTAGGCAAACAACAACCTGGACCTTATGAGACTTCGAACACTCCTTTAGATATAGTGAAATTCAAAATTCGAATAGAAACATTACAACTGACAACTGGTACACTTCCATGCCACTAGCTAGTTATTTGTTGGAGAAAAATCTAACACTGATTGGCACTCTAAGTAAGAACAAACGGGAAATTCCACCAGAATTTCTGCCTAATAAAACCAATCAGCCAAGTACTTCCTTGTTTGGGTTCCAGAGTGATCGAACCATGGTCTCATATACGACAAAATAAATAAAGCTGTAATATTGATTTCGACTATGCATGACTCAGATGATGTTGACGAACAAACAAATAAGCCAGAAATTACATTGCAGTACAACAGAACGAAAGGTGGAGTTGATAGTAATGACCAGCTTTGTGCTACATATAGCATTGCCCGGAGGACAAGAAGATGGCCAGTTGCATTATTTTTTGCTCTGATAAACATTGCTGGGGTCAACTCACAAGTAATTTTTTCATTGGTAAGACCAAACGATGCCCCGAAATTTCGCAGAATTTTTCTGAAAGAGTTAGGAAATGGTCTGATGAAAGAAGAGCTTATTAACAGATCAAAAATACCATCACTTCCGATTGACATTAGAGCGTTTTTACAAAAGAATTATGAAACTCTACAACCTCAACAATCAGGACCAACACTAAAAAAGGCAAGGGGTACATGTGTACAGTGGGGAAGAAAATAAAACTCTTCAACAACAAAGATTTGTATTAGTTGCAAATGCTTCATTTGCGGATCTCACAGCGTTACCACTATTACTTGTTTCAAATGTGTGAATAAAATTCAATCTGAAGAGTCTGAGTAAATGTTTGAGTTCTGTTTGAAATAAAAACTCTTTATTCATTTTTAAGTATTTTATTAATTTTTATCCTGATGATGTCACATGAAACATTTAATTTTCACTTATTTTGTTAAACCATACAAACATTCAACAGAAATTTTAGAAAACTTTTAATAACTCGATTGAAAGTTAAGGAAAATGTAGAAAAGCGAGATGTTGTATAAAATACAACAACGCGCCTACTTACGTTAGATAAAAAGGCGCGCGTGCATGAGGGTTAATGGAATGCACAGCTCTGACACCTCACTAAGAATAGTCTGATAAGGCACCTTTAGTGAAAATTGCTGCTTTATAAGTAACTCACCTTTACAGAAACTAAACAAGATACTTTGCATTACATTCATAAAATCTCAGAAGAAATATATAATCATAAACAGTTTTAAAACTAATCCACTTAAATAAAAAAATAAAAAATAAAATAAAAATGACTTACTTTTGGGAACATCCAAATGTTGCCGTTGCTTTGTGCTTTCATAAAGCTTAAACTCTATGTCTGGAACAAGCTGTACAGCTCGGCGATAAAATTGGATGGCTTCGTAAAGTTTTCCACTTTGTTCATGTTCTATTCCTTTTAAGAACAAGTCTTTTGCCTAAAACAAATGTTAAATTTATATTTCACTTTCAATGAAACAACTATAGCCAAGCAAAGCAATCAGCAGCAGTCCGTTTACGCCTGGGTTGCACCAAAACAACATCGATAGCAGCAATGGAAATCGAGCTAGGTGTGAAACCCATCGACCTCTTCATTAGTAAACGAATATGGTCAAAATACATTTCAACCATATATCTCTACCACCAAACCACCCATTGCACAATTTTATTATCAATGCCAATAGGATAAAACAATCTTTTAATCCCAAAATAAAATCGATGGCAGTTTCAATGTCAGTCAGGCAATATACTGGAACAACAACAAACTCAGTTAAAACAACCTCAAAACACTTTCAACTGCAGAGGTTTTACTAAAAGTAAGTCAATAAAAAATATCTATAATTGTTATTTAATTTTACATTACAGTAGCTGCAGCAAATGTGTTAACTGGTTATTTAATTGCTGTAAATGAAACTGACAGCTTTTAAACCAATGTAATTGATTTTAGTAATCTTTTACTATTTCCCTAAGTTTAATATTCATTTTAATCGTTTTATGAGAGCTTTTTTATTTTTATAACATACTTTTATTAAAAGGGCAATTCTAAATTCCAATTAGTCCCATTCGATGCCATTTTGGCACTAATGCCAGTTTCTTCAGTTCATTATATACATTTTATAGGAAATGGTTTCTTTTTCTTGAGAGTTATCTTTTAATTTAATAACATCTACGCTAAAATTGTACTAAATTCTATTTCTTTTAAATTTGAACTGTACAATTAAAAAATAATTAAATAAGTTTAAAAATATTGTTACCTAAAAATTATTAAATACATTTTTTAACAATTTTTACGTTATAATATTTCTGATGTATTAACCCATTCTGTATATATACATGACAGCTGTCTCTTGTTACCCAAATATAAGCATCTCTAGAAATTATAACTCTTTTAAATTTATTTGAAAAATCCTATTAAATTTATAATGTAGAGTAGACTTAGTTAAGGAGGAAACCTTTTTTGCCCAGAAATATTTTCAATATATTATTTACCTCAGTAAAATGTTCTAAAATTTTTCACACCCAGAAATGTTAAATTATATTAATGATAACCATTTACCAGAAATTTTTAAACTATTGTTTTGGAATGTAGATTTTTCATTAAAGCAATTCATTAATTATTACTTTGAAATTACTTGCGACCAGACTTTTTGTTAACTAAAGGTTGTTAAATTGTAAACTTACATTTGGAGGAAACGTTTTTCAGAGACAACCTCTGATCGATCCATTGTCACTGGAACCGGCACTTTCGTATTTTGTCACTGGTACCACAAGTGACAAACAAATATCAGTGACAAGTCACCGTGACCGGAAATAACGACCATTCATAGTTAAAGTGAGGTACTTTCAAAGTTCTATCAAAGATTTGAATTCATCAAAAACAAAATTCTGGAGGCACAAATTTAAATTATTCTAAGAGCTTTAAACATTGTAAAATTATTAAAAACTGGAGACAAATAATACTAAAAAATCATTTAAGAAAAAAATCAAGAGGAATTTATAATAATAAAATTATGAAAGTTACTTTCCGATAATCAAATTATTAATTATAAACATAAGAAATATACACAACTCACAATTATAAAACATATAACATGTTACATGTTTGTGGTAGCTTCACTAATGATGACAAGTCATTGAAACACGTATGAAATTAAAGTTTTATAATTGTGAGTTGTGTATATTTCTTGTGTTAATAACCTTAACTCACAAGCCAGCTCGGATATTGTTTATAAAATTTTTAATTGTTGCATCTCTGATAGAAGCTATTTTTTTTTTCTTTAAACACACATCCGTATTATGTTTTTGATGCTTTAGTGAAATTTTATAATTGTACCCTGTTTTCAATTGTCTCTTCTCCCTCTTGAAGGGCCTTCAAGGTGGTTCCAGATATAGGAAGCTGTTGACTGAAGTTTGGAGAAGTTTCCAATTCTTTTTGCCATTGGGCACGAAAGCTGGCCAGTGCATCATTTTCTGACTGAACCTAAAAAAAAAAAAAAAAAATTAAAACCTATATTTCTGTTAGTTATAAAATCTATTTTTCTTAATATTTTCAAACAAGTAATTTTTGATAAAAATGTTTAATATTAATTTTATACTCATATAAATAACTGAAGGAAAGTGATTCTAATTCCCCACATTAATGAACTACTTACTAATTATTGACTGTAGATTGGAGTAGCAGTTGCTAGCTATAAAATTAATATCAGTAGGGCCTTTCTAAGAAAAGAGCATGCCAAGCTAAGGTAGCATAATCAGGTTTCTTCAGAACAGCAGTGTATATAGAAGTGTTATTCCATTTTGTGCCAGTGCTGCAAGCTTAAACTTTCGTACTTTTTACACTCTCAAACTTCAACCTTTTCTTTTATTTTAATAACTTTACACTTGACACTCATTTTGTGTAAAAAGTAAATATTATTACATAATATTTTTTCAAAAACACTTCACTTTGGTGTGTAATTAATAACTTCATAGCACATAGAGTTAACAGTTAAAACATTTGATACATACTACACGCTCTAGATCTGAAAACAGCATATAATGTAGGCTATGGTTCTTGGAATACTGGTGCCCGACAGATGTTGGAATGCATAAACAACCACAAACTCTACAACACAGTACTAAAGGAGAATGATCCGAGCCTACCAACAGAGTTACGTTTCTTTTTACAGGTACATCAGCGCATTCTTTATGTTCTCATACAAAATTTGAGAAAACTCATTTTGAAATGATTTATGACTGAAAATACTAAATCTAGTCCTATGTCACAGGACTAGGGATTGAAAATTTGTCCATAGAATAGAGGGGTCCGTAAAGTGTAGGTGCCTGTAAGAAGAGGTTTTATGATACTTCTATAAAAACCTGTTGTTTTCTTCAGCTTCTCTCTCTGACTAACAAAGGACACAAGTACCTGAATATTTTAGTCTTTAGAATTATTTTAGTCTTTTAGTGTTCATGTGTCTATTTTAGGATAATAGACTGGACTAATGCAAAACGAGACTGACACAACTGAAACAAAACTAACTGCTAAAACTTTTTTTGAATCAACACCATCATATTCAAGATACCAAACAAAAAATAGATAACCATTTTCTCTAAATTGTTTTAAACACTGTTGTAGAGCAGCTCTTCTTTCCCAAAGTGAGTAGGGTAAGTTGGATTATCGCTATGTCATTATCTTCTTTATTGTTGAGGTTGTTGGTTTCTCTAGTTTATCCTTCAGATATTATTATTTTTATCCTTTTTCTATGATATTTTAAAAGTATTGCATAGTTTGTGTTAAGTACAGGATCTTTAACCTCCCTTTCAATAGACCACGTTTGTTGACATCTGTCATTATTTTCGATATAACCTAGAAATCAGCTGGTGATTTACACGCAGTTCAGTTTTCACCTCCTGCCGGATAGTCGACGCCGGCTAGAATGTAGTTTTCTCACTGCTAAGAAATAGTTGCGCCTGTGCGTATCTCAAATAGAAGAGTTATTCCGCTCTAGTCACCAGCTGTTTTGAGCCTATTCCTCTATGTTTTAGATTAGGCCCACGTAGTTTCTGATCTAGTTACCCTCTGCTAGCCACTTCCTTCATCTTCAAAGTTACACACACTCTTGCAACATGTCGCATTAGCATTCAGTAATCATTTTCTAGCCAAGTGCGTTATCGGTGTGAATCCTTGTAAAACCGTGTTTATATGTTACACCACTTGCATAATACTTTCGGGCAATAGTGTAAATGTGTGCTGACAATAAATTTTTGACGTCAAACTTTAATAAATCCTGTTAAACCGCGTTATAAGTTCGAGTGCCATTGTCTTAGGTTAACCGCGTGTTAATAACATTGCATCAGAACATTAATTCTTTTAACCGCTTGAAGGAATAAACATTTAATGATTAAAGACGGTTTATCTTGTTATAAGTGAAGTGAAGTTATTAAAATCAAAGCTTAAATGAGTTGTAGTTTATGCCACTCTTTGAGAAACTTCATTCATCTCTGCAAGATTCCAAACAGGCCTGTTGCGTCGAACGACTCACCGCTCTACAAGAACCTCATACAGTTTGATTGGTAAGTGGCTTAGAATTAACTGCTACTCAGGAAACTTGTGTTATCTCTCTTTTAATTATCTTTGGTGTTAAACTTAAATTCAGTGTCGTTTTTATTAATAAAGCAGACCCCATACTGCTCCAACAAAGAGTGGGTGGTCTTCCGGACTTTTTAGTGCAACCTCGTACAATTTTTACCTACCCTATTGATTTTCTAATAAGTCACATATTTTCTTTCTTTAGTTTTGCTACCAAAACTATACAGTTTGTGTTAATCTCTCTATTTATGATTGTTTTGTTTTTTTTTGTATACTTTTATTATTATTTTTAAAACTTCTGGGATATTTAATCTTTTAACTTAGTTGTACACTTAATTAAATCTGTACTTTGTATTTTAATTACAAAATTATAGCAGTTAATTATTTCAACTTGTTTTGAGAAAATTTACATACAAGTATACTATTTATATATTTAAAATACACCTGAAAATTCATTTCTTGCTGATTGCAATAATCTCACATTGTGTTTTAAACAAGAGCTGAAACCACTATGCTCATCACACAGCTAAATCAATAGAATTTACTAAGAAAAATAAATTTATTCTTTTATAAATATATTAAAAGATTTTTCTAGTTAATTATACAGCTTTGTTATTGTACGATCCAAAAAAAATTTCAACCAGTTGGAAAATAAATTCTCATTTAGTTAAAATTTAAGTACACAACTGATTAAAATTGAAAACACCAACACGCAAAAAAAATATAAGTAAAAGTTGTGTGCAAAGTTTGTAAACTTGTGACGCAAATATTTACAGATTGTCAGTTGATCCATTCAATGTCAACAAAGATTCTCTGCCACAAACAGTGTAAAATGAAGGTTTGGAAATAAAAATTGATTCCTCTGCCAATTATGATTTTGACAAAATGGACAATTCTTTATTTGTGAACAAAACCATTTAAAAGTGTAACCCAGGCAGCTCTTCGACTATACTTGCCTTTTTCAAGCACCTACCTGTGCGAAAAAGCATTTTCAGCACTTGTTGCAACAAAAGCAAAATATAGGAACAAAATTGATGTTACTAGTTAAAATAATGCAAGCTCATCCATCTCACTAAGAGATTTTTCTCTTATCAGTTAAAATTTACCTTGCAAATTAAAACTTGAAATGTTATATGTTTCTTGTGAAAGTAGGTATAAATAAATTATTTTTCAGAATATATATCTCAGATATTTTCTTCAGAAAATAATCTTTACCAACCAAAACTATATATATATATATATATATATATATATATATATATATATATATATATATATATATATATATATTCCTGATATTTAATATTATCCATTGTTTTTCCGTTGCACTGACTTTATGAAGTTAATAAATTACCAATTTTGAGTAATTTTATCCACCATTAAGTGCAATAATTTTACCTTGAGTGATGAGGCACCTTTCGGTCTTTGACCATTGTCGAATCACTGATTGTTCTCTGCTGTGGATGCTATGTCCGTGAAGCCGGTGTTTGTTATACAAACACCGGCTTCACGGACATAGCATCCACAGCAGAGAACAATCAGTGATTCGACAATGGTCAAAGACCGAAAGGTGCCTCATCACTCAAGGTAAAATTATTGCACTTAATGGTGGATAAAATTACTCAAAATTGGTAATTTATTAACTTCATATATATATATATATATATATATATATATATATATATATATATATATATATATATATATATACAGTCGGCGCCGCTTATTGTGATCACGGTTAATATTATCATTCGGTTATTGTTATCGTTTCATTGAAAAACAAACACGGACGTATATTAATACATTGTAATTAGGCCGCTTATTGTAATCATCTGTTCGCTTATTATTATCATTTAATTTGCCATTCAAAATCATATGCGTCAACGTATACTAGCATAGACCAAGTAAAAATGTCTACAAAGTAGTGTAAACAGCACGTGCAACACACAATGACGCCCAATTCATAGAATGTTTATTTTTAGAATGACAGAAATACTTTATAACTGTTTCAGCACTTAGCACAGTTCTCAGAATGTCTCCCTTACTCTTTGTTTACGCAAACACCCTAGCCTCGCTGAGACAATTTAGTTGTTTGTTAACATTAGTTGATGTTACTACTGAACCATTTACAGTACAGTCCTACTGTATTTTTTAACAGTGAATTTTTATGAACGTTTATTACAGTATTTCAGTGTGATTTTACATAACTTAATTTTTAAAGATCTTTTTCGTTTGTTTTGTAGAGTTTAGTGTCACTTGAAGTTTCAAAGGACAGTATAGCAAGATGTCCGAATCTCAAAAGAAACGACGTGATTTAAATTTAAAACAAAAACTTGATATTCTAGATAGATACAGTAAATTACCAAAAATGAGTCAAAGAAACGCTGCTTCTCAACTTGGCGTTTCTCAACCTCTCTTATGTAAAATATTGAACAACAAAGAAAAAATCTTGTCATTATCAAAGTGTAATGCAAATGTTGACAACAAAAGACATCGTTCTGGGAAGGATCCGCAAGTGGAATCAGCTATGAAATTGTGGTTTAAAAATGTTCGCGAAAAAGATGCTCGATGACGGCCCACTAATGCGTCTAAAAGCTGAGGATCTTGCCAAAAAAAATAGGAAAACAGGATTTTAAAGCCGCAGATGGAGGGTTCAATCGATGGAAAAAAAGGGAAAACATTGTTTACAAGAAAACGTGTGGTGAAAAAAGAAATGCTGATTTTGTTGGAGCTGAGGACTGGTTACAATACGAATGGCCAATGATTTTGGCCGAGTATTCTCCTAGCTGCATATACAATGCAGATGAAACAGGACTTTATTATCGTGCTTTACCCGAACATACTTACTTATTTAAAAATGAAATTGCTAACGGCTGTAAAATATATAAACAAAGAATAACTGTTTTGTGTTGTGTTAACATGTTTGGTCATAAAGAAAAACTCTTAATTATCGGTAAATCTAAAAATCCACGTTGTTTTCAAGGTATCAAAAAGCTACCGGTTGAATATCATTCAAACTCCAATGCTTGGATGACATCAAACATCTTTAATGAATGGCTGACTAGATGGGATACCAGCCTCAAACGCAACATTGTCCTTCTACTAGACAACTGCACTGCACATAATGACATAAGCACTACGCTAAAACACATCAAAGTGATTTACCTTCCGGCCAATACTACATAAATTATTCAGCCATGTAACCAAGGCATAATTAAAAATCTCAAAAGTTTTTATCGACGAGAGATGCGTGCTAGAATTATAGAAAATATGGATGAGTTTCAAACCCTTACCTCAAATGAATTGGCTAAAAAAACTTCTTTAGGCCTACTCGATGCTATTCATCTGATAGCAAAATCTTGGAATGAAGTTTCTGAAAAAACTGTGAAAAATTGCTTTAGAAAAGGTGGTTTTTTTGTTGAAGAAAATCAAGAGCTAGCTACATCTGAGGAAGACTCTGAAGAGAACTTGAAGCCTTTCGATTTGTCCTTAAAAGAATATACTGAGTGGATGGAAGTTGACGATAGTATTGAAACAGCAGCGGAAATGACTGAAGACAATATTTGTGAGGTAGTTGCTTCAACATCAAAAGTTACTGAAGAAGAAGAAGGCACCGATGATGACGAAAATGATAAATGTGTACCACAAAGATCTAAGCAGGAAGTTCACCAAGCTCTTGAGATTCTAAGGCAGTTTGTTCAACAAAAAGCAGAAAATTTCAACAAACATTATGAATATGAACAATTTATAAACAATATTTTACGAGAAGACTACAGACAGTCACATATAGAGGAATTCTTCGAGAAAATGTAAATGTAAATTTGAAGCGTAAATAAGTTTGAAGTGTTTTATAATGAAGTTTTATGTGTTATAATGTTTTGATCAAGTGTTTTACGTAGTTCTATATATTTTTTTTCAATTATGCTAGATTCAGTGTTTTAAAAAAAATCTATAGTGGAATAAAATAAACTGACATGAAATATGCCCACTAATTTTAACAAGTAGAAAACTAAATTACAGAAATTCTACTACTGTATATAAAACTGTCCGGAATAGCTACAAAATTTGGTGAGTACAGTTTAATTATAGTGTTACAGAATTAGAATTACTTAATGTAATGATAGGCTTACATATCATTCAGAACAAACAGTTGTGGCAATAATACAGTGAGTTCAATGCAGTGTGGCTGTAGACTACATCGTGATTAAGCGTTCGGTTATTGTTATCAAATATGCTTCTGACAAATATGATCACAATAAGTGGTGCCGACTGTATATATATAGTGTTTCTTTCATTTTTATATACCCATACCATTTATAAATATACAGGGTGTCTAGTAAAATAGCTTGAAGAAATTCCCTGAATTTTCCCTGACTTTTCCTCTTTTAGATGTCTATAGAAAGCCCAGTTTACATTGGGCCCATCCATTGATATCTGAAGGATCTGGGATAAATCCAGACTTTGAAGAACGAATTGAGTAACTCTTTTGCTTTTGTGTCTGTAAGGAACACAGAACCAAAATATCGAGCTTTCACTTCATCCGTCTCTGCATCCAATACCTAACACTCAAATCCATTTGGGCTCTTTGTGATATTTTGTTTAAACTTTCATCAAAGCCAATTACATAGTTAGAATTTGAATTTAATGATGTCAGTAACAGGTCTTTAATATAATTTGATAAACCGAATACAACACTATAGGAAATTTTATCTTTCCGCAATCTCATGTTCTGTGCAATGGTACTATCAGGGAACATCCTTGGAAAGATGCACACACTATTTTCTGCATTGCTTAAAGAAGTGTTTGCATTACTAAATTCACGCACCATATAATCTCTGCTTCAGTCACTTCATCTTTTAGTTTATATTTATCCTAATGAAGGAGGGGAGGTAATGACGACATCTGCATGACGCGATTGCCTGCTACGGCAATGAAAACCGGAACCTTCCATGTTGAAATAAACAGTGTAAAAATAACCACCGTCAAATAAAACACATACTATCACGAGTCTAGACAAATAGCTGGCTACGAATGTTTACACAGCGTTCTGTGTGGTCAGAAACAGACTGAGTTATCTGTTATCCCCACCTGTCCATATGATAACAGAACCACTGCGCACCCCAAGGCCACGGTCCAGGCTAAAACTTCCCAGCTGTACCAACTCGACACGTTTAATATTTATTGACATAAGTCCTGAAGTCACAGCAACGGGATTATCAAATAAATAATGGGCATCTAAATAAAGAAGTGTTATTTCCTGACTTCCCTGCCCCTAAACCGCTGGCTTACAATACCAAATATTCAAGAGCAATGGCCACTAGTTTTGTTTCTAATCAAAATAAATACTTTCCCGATTTTTTAAAATTTTCCCTGACTTTTCCCTGAATTTTCCAGAATCTTAAAATTCCCTGACTTTTCCAGGTTTTCCCTGTCACTAGACACCCTGATATAGAGTAAAGTGGAGGGGTGTGGGATGATTTTATTTCAAGAAGAGGGGGTGTGGTACCAAAACGTTTGGGAACTCCTGCTCTACTCTATTGGTAGATAATAATTGTTTGCCTTGACACATACTGTTCATCAAAAACAAACCTTCAAAAAATGTGAAACTAATGACAGATAAACATATATTCTATATCAAACCACCCATTGTAGCAAAAACTTTATCTCTTAAGATCCATGCTAAATAGTAGTACCAATATCCATCAATAACACTAGCAAAAGATTCAAAGAAATAGACATGGTAGCACCCTAAAGACAAAGAACAATATAAAATAGCGAAAAAGAAATCCATCATGCTCATACATATGATTTTTAAAATATTTTAGACCATAACAATTCTACACAATTATTTACTGGTTTCTACATACAAGGAAACTACAAATGCAAAATTGAAGATAACATGCAGAAATTATAGGTATAGGGATACCAAATTTGAAGATGAAGAGTCATCTTGGTCTTCACCATCTTCATCAACTTCGCCACTTTGTCCTTGGCCAGAATTATCTATATCGGATGAAACACCTCCATTCAAGTTTGACTAAATCAATTAATATTTTTATGAATGACATTTCTTTAACATATTACAATTTAAAAACATTATCTTACAATTAAACATTATATTATTTAAAATAATTCAGTTATCAGTTGAAAATATTAACAGTACCCTGAAAGTGTTGATAGTCATTTTATAATTCAATAAATCTATACTCAACTAATTAATTTTGTTCCCATTCAATAACTAAAGCAAATGACATTAAATATAAATATAGATAACTTTTTTTGAGTGGTATATTTTTTATAATTTCTTAGATTAAAAACACACATAATGGAGAATTTTATATTTAATCATTTTTTATTTCATGTTCTCTTATTACATTCTTGTGTGACTGATTAAAACAGTGCTGTAATATTCTTTCTTTGATTAATCTTCACTTTCTTATACTTTCTTAAAAGTCACATGACCTGCAAGATCTTTTCCGATTGGTCGATTTTTCAACCGAAAAAGCACATATTTAGTGTATGTGTGTATGTGAGACAAAGGACTGTGACGGATCTTGTCACATATTATTTTTTGAAACTTGTTTGTTCGATGAAAAGTGGGTTTTTGAGGCTTTATGTTCATACGTGCTCTTGACGAAGATGAACTGGGTGCAGTAACACAGGGAAGATCACGGACGACTTCAACTTTAGGTGTATGAAGGTTGTTTCATTGCCAAAGATAGGCCTGAAAAGTGTGAGTGGAGGGTTTCGGCCAAGGTAGGTTTGTTTTCAGAGCGAACCAAAATGAATTGAAACGAGCTCGGTGCAATATCAACTTTGTAATAGCCAAAATACTTTTAAAGTAAGCACCTAAGTTGGGTCAAATCAGGTTAGGTTATTTTATTTTATGTTAAATTATGTTTACCATGAGAAAATAACTTTAGATTCATGTTCACCATGTTCAAATTGACAAGGAATACTTTTACCGATCAGAGCGGTAGTCGCTAATCTTGATTATTAGGAAACCTTAGAGTTTATAAAGTTTTATCTGTTGAGTTAATTTTGGGGTTGTTTAAATTGTAAAATTTTTGAGTTTTAATAATAAACGTAATTTGTTTCATGTTACAGGGGCCTTTCTAAATCCCTAGGGTATCATTTTTTATTGCAATAAATTCTTGAATTTTTGTAGTCCTTACATTCAGTGAATCTTTATGAAAAGTGATTAGTGCAATAAATTGTATAACCAATAATTAACCAAGTACTAAGTTAGTACTTTAACTAACGAATTCACGTCTATTATGCTCTTTTCTAAATGATTCTTATTTGTTATGATAGAATGTTAGGCTCTTCATTTTAACCGGTTGGTACTTAATTTTTTTTTCTTGGTACTGTCATGGAAAACAACTACTGGGAATGAATAGAAAATGTTTTAGCTAACTGTAGTCACAATAAGAAAACGAAACTATTCACTTTACTAATATAAGAAATAACCATTGTAATATTCAGGTTCAATGTCAAAGACTTTTTTAAATACTAGAAGTTCATAATTCTATCCTTACCATAATTTCCTTCAAAACGTATAATTCAGCGCAATTCAACGTATAATTCTCTGTCGGAATATCTGATAACATTAAAAATGTTACTTAAACTCAATGTAAAAATTACTTTTGCCATTATCACTACCACACACGTAAAACTTATAATTGAGGAAGGGTACAATTACAGATGGATAGCAAATAAACAACTTGTAATGCGTAATTCGCAGAGAATAGTTGCAAACATAGAGCCTGAATGTTAATATATAGTCCATTATAATTGGAAACTATTCTATAAGAAAATTTTGGCTAAAATATTTTTTCGAAATACTATTGAATGAAATTCCACGGAATATTTATCCTTTAACTGACTTATAAGTAATTTTTTTCTGATTAATTTAGAATAGTGTTCCAACATGTTTTAAAAAAGATTTCACCTTGTTCACATAAAACTAACTATTATCAAATTATCCCAATACGGCTGTAAAATAAATAAATTCATTCCCTAAAAATTAATTATAGAGAGTCCATGTAAAAAAATTACTATATAGGTTTTCATAATAATTATATTATATATGGTTTCGTTTTTCTTAAAACAGCCGTACTCAAAAGTTCTATATTTAAATATTATTGTTAAACTAATTTTTTTTAATAATCTGATTTTTAAAAGATATAGTAGAAATTAATTAATATAACAAAATTCTCTATTTGATGTGAAATAGCTATTGTAAAAATGCAATAATAACATTCTATTATCAAGAGAGCAGAAAATGTACAAGTTCATACTAAATTAAGAATTTCAGTTTTATAATAAACATCTTATTACTGTATTTTGATCTAGAGGACCACAGAGTTATATTATGATTAATGAGAAGCCAATCACCGACTGTTTTCTAAACTATCTTATGTCAATGGTCATAGGTACATCAATGCCGACTGAATATTTATAGAACAGATTTTACACAGGAAGATATCAATTCTAAATAATGACGTTTAGTTGTTGAGGTTGTGTTGGGCTGGGTGTATTGTTTTCTTCACAAATTTTCATGTTTTGTTATGTGAAATAACGTCAGATAATTGTTATAATTGACTTTTAATTGCATAAATCTGTGTACTTAAAAATCATATCTATTTTCATGTTGACTCTTTTTAATAATTTCAATTTATGTAATTGGGTTTTTAAAGTAAAACAAAGGTTTTCACATCCAGTGTACATGAATAGGTTACGTTGTAGAAATTTAAAATTCACCAGCGTTTACTGAATAAACAAAGTAATAACAAAATAACTTTTCCCTAAGAGTTAATTTGTGTTTCCTAGTGCTAATATTTGAAAAAAATTACTCAAGAACTATCGTGATTATCTCGATAATTTGGATGTTTGGCAGACATTTATGACCGTAAGTTTTGATAAATTTTTTTGGTTTTTGTAAAATTTACAATAGCAGGCAGGCTTAATTATGGTATATTTAGAAAACATTTTTTAGGAATTTTAATATGTTTGTTACATTTTAAGGCCTATTTTGAATGATCAGTAAAATGAAACTTACTAACTTGTAAAAATGGATATATTCAGAAGCCTAAAGAATTCCAAATTGTTAAATTTTATTTCTTTGAAAATAGTTGTAATTTTCAAGATTATAACAATGTTTTTGTTAGAAGGAGAAAAATATCATCTGGAAAGGTTATGCAGAAAGGCTATAATCAGCTTGAAAGGTCTAAAACGTTTGTAGGTAGTTTTTAAGGTAGGAAAAATTTCTGCTTGGGTACTGAGGGAGGGGGGATGAGCCATAATATAATTCCAGACATTTAATAGTTAAAAAGGTACAGCAAACAAATTTTAGCTTGTTGGCCATGCAAAGTCACTTTGTACTGTATTTCAACCTTTTCTTTACCCAATGTTTGTGAGGTTTCAAGTGTACTGTGGATGTAAAATATAGATACAAAGTATCCATTTAGGCTAGATAAGGTAATAAAAAATATGTAGCAACACAAGGTAATTTATTAGTAAGCTAAGTGGCAAGAACTAAATGTTGGTATATGCTACGTTATTGCATCACAGCACACGGACAAATTTGTAACAATGAAATTAACATAGGGGCCAACATAAAACAAAAAGCACAACTAAACAACATCACACTTACCAAAGCAGATAAAGGAAACAGCACAGTAATTATTAATAGAAACAGCCTAAACGACAAAATCAATGAATACATAATAAATAAGAAACACTGATGAAGTTTGCCACAGAGCGATCGAAAACGTTCTGTCTCAGTGAGTTTTTCAAAATTAAAGTTTGGATAGTTATTAACTAAAGTAAAAGTGATCAAGTTTTACTGAACGCAATGAACTACAAAAGAAGTGTACAGTCTTTATTATTGGCATCTTCTTTATAAAATAATACACATAGAACTGAAATGAAGAAGTAATAATGTCATAAATAGTTCTACTTTAAACATATTGAGACTACACTTTACAAAGTATTTTTTTGTACAGATGATGATGAATATATTCAATCTTTGTTAAAAAGTCAAAGAAAAATGTAGGAAAACATTTTAACTAAAGTCCTTTTGTTCACAGTAGCACACTTCATTTCTTTATATGGTTTTATTTAATTCAATTCATTTGGATCCTGGTGTTTATCAAATAATAGGAATGTATGTGGAGGTTGCTTAGCGAAGAAACCTGTATTTAGTTGAACGATGTTCATAATCAAATGTGTTAGCAAAATAGACAGTTTACCTAAAGATCTCAAAATGTGGTAATTATTAAGATCAGCGACTACCGCTCAGATCGGCAAAACTTTTTGTCCTGAACATTTGACCTTTGAAGTTATTTTTAACGGCAAACACATAACAACCTAAGAAAACCAGGCCAGGCTAGGTTAGATTAGGTTATTATTTTTTTAAAATGTGTTTGCAGTAAAAAAACTTTAGATTCCTGTTCAGCTAGGTCAAATTGATCAGGAAAAAATAATTTTGCCGATCAGAGCAGTAGTTGCTGATCTTAATAATTACCTAAAATTTTTGTTGCAGCTAAAGTCAGGTTACAACCCAATATTGACTTGTATAAAAGTGTTGTAAATGGAGTGATTGGTTATTTTGTTTTCAATAATGGCTGCATTATCATAGAGCCCAATAACGTAAAAGAAATGTAACATCAGTCGAAATTGGTTTTAGGAAGAGATACAAAATTTTAATAACTAGTATTTATTTAACCTTTTCACGAGCACTCCCGAACATACTCGTTTGCGGACGGTGCGCAGTGTAGGAGCACTCCCGAGAATACTCTATTTGAAATTTCTTCTGTCAGAGCACATGCAATTATATTCTTTTTTGTCAAATGTCATTACTACACCATCTATTGGTTAATATTTGAACTTCTTCGGTATTTGTTAGGCCATCTATTGGTCATTATTTGAACTTCTTTGGTGTCATCTGCTAGGCCATCTATTGGTAAATAATCGAAGTAACTTTTCTGTAATGTTTTTTGATCAACCATCTGGAAATCAGCTGACATTTCATGTTTGTCAGACAGGAAGTGTTTTTGTATGTATTTAACCTGTTATTTACCTATATTTGCCAATGTTTGTATAAAAATCGACATAACATCTCTTCGTAGGTAAGGTTAAGTTGGAAATTAACAAAAAAATTTTTTTGAAGAATAAATAGGGGTTTTGTATTTTATTTATTTTTTATTTATTATTTGGAACATTAAAAGTTAAAATATCTCAAAATCAGGAAAATATTTTAAAAAAAACCTCGCTCCTATAGGTGACGCTAGTATTGAGAAACCCCGCCCCTGAAAAGGTTAATTTATGTCAAGGTTATATTATAAACTTTTTTTCGTTGATTATTACAATACTTGAGTTTATCTATATTACTAACTCTTGCGTAGCTAACCAGATAAATTAGTTGTTGACCATCCGGGGTATCCTTGTACTGGTAAAAGATGTGTCAGTAAAGTTTCATTTTACTTGAAATTGTTATATGGACCATTATTTGTGGGTAATGAAGGTTTCAAGGTAATAATAATAATATACATAACAACCTTTTAATTCCTAAGTCAGGTAGAACATGCAAACAGTTGTGCTGTAAATTTCTCTTTTATGAAGACCAGGCGAGTTGAAAATCTGCTAAAAAAAGGTCTCTATGTATCTGAAGAATATTCTAGAGCATCTTTAAAATTAATGTTTGCAATTAATAGGCAATTTAGTTTTGTTTCTGTGGTTTTCTCAAGGAATTAAGATGCAATAATCTATATGTATGCATTTCCAAGCTCATAGCTGACGTGGTGGTATTTTTGTATGTTCATGTGTGGTTATATGTAGTTTATAACAATTAATACTTATATTTCATATGTTTTGTGTTTAATGAAACTAGACAGAAAGTTATTAAGACCTTAATTTGTATGATGTATGATGCTGCTATAACATCTGACCCAGAGTACCAAAAACTTGAAATGATTTTATTTTCAAATAAAACCAAAGGTTTTGGTACTACTAATCAAATGTGTAGGAAGTACACTAGACAACAGTGAACATGAAGGTATCCACTAATTTTCTTTTACAACATATTTCTTATTGCATCTCTTTTTGTTTATAGTGTTTATTATAAAATAATTTAAATGGTATACAAAGAAACAAATTATTTTTGTATTATGATATGTTATGTGTATTAAATTATGTTTTGTATGCAGATATCTGGGGAAAAGATTTTTAGTACATAATTTGATGGAAAACAGTAAACATAATGTGGATAGAGGAGGTTTCTTGCTAATGTTTTAAAGAATTATTCAACAAAAAGTACACCTGTGAGTATCTGGGTGCCTGGTTGCTCACACAAGGGTTAAACAGAAGTGTTACATAATGATTTTTCAAACAAAATATATTAATGTAAATTTTAAGTTGAATTTTAGAATAACTGATTAGAATTCAAAATGCAGTAGGCCTATCACTTTCATAAGAGAAGTTAATCAATTACACTTATTCTATTGCAATTGGATCTATATCGGAATTGTCAATCCTAATTAGTTTAAATTTATGGTAATGTTATTATCCTATTTGCAATTTGACTTTCTTATTTTTTTTCCTTCTTTATTTTCTATAAAAATGGTGACAGCTTTCCTACTGTATGTATTCTCGGTACATGAGAAGGCAATTTTCCAACTGTCTATTTTTTGGTCACATGCCATGGCTAGCCTCACTTGATTTAGGAATAAGGAATAATCATTATTTGAAGAAATTAATTAATTGTATTTTAATTAAAGAATTACCTAATTTTATTAATTAAATTTCAATTATTTACATTTTAAAATTGTAACAACATTTTTTGCATTCTATTTTCTTTAACGCTTAACAACAACTTATTAATAAAGTTGCTTGTTGTAATCATCTTGAATTCTACTGATTAAACTATAGTTAAATAATACTTAACCAAGTGAATACGTAAGGGCTTATTTGCTGACGTGTTTCAAAACAATCGTTCCTTTTACAAAGCAAACCCTCTACTTAAGAGTACCATGACAAACAAAGTAGAGGGTTTGTTTCTCCTATCTCCAGTTTCAGGCGTCGGACTCCTCTACCTACCCTTCCACCTTCTACCAGAGTTCTCCAGCTCCCAAAACTAACTGATCTCTCTGGTTTCCCACATTCTTGTTCTCTCTTACTTGAACTTTTCTCCTCAACCGCTATAACTTCAATACTCTCTCTTCCTTGACACCTTGATTACTCCATACCTCCATTGCGTACCTTTCTTATATCGTCTTTATCATTAAGCTTTCTTGTTCCTCTTAGCCAATATCGATCTGTCTTTCATTTTTAGTCCTGGTTTCAATATATCTTTGTTGCTCTTTACACACACCTAGTTTTGAAAAGTACTGCTTTTGCCAACAAAGAATCTACTTTAGTATGTAAGGGATTATGGGTTTGTCCCTCATCAATCTACCTATATGTCAGCTGGTTGTTCTAGTTCCCAGTTTAGATGTTTATTTGAATTTGGATACTTTTAATCTTTTAAAATACCGAACACAGCAACTCTTGAGCTTATAGATTTACAATAGGTCTATTATTTATCCTAGGCAGTTTCATAGTAGATTTAAACAATTTCTTTTCATTTTATGAACATACACTTTTGTTTTAATATATGAATTTGAAATAAATTTAAAAAGGGATGTACATTTAAATAATACTTCCTAATATTTCCCCATTTAGTGAATAAAATTATAAACTTTGTAGAAATAAAATGAACAATTTTTAAATTTATAAAATCTACATGGGGAATATTGCATCGCATACATACATATTTAATATATATATATATATATATATATATATATATATATATATATATATACATACATATATACATACATACATACACACACACACACGTACATTTATGCACTTAATTTTTGTTTTAAGGGAAATCTTAATACATTTTGAGCAGAATAAAATTAATAAAGTCATTTTTTAAAAATAATTAAAATAACTTGAGTGATATCACATATTATTTGTATTACTAATTTGAAATTGTATTGTTAAATATTTTAGTTGTCACTAGAAAACAAACAATTGAAATTTTACTAGAATTATGACAGAGTTACTTATATTATGACTATGTAGTGATATAAGAGTTAGAACAGTAGCTTACATCATGTGCCTAGTTATAGAGAAAGTGTAGTAATACACTTCATTGAACATGGTTTGACTAAACAATCAGATATAAAAACCAATGATCCCAAGTTTGACTTGACATATTGACTTTCCTCAGCTTAAACTACTTAAATTAAGTGTATTTTAGTTCAGTGAAGTGTGTATAAAGTTTTAAGTAATTTTAAATTAAAAAAGAATTACACTCAATGAAAGAGTATTTTGATTAAACTTTGATATTACACAGAAGAAAGTTAGACTATAACAAAACAATGATATTAAAAAATTAGTTGGTTTTAAATAATTTTTGATATTACATTTTATAGTATTACAATTGGTTTTAAAGTTTATAATTTGCTAAATTTTCATCATAAAAAGGATGAAATAGGTTTATTTACAAAATGATTGGTTTTGTGAAAAAAAAAATACTTACAGTAATGAATATTTATTACACTTTTGGTATCACTTGGCAAAAAACCACTACTTTTCCAGCAGCTACTATCCACCAGAAATTTTTCAGGAGACATGTTTTATTCTAGGTCAGTGCTTTGTTCAATGCTGTGAGTCATGGACAAGACTGTTGCTCAGATGTGTTGTGTTGGTGTGAGTCTGGGGTGTATTGGGGTTCTGTGGTGTATTATTGTTCACAGAGTAGTTGTTAATTATGTGCTCAAATAGTACTCCGTTGTGAGTGGGTTTTGTTGTTTAGAATGTGTTGCGGATGGATAGTTTATGTGATGTTTGCATATCTCGTAGTTTTCTGTTGTGTCCAGTTTGTTGCTTTTGTTGACGAAGTGAAGGATTTTTAGATTAGTGTCTATATTGGTACATGTGTGTAGTGTATTTTGTATGGGTTTGGCAAAATTTGATTCAGGTTGTTTTTTCTTTATGCTTTATGTGTTCATTGTATCTTGTGGTAAATGTTCTCTCTGTCCTATGTAAAAGCTGGGACAGTTGTTGCATGTAATCTTGTATACTCCTGCCCTGTCGTGTTTATCTTGGTGTGTTTTTGAACTGTTATAACCGATGTTCAGTTTATTAGGAACAATATAATGAGGCTCTACTGTATTACATTTTGGTAGCAATTTTTTACCTTGAGGCATACTGTTCATAAAAAATACACCTTCAAATAATGTAAAAATCTGTTCTGTATGTGGATGACTTTCAATAAATTAAAAAAGCCTGTTCTGCTAATGTCGTTAGAAAACATTGAGATAATAAAATATAAAGTTTTCTTAGTTCACAAGTTGATCTTTGGTTATAGCTTGAAACATTTTTGTATTTTCACTTCTCTTAACACTTTTTTACTATGAGAATCAACTTCTAAACAAATGAGCTTCTATGGTTAAACTACTCCTAGCCGCCCCACAATTTAAAGCTATGTGTACTAAGAACTCTTCCATTCACCGATTAATATTGATAAATACCGGTTCATCCGTAGTGAATTAAAAAAAACATTAAAAAATCTATAATTTATGTTTAAATAGTAGAAAATTTATTTAAAATTAGTTTGGAATGAGAAGCACAAAAATTGGTAATGACCATTTTTAAATAGTTGAAAAGCTTCTAATCTTTGAGCCTTGCTTTCAGTGACTATGAGTGTAAAAGCATTTCTTGGCCTTGAGGTTCTACTTTGTGGGCTGTAAGGATAGTCATAAGGGCAGCTGAATAGGTAACGATTTTTGTAAGAGGCTTATCTGAGAAACTTTTCATATGGGAGCATATGAGATATTTTTTATATTGTGATTTTATAATTGTGTCGAGGATTGCAAAAATAAGTACTGAAATAGATTGGAAGGGGTGGTGGCCATCAAAGGGGGTGGGGTACCAAGTCGTTGGAAATATGGTAATATTTCCAAATGTAGCCTTGGTTAAAATTTTTAAATTTAAGATCTATAAAAATACTGTAATAAGTCTTGTTGGTATTTATGTACCATTCTAACCTTTAATTAACTTCTTTTGTAGTCCATTACGTTTGGTGAATCTTAATTGATCACTTTAACAATAGTTGTTTATAACTATCTGAACTTTAAATTTTGTAAATTTGTGAAAACTTACTGAGGCAGAACGTTTTCGATCGCTATGTGGCGATCTTCTTCAGTGTCTTCTGCTTGGAGATGTCAGGTCAAGCGGTGACAGTTTTAAAGGCAGGTTTTTGATAGTAATAAAAAGCATGTGTAATTTGTATTGTGTTTGTTCGTTTAATTTGTTTGTAATTAACTATGGTATGTATACAGTTTTCTGTTCATTACAATATTTTTTTTTTAATTAAAAATATTGTTGTTTTAAAAATTTGTTTCTTGTTCGGGTGAAGAAGTTATTGTGTCTGAAACTTTCTCTCTCACACACACATACACCATAATTTTTTATTACTGTATTTATATATAAATGGTTATTACATAAAATAATTTCATGGAAAATATTTAAGACTGAATAGATAAAACTTGTGCTTTGTTCAAACATTGACAAAATAGTAGTAGGCTTTATTGAATGAATCTAGGTACATTGATTGCTAACCAGTCGCTTGAGAGCGGTGGACTAGTTTGGCAGCTGGCCCTCATTATGAATGCCATGTTGTGATGATTTGACTTGGAAACTAAATTTCTGTGAGTTTCTGAGGTCATACCAATGACGTGTTTTGTAGCTGGATACCAACAGTTGAGATTATAAGTGTGTGATAGAAAAAAAGTTTATGTGCTACTATAGCAACACTATAGTTTAGATTAGGAGTTCTCAAACTGAGGGGGGCTTAGGAGGTTTTCAAAGCACGTGGATTAGTGCACTGAAACTACTTACAAACGAGAGGTGTACATCCTAAATTAGATATATTAGTGGGTAGACTGAAGTGGCATATGGGTATTGAACTACAACCTGTGTTTTTGTTGAATCCTTAGTCTTGATAGATCATTGTTATTGAGTTATGGTGATGAAAGATAACATCTCTAGCAGTTCTTAAGCATATGTTTAACTTAACTATGAACTCACTTAACTATGGGAGTACACACACACACATATTTATATATATTCATTTTGCAGTGTATAAAATCACAGTTCCGACATTTGGCTAGAATCTCATTTAGCATTGACGAGGTGAACCCAACCACAGTTGAAGAGCGAACAGCTGTTGTTGGATTCAGCTTGTCAATGCTATATGAGATTCTAACGAAACATTGAAATTGCAATTTTATGCACTGCAAAATGACGCATCTACTCCAGATAATAACTATTCATTATATTTTTCCATCGGTGAAGGAATACGTATCAGCACACACACACACATACACACACAAAATTAAATGACACTTTCATAAACAAGAATTTTTATTTTATATTTCTTCATACATTGAAGCTTTCGTCCAGATGTAGTCATAAAAATATAAGGTACTTTGAAAATTTTGATACTGCCAATCAGGAAAAAGCTTCAATGTATGAAGAAAAATAAAATAAAAATTCTTGTTTATGACAGTGTCATTTAACTGTGTATATATAAAACAAGAAAAAGAAATTCATCCAAGGATTACAATATATTTTTTTTTTCTACAATAATGCAGCACTGTTTTCTTCTATTTACTTATCACCTACACTTTAATGTATTTAAACAAGAATTTTACTTGGTGTGTATGGGAGTCAACTTTCGAGAACTATTAATTACTCCTTCTCATTTTCAAGCTTATTTTGAGATTCTTTTGTAAGGATAATATTATTATTTATTGCTTTATTTTCTGAGATGTATGATTCATAGTCAACCCTTTGTATCGAATGCCCTTTGTGATCGTGTGTTTTTATGGTTTGTTTGATTATTTTGTCAAGCTTATTCTCAAAATAAGCTTGAAAATGAGATATATATATATACATTTATTTATTTATATATATAACATTACACTTTACCTACGTTTTAACATTTTTTTAAGGTATGTGTTGTACAAGGCCTGAATTAAGTCTGTAAGATTGCAGTATTATCAGTTGTAGGGTTAAATATATCTATATATAGATATATTATATAAATATTTATATTAAACATTTAATAAAATTGTCTGATGTTTAATTGATCCAATCAGCTCCAGTTTCATACGCACATTGTATTTCTTGACCAAATATAAATGAAACGAAACCAGAAGGTTGAGAACCCCAGATTTAGATTATCGGTGGCCAACGTGTTAATAATACACAGTTAATGAAGGCAAGTTAAATTAAATCCGGTTACTTAATTCAATTCAATGAGATTGAGTTAGGAAACAAAGTGACTTGAGAAGTTATGTAACCGTATTGTAGAGCTTTCCTTCTATGATAAATATCAGTCTAGACGGTAAATGAATCTATATGTAAATACGTAGTAGGCATGGGTTAGCCTGTGACAGTAGTTGGGTGAAAGTGACTGCAGAGGCCTACTACTGCAGCAGACTTCTTCCATGCAAACTAAAAGGACGGAATAGAATCTATTATTATAGTCTATCCATTTTGGGAAGGCGGGTAAAAGATTAAGTCACCGCCCGAGCTCCCAACAATAGCTTGGGTCAGGCGCTCGGCGGCCGGCCGCCCGCGCTAATGAGGCGTAAAAAGCACTCCACTCCAAAATATTATCACATAAAAGTAAGCGTATTTTTTAATTTTTTATTACAGTTTTGATGTCTACGTGTGATTTCATGAAAAACTAGTCCAAACACGACGGAGTTATGTCAATTAGTAAAATTAGTGGTTACAAAAAATTGTAGTGAGTACAATTTTACTAATTGACATAACTCCGTCGTGTTTGGACTAGTTTTTTATGAAATCACACGTAGACATCAAAACTGTAATAAAAAATTAAAAAATACGCTTACTTTTATGTGATAATATTTTGGAGTGGAGTGCTTTTTACGCCTCATTAGCGCGGGCGGCCGGCCGCCGAGCGCCTGACCCAAGCTATTGTTGGGAGCTCGGGCGGTGACTTAATCTTTTACCCGCCTTCCCAAAATGGATAGACTATAGGTCTGTTTATAACGACCATTTCCTAAGCGCCAGGTGAATAATTATTTCTTTTGATCTGTTTAAGGAAATGAAATTATTCTTATTCAATTATATATATATATATATATATATATATATATATATATATATATATATATATATATATATATTAAAAAAATTAAACTTTTGTTTCTGTATTTCAAAGTGTTATATACACGCAATATATTAAAGAGGAAACTCGATTACTCCACCATTTTCCCGTCTGATTGTGTTATCAGCAAGGACGAAAACAGACATGTAAAAACATGCTTACATTTTACAGAATTAAGTTAAATTGTTCATTGTAATTTAACGTAATATTCGGCAATGCATATTTTTGTATTTTAACGTTTTTTTTATTGAATCACTTCAAGTCGTTAGCGTAGGCCCAAAAACGGAAAAATATTCCTGCAATGTACAGTAATTTTGTTATGCAGGAAGTATATTTGTAATAAAAGTAATATAATTTTTTTAAAAGTCAATTTCTACTAAGTAAACAAAGAAAAAAATTATTTTAGTTTCTTTATATTTTATAATTACAATTATGTAAATATGTATATACATATGTCAGAATAACAATATTAAGTGGTCAAATAGAAAGCGAATTTCCTTTTAATTTTCCATTTCCCATTCTATGTATGGTATTGGACTATTATTTTTGTTTGCTATTATTTATATGCTTTCTATTTATTCGTCGCTTGCATTGTATTGTAGTTTCTTTTCGCTTTCCTTTCGTATTTTCCGTTTGTGAAGCAAGGTTCGATACCGTTAATCCAGTTTGTTTATTTTATACTTTTCATTCATTTTTAATATAGAACATTATTTTTGATATTGTGGGGTAACCGTGGCAACAATTTAAGGTTCGATGACAACCAGATGGTGGCAAAAAATGCTACTAACTTGAAATTTACATTTCTATCAATGGGTAAGTTGGCTCAGTGCCAAAAGCGTTAGACTTCGTACATGAGCATATACAGTTCGAATCCGACCTAGCACCTCCCAAATTTTTATAATTTAATTATTGAATAAATATCTGAAAGGCTATTAACATCAATTGCCATCCACTATAGGTTAAAGAAAGGTATTTGAACAGATTAGATGAATAAAAACGTATTTTATTAACGATTGAAAATTTGTACAAGATATATATATATATATATATATATATATATATATATATATATATATATATAAATATCGCAATATGTATTATTGTGTATTAATACAGAACTAAGTCAAAATACAAATACAAGAATTGTATTGAATTGTAAATTCAATTATAATTCTTGTATTTGTATTTTGACTTAGTTCTTTATATATATATATATATATATATATATATATATATATATATATATAATAGAAAATGATAAAGAAATTGAAAAAGGAGGGCTACTATGCAATGTAGAATTGTTTGTGACTCAATTAATTTTTCAATCTTATTATAACAATAGCAGATATTTAACATCATTCGGTATTTCATTGTTCAATATTATCTCTACTATAAGCCATCCAGACTAGGAAGCCCTCCAGAGGATTAAGCATACACACACACACGCGCGCGCTGGCTGTCCTGCCTACCTGGCTCAGACGGTTTTCCATGAGGCATGAGTACCTACAAGGGAACGGTCTACAACACTTTCTTAACCGTTACAATTAAGGTAATTTTCACTGATATATTCGGATTCTACTTAATAATGCTTGGAATTAGAAGCCAAGCACGTCGAAATTGTGTCCTTATTTAATGTAATATAATAATTATCGGAAATCAATATTTAATTACTGTTATCTTTTCTATTACCTTTACGAGAGATATAATTACTTAGTTTTTGACCTTTATTTCCAAGGAATAATCCAGAAACGTCAGATAAAGTTATCTAAATGTGGTACTTAAAAAAAAAATAGTCTTATAGACCAAGAACTAGTGTGCGATTCTTCGGCGGCAGTTTGTAGCGCAGAGTCGAGACAGCGCGAGTGTGTGTGCGAGGGTCACCTAATCGTTTAAGGTGCTCTGGATGGAGTATAATAAGAGGTTATCGAGCGATTTGAGAGTGAGTACATGGGTACTCTATAATCCGCTTACCCTCTAATTCGTCACTGTCGCGGCCCTGATCCCTGACGGCAAATACCGTGTTTGTATTCTATAAGTTTTGCCAACTAGGCAGTTTGTTTGTTTTTCGCACCCAATAAATTAAAGCGAGGTAAAGAAGATAAATAATTTTAGTAGACATTTTAAAATTTTTAGTAAAGGAAGATTAATTGTTGTCAAGGAAAATAAATTTAAGTATTTACAAAATTATATTGATTCTAAGAATTGCATAAAAAATAATAATTTACTACTTATTATTTCAATTTACAATAAAGCAAAGTTTCTAGCTCTTTAGTATAGGTACATTACAATTGAATAAAATACAGCACAATAGCATGGCGACATACTTGGATAACCGTTTGCAATTCAATTATTAATGACAATGCTCGGGTTTGTGATCTGATAAAAAGATTTTTAAACACATTTATTCCAATATTTTTATAATAATATTACACCATTATGTTTGGAAACACTAGATTTTATGGATTTTTGTTAATTTACAACTATTTTAAAGTTCAACGTTTGCATCAATTCAGTATGGTTAAAGATTTTTCTATCATTAAAAGGGCATTTAAATAGTTTTTGTCGATTTTAACTGTCTATTATGATTCAGACCCAACTTATCCCTGCAAAAATCTACCGATGTCTCTCTGCAACAAATGTTAACGGTTTTAAATTCAAGATGAGAATCAAGCATACCCGTATCTGGTCGAAGCGGTTTACGTCCAGGCGGCCTTGTTTACATGACTTCTCTTCCTGTAACTCATTGCCAGGGGCAGAATTATAGAAGTGGTTTGGGAACTATATCCCGAATCTCAGCAAAGCCAAGTCGATTGTTGGAATTCAGTCTGATCAAAACAGGTTTTATGTAAAGTAAAACACCTTTTAAAAACCTACAGTTAAGGATAGCAAGCCTTTTAAGTATATTTATTATTTGCATAACTCAGAATGCCTCAGATATGGTAGTTTCCCCCCAACTGTTTACGCTATGTTCAGATTCTTGGGGAGAGGGTGAGTTGACCAGAAAAATTTAATGCTCATTGTGTTCTAATGTAAAGCTTAAAGCTATAGATACACGTTTTTTCAAATATGTTTCACAACGCATCTATTTATGACAGTTTATTAATTGAAGTAAAACATTAATTTCGCCACGTAAAGTCTTGAACACGCAGGGCCGCCGAGAATACATTCGGGCCTGTGTGGCTATACTTAGCAACACACACCGGGCCCCGGAATACATACTGACCTGTGAGCCTATTCCTAGCAAAATACATCGGGCCCCGGATTACATACTGGCCTGTGAGAATATTCCTGCAACACACACCGGGCCCCGGAATATTTACTGGCCTGTGAGCCTATTCCTAGCAACACACACCGGGCCACGGAATACATACTGACCTGGAGCCTATTCCTAGCAACACACACCAGGCCCCGGAATACATACTGACCTGGAGCCTATTCCTAGCAACACACACCAGGCCCCGGAATACATACTGACCTGGAGCCTATTCCTAGCAACACACACCAGGCCCCGGAATACATACTGACCTGTGAGCCTATTCCTAGCAACACACACCAGGCCCCGGAATACATACTGACCTGTGAGCCTATTCCTAGCAACACACACCGGGCCACGGAATACATACTGACCTGGAGCCTATTCCTGCAACACATATCGGGCCCCGGAATACATACTGACCTGTGAGCCTATTCCTAGCAACACACACCAGGCCCCGGAATACATACTGACCTGGAGCCTATTCCTAGCAACACACACCAGGCCCCGGAATACATACTGACCTGTGAGCCTATTCCTAGCAACACACACCAGGCCCCGGAATACATACTGACCTGTGAGCCTATTCCTAGCAACACACACCGGGCCACGGAATACATACTGACCTGGAGCCTATTCCTGCAACACATATCGGGCCCCGGAATATATACTGGCCTGTGAGCCTATTCCTGCAACACATATCGGGCCCCGGAATACATACTGACCTGGAGCCTATTCCTGCAACACACACCGGGCCCCGGAATATATACTGGCCTGTGAGCCTATTCCTAGCAACACACACCGGGCCACGGAATATATACTGGCCTGTGAGCCTATTCCTGCAACACATATCGGGCCCCGGAATACATACTGACCTGGAGCCTATTCCTGCAACACACACCGGGCCCCGGAATATATACTGGCCTGTGAGCCTATTCCTAGCAACACACACTGGGCCACGGAATATATACTGGCCTGTGAGCCTATTCCTGCAACACACACCAGGCCCCGGAATACATACTGACCTGTGAGCCTATTCCTAGCAACACACACCGGGCCACGGAATACATTCTGACCTGGAGCCTATTCCTGCAACACATATCGGGCCCCGGAATATATACTGGCCTGTGAGCCTATTCCTGCAACACATATCGGGCCCCGGAATACATACTGACCTGGAGCCTATTCCTGCAACACATATCGGGCCCCGGAATATATACTGGCCTGTGAGCCTATTCCTAGCAACACACACCAGGCCCCGGAATACATACTGACCTGTGAGCCTATTCCTAGCAACACACACCGGGCCACGGAATACATACTGACCTGGAGCCTATTCCTGCAACACATATCGGGCCCCGGAATATATACTGGCCTGTGAGCCTATTCCTAACAACACACACCGGGTCCCGGAATACATACTGACCTGTGAGCCTTTACCTAGCAACACACACCGGGCCCCGGAATACATACTGGCCTGTGAGCCTTTTCGTAGCAACACACACCGGGCCCCGGAATATATACTGACCTGTGAGCCTATTCCTGCAACACACACACAGGGCCCCGGAATACATACTGACCTGTGAGCCTATTCCTGCAACACACACCGGACCCCGGAATGCATACTGGCCTGTGAGCCTTTTCCTAGCAACACACACCGGGCCCCGGAATATATACTGACCTGTGAGCCTATTCCTGCAACACACACACACAGGGCCCCGGAATATATACTGGCCTGTGGGCCTTTTCCTAGCAACACACACCGGGTCCCGGAATACATACTGGCCTGTGAGCCTTTTCCTAGCAACACACACCGGGCCTTGGGATACATACTGGCCTGTGAGCCTTTTCCTAGCAACACACACCGGGCCCCGGAATACATACTGACCTGTGAGCCTATTCCTAGCAACAAACACCGGGCCCCGGAATACATACTGGCCTGTGAGCCTATTCCTAGCAACACACACCGGTCCCCTGAATACATACTGACCTATGAGCCTATTCCTGCAACACACAACGGGCCTCGGAATACATACTGACCTGTGAGCCTATTCCTAGCAACACACACCGGGCCCCGGAATACCTACTGACCTGTGAGCCTATTCCTGCAACACACACCGGACCCCGGAATATATACTGGCCTGTGAGCCTTTTCCTAGTAACACACACCGGGCCCCGGAATATATACTGACCTGTGAGCCTATTCCTGCAACACACACACAGGGCCCCGGAATACATACTGACCTGTGAGCCTATTCCTGCAACACACACCGGACCCCGGAATGCATACTGGCCTGTGAGCATTTTCCTAGCAACACACACCGGGCCCCGGAATATATACTGACCTGTGAGCCTATTCCTGCAACACACACACACAGGGCCCCGGAATATATACTGGCCTGTGGGCCTTTTCCTAGCAACACACACCGGGTCCCGGAATACATACTGGCCTGTGAGCCTTTTCCTAGCAACACACACCGGGCCTTGGGATACATACTGGCCTGTGAGCCTTTTCCTAGCAACACACACCGGGCCCCGGAATACATACTGACCTGTGAGCCTATTCCTAGCAACACACACCGGGCCCCGGAATACATACTGATCTGTGAGCCTATTCCTGCAACACACACCGGACCCCGAAATACATACTGGCCTGTGAGAATATTCCTTGCAACACACACCGGGCCCCGGAATATATACTAGCCTGTGAGCCTAATCCTAGCAACACACACCGGGCACGGGAATACATACTGGCCTGTGAGCCTATTCCTAGCAACACACACCGGACCCCGGAATACATACTAACCTGTGAGCCTATTCCTAGCAACACACACCGGGCCCCGGAATACATACTGATCTGTGAGCCTATTCCTGCAACACACACCGGACCCCGAAATACATACTGATCTGTGAGCCTATTCCTGCAACACACACCGGGCCCCGGAATACATACTGATCTGTGAGCCTATTCCTAGCAACACACACCGGGCCCCGGAATACATACTGATCTGTGAGCCTATTCCTGCAACACACACCGGGCCCCGGAATACATACTGATCTGTGAGCCTATTCCTGCAACACACACCGGACCCCGAAATACATACTGATCTGTGAGCCTATTCCTAGCAACACACACCGGGCCCCGGAATACATACTGATCTGTGAGCCTATTCCTGCAACACACACCGGGCCCCGGAATACATACTGATCTGTGAGCCTATTCCTGCAACACACACCGGACCCCGAAATACATACTGACCTGTGAGCCTATTCCTGCAACACACACCGGACCCCGAAATACATACTGGCCTGTGAGAATATTCCTAGCAACACAAACCGGGCCCGGGAATACATACTGCCCTGTGGGCCTGTCCCTAGGAACACACTGGCCCCCGGAATAGGTTCTGGCCTGTGGGCCTATATCTAGCAACACACCGGGCCCCGGAATATATTCTGGTCAGTGGGCCTATCCATAGCAACACACCGGGCCCCGGAATACTTTCTGGCCTGTGGGCCTATCTCTAGCAACACACTTAGCCCTGGAATACATTCTGGCCTGTGGGCCTATACCTAGCAACACATTTATTAGTTCCTTCCTCCCTCCTTCTCTGTACTTACTTACAACACTTGAAGATTTTTTTAAATAATAATTATTATAAAAAAAACCATAAGATTGCATATCGTACCGTCTGGAACAGACATAACTCGCAGATATCTCTGGACCTCTCTTCCTTGAACTTATTTCTAATTCCCTGTTTAAATACAGCTTACCAGTTGTAACCAAGTCAAGGGTAATTGAATAAAACTTTTTTTTTTAAAACAAACTATTAATTTGAATCAATAAACTAGTATAATAATCAATAATAAAGATATATTAATTTTAATTTTCAAAACCCAGGCTACAGTGTACAACACATAAATATTTTAAATATAAGTTGCCTTTTAATGAAATAAAGAATACAAAATTTACTTAGTCGAAAATAATGAAAATTAACTTAGTTTTTTCATTGTTATTTTTGGTCACGAATTTTGTTGATAAGTGGAGAAATTTTAGGGCTTGGACGTGTTTACGAGTATAATGCTATTTAAATCTAGTTTTGCATGTATCCAAATTATTATGATTGTGTTACGGCATAATCTAATAATTTCTATCTTGAAGATAGTATAATAAATATCTGATATTCAGCGGGACGAATGTGTTTACTTATTTTTGTTTACGATTATACTAATTTACATTTAATCACCAGATAGTGTTTATTTATGTTTATAAATATTTACGTTTTCTCTCGGACCATCTTTGGTTCGCGGCACGACATTAGTCGAGGAACATTAAAGAAAGGTTTTCCTAAGTATCATCGAACCAGCGCCGAGGTTCTCTCGTACCATCTTTGGTTCGCGGCACGACATTAGTCGAGGAACATTAAAGAAAGGTTTTCCTAAGTATCATCGGACCAGCGCCGAGGTTCTCTCGTACCATCTTTGGTTCGCGGCACAACATTAGTCGAGGAACATTAAAGAAAGGTTTTCCTAAGTATCATCGAACCAGCGCCGAGGTTCTCTCGTACCATCTTTGGTTCGCGGCACAACATTAGTCGAGGAACATTAAAGAAAGGTTTTCCTAAGTATCATCGAACCAGCGCCGAGGTTCTCTCGTACCATCTTTGGTTCGCGGCACAACATTAGTCGAGGAACATTAAAGAAAGGTTTTCCTAAGTATCATGGACCAGCGCCGAGGTTCTCTCGTACCATCTTTGGTTCGCGGCACAACATTAGTCGAGGAACATTAAAGAAAGGTTTTCCTAAGTATCATCAGACCAGCGCCGAGGTTCTCTCGGACCATCTTTGGTTCTCGGCACGACATTAGTCGAGGAACATTAAAGAAAGGTTTTTCTAAGTATCATCGCACCAGCGCCGAGGTTCTCTCGGACCATCTTTGGTTCGCCGCACGACATTAGCCGAGGAACATTAAAGAAAGGTTTTTCTAAGTATCATCAGACCAGCGCCGAGGTTCTCTCGGACCATCTTTGGTTCGCGGCACGACATTAGTCGAGGAACATTAAAGAAAGGTTTTTCTAAGTATCATCGGACCAGCGCCGAGGTTCTCTCGGACCATCTTTGGTTCGCGGCACGACATTAGTCGAGGAACATTAAAGAAAGGTTTTCCTAAGTATCATCGGACCAGCGCCGAGGTTCTCTCGGACCATCTTTGGTTCGCGGCACAACATTAGTCGAGGAATATTAAAGAAAGGTTTTTCTAAGTATCATCGGACCAGCGCCGAGGTTCTCTCGGACCATCTTTGGTTCGCGGCACAACATTAGTCGAGGAACATTAAAGAGAGGTTTTTCTAAGTATCATCGGACCAGCGCCGAGGTTCTCTCGGACCATCTTTGGTTCGCGGCACGACATTAGTCGAGGAACATTAAAGAGAGGTTTTTCTAAGTATCATCGGACCAGCACCGAGGTTCTCTCGGACCATCTTTGGTTCGCGGAACGACATTTGTCGAGGAACATTAAAGAAAGGTTTTTCTAAGTAACATCGGACCAGCGCCGAGGTTCTCTCGGACCATCTTTGGTTCGCCGCACGACATTTGTCGAGGAACATTAAAGAAAGGTTTTTCTAAGTATCATCGGACCAGCGCCGAGGTTCTCTCGGACCATCTTTGGTTCTCGGCACGACATTAGTCGAGGAACATTAAAGAAAGGTTTTTCTAAGTATCATCGGACCAGCGCCGAGGTTCTCTCGGACCATCTTTGGTTCGCGGCACAACATTAGTCGAGGAACATTAAAGAAAGGTTTTTCTAAGTATCATCGGACCAGCGCCGAGGTTCTCTTGGACCATCTTTGGTTCGCGGCACGACATTAGTCGAGGAACATTAAAGAAAGGTTTTTCTAAGTATCATCGGACCAGCGCCGAGGTTCTCTCGGACCATCTTTGGTTCGCGGCACGACATTAGTCGAGGAACATTAAAGAAAGGTTTTCCTAAGTATCATCGGACCAGCGCCGAGGTTCTCTCGGACCATCTTTGGTTCGCGGCACAACATTAGTCGAGGAACATTAAAGAAAGGTTTTTCTAAGTATCATCGGACCAGCGCCGAGGTTCTCTCGGACCATCTTTGGTTCGCGCCACAACATTAGTCGAGGAACATTAAAGAAAGGTTTTTCTAAGTATCATGGACCAGCGCCGAGGTTCTCTTGGACCATCTTTGGTTCGCGGCACGACATTAGTTGAGGAACATTAAAGAGAGGTTTTTACAATTTACTTTAATTTCGCTTTTACTTTTTCTCCTGCAACTGTTCGGACGATTTTGTCGTGTAGACGTTAATATAGGGATACGTATATGTTAAACAAAAATGTTTGTAAAATGGATATAGAATAAACATGCTTCTACACATTAAAAAAAAATAGCTATTGTAAAAAATATGTAGATATTCTGCTACATAGGCCGCGTCGATAATTTCAGACTGATTTATGCCGCTGTTAGAATAGATTCTACAAAAAAAAGAGAAAACTAGAGAATTCTATGTAAGAAATAAGATAAAAGTCCCAATTAACTTCTTGGGTTATTTTGCATTTAGCCTATTACATGAAACAAAAAATGCGAAACTGATATGAGTATTAACGACAATATTTCTCATCAATAATTAATCCCTCACGCAAGATACTTTCGGCCGCCGGAACAGATGTCTCATCTAAAAAACGTGAGCGAATACCGTACTGCAAAGAGAAAAACAATAATTAATCCTTCACGCAAGATACTATCGCCCGCCGAAACTAATGTCTCATCTAAAAAAACGTGAGCGAATACCGTACGGCAAAGAGAAAAACAATAATTAATCCTTCACGCAAGATACTTTCGGCCGCCGGAACAGATGTCTCATCTAAAAAAAGTGAGCGAATACCGTACGGCAAAGAGAAAAACAATAATTAATCCTTCACGCAAGATTCTATCGCCCGCCGAAACTAATGTCTCATCTAAAAAAACGTGAGCGAATACGTTTACTGCAAAGAGAAAAACAATAATTAATCCTTCACGCAAGATACTTTCGGCCGCCGGAACAGATGTCTCATCTAAAAAAAATGAGCGAATACCGTACCGCAAAGAGAAAAACGATAATTAATCCTTCACGCAAGATTCTATCGCCCGCCGAAACTAATGTCTCATCTAAAAAAACGTGAGCGAATACCTTTACTGCAAAGAGAAAAACAATAATTAATCTTTTACGCAAGATACTTTCGGCCGCCGGAACAGATGTCTTATCTAAAAAAACTTGAGCGAATACCGTACGGCAAAGAGAAAAACAATAATTAATCCTTCACGCAAGATACTTTCGGTCGCCGGAACAGATGTCTCATCTAAAAAAAGAGAGCGAATACCGTACTGCAAAGAGAAAAACAATAATTAATCCTTCACGCAAGATACTATCGCCCGCCGAAACTAATGTCTCATCTAAAAAACGTGAGCGAATACCGTACTGCAAAGAGAAAAACAATAAATAATCCTTCACGCAAGATACTATCGCCCGCCGGAACAGATGTCTCATCTAAAAAACGTGAGCGAATACCGTACTGCAAAGAGAAAAACAATAATTAATCCTTCACGCAAGATACTATCGCCCGCCGGAACAGATGTCTCATCTAAAAAACGTGAGCGAATACCGTACTGCAAAGAGAAAAACAATAATTAATCCTTCACGCAAGATACTATCGCCCGCCGGAACAGATGTCTCATCTAAAAAACGTGAGCGAATACCGTACTGCAAAGAGAAAAACAATAATTAATCCTTCACGCAAGATACTTTCGGCCGCCGGAACAGATGTCTCATCTAAAAAAAGTGAGCGAATACCGTACGGCAAAGAGAAAAACAATAATTAATCCTTCACGCAAGATTCTATCGCCCGCCGAAACTAATGTCTCATCTAAAAAAACGTGAGCGAATACCTTTACTGCAAAGAGAAAAACAATAATTAATCCTTCACGCAAGATACTTTCGGCCGCCGGAACAGATGTCTCATCTAAAAAAAATGAGCGAATACCGTACCGCAAAGAGAAAAACGATAATTAATCCTTCACGCAAGATTCTATCGCCCGCCGAAACTAATGTCTCATCTAAAAAAACGTGAGCGAATACCTTTACTGCAAAGAGAAAAACAATAATTAATCTTTTACGCAAGATACTTTCGGCCGCCGGAACAGATGTCTTATCTAAAAAAACTTGAGCGAATACCGTACGGCAAAGAGAAAAACAATAATTAATCCTTCACGCAAGATACTTTCGGTCGCCGGAACAGATGTCTCATCTAAAAAAAGAGAGCGAATACCGTACTGCAAAGAGAAAAACAATAATTAATCCTTCACGCAAGATACTATCGCCCGCCGAAACTAATGTCTCATCTAAAAAACGTGAGCGAATACCGTACTGCAAAGAGAAAAACAATAAATAATCCTTCACGCAAGATACTATCGCCCGCCGGAACAGATGTCTCATCTAAAAAACGTGAGCGAATACCGTACTGCAAAGAGAAAAACAATAATTAATCCTTCACGCAAGATACTATCGCCCGCCGGAACAGATGTCTCATCTAAAAAACGTGAGCGAATACCGTACTGCAAAGAGAAAAACAATAATTAATCCTTCACGCAAGATACTATCGCCCGCCGGAACAGATGTCTCATCTAAAAAAACGTGAGCGAATACCGTACTGCAAAGAGAAAACAATAATTAATCCTTCACGCAAGATACTTTCGGCCGCCGGAACAGATGTCTCATCTAAAAAACGTGAGCGAATACCGTACTGCAAAGAGAAAAACAATAATTAATCCTTCACGCAAGATACTATCGCCCGCCGGAACAGATGTCTCATCTAAAAAAACGTGAGCGAATACCGTACTGCAAAGAGAAAACAATAATTAATCCTTCACGCAAGATACTTTCGGCCGCCGGAACAGATGTCTCATCTAAAAAACGTGAGCGAATACCGTACTGCAAAGAGAAAACAATAATTAATTCCGGAGTTACTAGCGCCTGGAAAGACCGATATCTGCAAGACTACGTGGTCGATCTCCAACAATGCTTTTCTTTTCGTATTTGACATCCCCGCATTTTCGAGTGCAGCCCACATAACTAGAAGTCTGCCAGTCTATCCTAGACCTGGGCCCTGGGAGTTTTCGCCCTCCTGACATATTTTTCAGCGGGGGCATACTAAGTAGAAGGGCAAGCGTTTGCATAGAAATTAACTCAAGACATGGTTTCGTTCAATATTAAGAATAATCCATAATGTATATCTGAATTAAGATCCCTACAGCGTAGATGAGGTTTAGAGAAAAAGCCCGATTTGGGTCAAGAAAAAAACTTTCATTACCGTTAAAAGTGAGAATTATCCGAATTTTTTTCAAAAATATGATTCGCTCAGAAGCGTGATTACATTCTCTTTGGATAAGCTGGTATTGTCGCTTGAACTCAACTAACAGAGTCTCGATAATTCGAGACCCCCTCGGATCACAGGGAAATACGTTCCTGGGCATTGAAAGAAACAGGAGTATTAGTAAATGAACCCTAATACTAAAATAAGATTGCACAAAATACGTTTATAGAACTGTATTGATAACAGTACTTACATAAATTTAATTTTGTTGTAATCATCTTGAATTTACTGATTAGACTATAAGTGATGAAACTATAAGTACTCTTTGTACTTTACTGAGAAGAGGCTTTGCATCGTAAAAGGAACGATTGTTTCGAAACGCGTCAGCAAGTAAGCCCTTACGTATTCACTTAGTTAAGTATTATTTAATTGTAGGATAAACTTAATGTTGCTTTGGAATACACTGTTCATCACGGTTGCTGCAATTTTTAGAAAAAGTTATAAAGTGTCTTCTGCGTTTGCTTATCAGATAGTTTTCGTGCTACAGTGTTACATAGACTTATTTGCAGAAGCACATCTGTCAGCGTGGTGTCTGCCTGTTGTTCAATATAGCGTAGTGTAGTTTCCAAGGCGGCCGTTCCTTCACCTTGACTAATTTTCCCTTCCTGTACTGTCTCGGCCGAACCTTCACCTGTATTCTCGTCATACTGCCTTCATTAGTTTTGAATCATAACGTCTGTAATCACATCCATAACATCGTGTACTATCCAGTTTAGAACTTCCTTACTTGTAATTTATTTTAGAAAGCCCTGAATGCTTTCTTCCCCTTATGTTTTCGATAAAACTGTCGAAGTATCTGGTAGATGCTTCCCCTTAGGTCTGCTCTCCAAGTCTGTCAGCAGTAATGCATCCGCTCGGAATAGGAACGTCTTGGCCTCTCTTCATCCCGAAGCAAGCTTCCGGGACACGTTACTTCGTGCTTATTTGTCGCTGAATTCACAAACTCCACGTTATTTTGTGCTTATTTGTCCCTCAAGTCGCAAACTTCACGTTATTTTGTGCTTATTTGTCCCTCAAGTCGCAAACTCCACGTTTTCGTGCTTATTGGTCGCTCAAGTCGCAAACTCCACGTCACTTCGGGCTTTTTTGTCTCTGAATTCGCAAACTCCACGTTATTTCGTGCTTATTTGTCGCTCAAGTCGCAAACTCCACGTTACTTCGTGCTTATTCGTCGTTGAATTCGCAAACTCCACGTTATTTCGTGCTTATTTGTCGCTCAAGTCGCAAACTCCACGTTACTTCGTGCTTATTCGTCGTTGAATTCCCAAACTCCACGTTATTTCGTGCTTATTTGTCGCTCAAGTCGCAAACTCCACGTTACTTTGTGCTTATTTGGCGCCCAAATCGCAAACTTCACGTTACTTCGTGCTTATTTGGCGCTCAAGTCGCAAACTCCACTTTACTTCGTGCTTAATTGTCGCCCAAATCGCAAACTCCATATTCCCACACTCCGTTGCTCCGTAAGACTGTCTTCATTGCTTCTATACGGTTGGCAGTGTTTTTATTGATAAGTTGAGGCAATGAGTTGCTTGGACCAAGAGCCAGATTAAACGAGTTCATTGCTTTGGTATCGCAGTTAACCAAGAGTACTTCGCAACAGAAACAGAGCACGTCGACTATTACGCAACCGTTTATGTACCTTTACATTTATAGGCACTCCCCCCCCCCATAAGAAATTAAGTAACCTATTGTTAACTTCTTTGCGTGTGTTGAACAAAAGATGAACGTTATTAAGCAAGTAAGGAAACATTTTTGAATTTATGTTATTACATAAAATACATACAATTTACTATATGAGTCTAATACCTGATCTTACTGAATAACAATTCAAATATATATTTATGTATAAATATAAAATGTTTTCTTGTTTAATAATCTAAAACAACATAGGTTATTTAAATACAACAATATTTATTAATTTATATTTTTGAAAATATAAACAAGAATAACCGTATTTATATATTATTATAACAAGAATATTATTTTTATGTTAGAATATAAGTTAATAAATATTCTTGTATTTGAATAACCTATGCTGTTATATATATATTAAAACAACATAGGTTATTCAAATACAAGAATATTTATTAATTTATATTCAAAGCTTTTCGTTGGTAAACAGTACCAACATCATCAGGAATGAAAATTACAATAATGTAAGCTATAGGCCTAAAACTTATGTTAAATTAGAAATAGAATTGTTGCTAAATTTATACAAATTGCCAAATTTTGTTGCTGTAACATTATAGACATTGAATATAGTATCAAATTTAGAATGTATTTGTATTTGTTCTTTTATTAATTTGTTATTATTATTGTATTTTTATATTTCGAATGCTTCATATATATTCATTCTTAATCCCTTATTAATTGCTTTTATAAGTTTCATATTTTCAATATTTGGAAATTGGTGCTTATTATTAATACAATGATTTGCAAAATTTGATTTATATATTTCTGGATTAATATAGGCATTCAAATGTTCTTTATATCTTTCTTTTAATTTTTTCTTGGTTTGACCTATATAAGCTTTATTACAGTTTTCGCATTCTAAATTTATAAACAAATTTTGGATAAAATAAATAAAATAATAATAAAATCAAATTTACTTATGAAATTGAAACAAATAATAAAATAAATTTTCTAGATTTAACTATAATAAGAAAAAATAAAAGATTTGAATATATTATATACCGTAAAGCAACTTTAACAAACCAAATTATACCAAATAATTCTTATCATCCATATAATAAAAAAATGTCTGCTTTATATAACTTATTATATAGAATGCATAAAATACCCATGAATGAAGAAAATAAAATAAGAGAAAAAACATAATTTATCAAATTGCATTAGAAAACGGTTATAAAAAGAAAACTGTTGACAAACTTAATTATAATATTTTTAATAAAAAAAATAATAATTTAATTTGCAATAGTAATAATAATACAATATGGACTTCATTTTTATTTATAGGCCATGAAATGAAAAAATATCACCATATTATTTAAAAACACAAATATCAAAATTGCATACAAAACTAATAACAAAATAATAAACATAATAAATAACAATAATAAAATAATTAATATGCATGAAAAAGGAGGTGTTTATAAATTAGAATGCCAAAACTGTAATAAAGCTTATATAGGTCAAACCAAGAAAAAATTAAAAGAAAGATATAAAGAACATTTGAATGCCTATATTAATCCAGAAATATGTAAATCAAATTTTGCAAATCATTGTATAAATAATAAGCACCAATTTCCAAATATTGAAAATATGAAACTTATAAAAGAAATTAATAAGGGATTAAGAATGAATATATATGAAGCATTCGAAATACAGTAAACTCCCGATTATCCGTGGAATAGGGTGGCCCGGCAACGCCGGATAACGAATTCCCCGGATAATCCGCTATGAACAAAGAATACGCAAAACGATCGATAATCGATTATTATACCATAAGTTACACAAATAATGACCCCGGTTAATGCAACTCACAAATAATCTTCAGAGGACAAAATAAATACAGAAAATAATTTAAAATGTCGATATATTTGACGGATTATAACATGTACATTTATAGGTCTAACTATTTACAATACGTACATAAGTATATGTCAAAATTAAGTATGTATGTACATATGTAATTTCCTTTACACATAATACTTTTACTTTTTAACAAAAAAATCTGCCACTTTTGTCTATTTTTTGTGAGAATTGATTTAGTTTTAATGTGCGATCTAAGTTTCTTGAGGACCATTTTGTTGCACAGTGTCTAGTTGTGTCACAAAGCCATAAAGATCGATAATGTATATGACAGACATGAATAATGCATATGTCACGTCCTAGACTATTTATAGCCGAGATTAGCTGACATTTGCTTACAATCTTATGATACACATTAGGTTTTCGGGCGTCCAAGCATTTTGTCATTGTCTCTTATATACAGTAGTCCGCTCGCCCCTTTTATTTCGCTGGCACGCATCCCTCGGGATGCTTCCCTTTCAATGTAAAAATTTGTACGTACATATTTACATATCTATTCCCTTCATCGTAACTTCTATTAAGCCTTATATGTATTTACGTCGTAATTCACCGTTTGGAAATTTAAACACATGAATCTGATTTGAATAAAAATTGGATATTTGTAAAACAATGGCAGACCCTGGATAATCCGCAAACCGGTTAATCCGCCCACGGATAATCGGGAGTTTACTGTATATAAATACAATAATAATAACAAATTAATAAAAGAACAAATACAAATACATTCTAAATTTGATTCTATATTCAATGTCTATAATGTCACAGCAACAAAATAAATTTGGCAATTTGTATAAATTTAGCAACAATTCTATTTCTAATTTAACATAAGTTTTAGGCCTATAGCTTACATTATTGTAATTTTCATTCCTGATGATATTGGTACTGTTTACCAACGAAAAGCTTTGGATATAAATTAATAAATATTCTTGTATTTGAATAACCTATGTTGTTTTAAATTATTAAACAAGAAAACGTATTTTATATATATATATATATATATATATATATATATATATATATATATACATACAGAAAAGCAAACCATAACGACAAATTTCGAAAGTCTAGTTTACATTTTAAGCTAGAGTTCTCAATAGTACCATTATTATTAAATGCCTTCTATTAGCTTACACACTCTTTATATATATCTTGTACAAATTTCCAATCGTTAATAAAATACGTTTCTATTCATCTAATTAATTTTTTTGAAATATTTATTTAATAATTAACTAAATATAATTTTTATATATTATAATTATATTATATAGAGTAACAAAAATAATTTTTTTTGTTAACCTTAGTAGGAATTGACTCGAACATTTTTTTATTATTACTTGTTTTATTTTTAGTGTGGCGTTCATGTAGTTCAACCTACCTAATCATTTCATTATGGCAATTGTTTCATTATCGTATGTCTTTCTTTTCTCCTTTGGAATACTACATTGAAGTTAGTGACTTCAACTTTTAGTGTGGCGTTCGTGTAGTTCAACCTACCTAATCATTTCATTATGGCAATTGTTTCATTATCGTATGTCTTTCTTTTCTCCTTTGGAATACTACATTGAAGTTAGTGACTTCAACTTTTAGTGTGGCGTTCGTGTAGTTCAACCTACCTAATCATTTCATTATGGCAATTGTTTCATTATCGTATGTCTTTCTTTTCTCCTTTGGAATACTACATTGAAGTTAGTGACTTCAACTTTTAGTGTGGCGTTCGTGTAGTTCAACCTACCTAATCATTTCATTATGGCAATTGTTTCATTATCGTATGTCTTTCTTTTCTCCTTTGGAATACTACATTGAAGTTAGTGACTTCAACTTTTAGTGTGGCGTTCATGTAGTTCAACCTACCTAATCATTTCATTATGGCAATTGTTTCATTATGGTATGTCTTTCTTTTCTCCTTTGGAATACTACATTGAAGTTAGTGACTTCAACTTTTAGTGTGGCGTTCATGTAGTCCAACCTACCTAATCATTTCATTATGGCAATTGTTTCATTATCGTATGTCTTTCTTTTCTCCTTTGGAATACTACATTGAAGTTAGTGACTTCAACTTTTAGTGTGGCGTTCATGTAGTTCAACCTACCTAATCATTTCATTATGGCAATTGTTTCATTATCGTATGTCTTTCTTTTCTCCTTTGGAATACTACATTGAAGTTAGTGACTTCAACTTTTAGTGTGGCGTTCATGTAGTTCAACCTACCTAATCATTTCATTATGGCAATTATTTCATTATCGTATGTCTTTCTTTTCTCCTTTGGAATACTACATTGAAGTTAGTGACTTCAACTTTTAGTGTGGCGTTCATGTAGTTCAACCTACCTAATCATTTCATTATGGCAATTATTTCATTATCGTATGTCTTTCTTTTCTCCTTTGGAATACTACATTGAAGTTAGTGACTTCAACTTTTAGTGTGGCGTTCATGTAGTTCAACCTACCTAATCATTTCATTATGGCAATTATTTCATTATCGTATGTCTTTCTCTTCTCCTTTGGAATACTACATTGAAGTTAGTGACTTCAACTTTTCAAAACAGGATTTTGTTTGTTCTCATTATTTGTAAATCAGATTCACTGGCTTCGGGAAGTAACGAGGTATCGGTCTGTTTGTCCTTATGTCCTTTAACAATGTCCAGATATTCCTTTTCTAGCATACAAAGAACAGTCTTATAAAATGGCTTCTTCGATTCAGTATACTTGTAGACGCTTGCAAAGATTCTGCCGATAGGATTTCTTTTCTTTTTGTCCACTTTTGCAGTCTTATAAAATGGCTTCTTCGATTCAGTATACTTGTAGACACTTGCAAAGATTCTGCCGATAGGATTTCTTTTCTTTTTGTCCACTTTTGCAGTCTTATAAAATGGCTTCTTCGATTCAGTATACTTGTAGACACTTGCAAAGATTCTGCCGATAGGATTTCTTTTCTTTTTGTCCACTTTTGCGTGAACAACGTTCACAGAGCTAAACTTTGTTGCAGTGAAATCGTCCGCTAAAACTGGTTTACCCACGATCTCTGCCAAACACTGCGCAGTATCGGATTTGTCTACTACTCACAATGAGTTATCCTTTTATAGATTTTCTTTAACAATTTTGTTTTATTGAATAAATGGTAAACCTGTTGAACATCCAGTCAAAGAGGTTTATGTATTTAGGCAACCGAGTTGTTGCTTTTATCAAGCCTGAAACAATATTACATTGCTTATAAATACATATAAAATACAAGTAGACACACTACAGTAATTTAAAACTTTAAAAAAATTCAATGCAGTTTTAGTAAAATATTTAATAAAGTAACCTACCAAAGTGAGCCTTAAATTCTACTAAGACCAACCTGAGTCTTAGTCTTGAGGCTACGTGTTCGTGTTTATCAGGATAACACTCTTTTTGTTTTATTTTGTTATTTTGGGTGTTTTAATATTGTTGTTCCCTCACTGTTGCGTATTTAAATTATTTTTTAGATGAATTTATGACTCTCACTACTTTGGTGGGTTATTTTATAAAATTTTTGACTAAAATTGCATTGAGAGTTTTAATATTTAAAATTATTTTAGTGAGTGTACTTGTATTTTATATGCGCATTTATAAGCAATGTAATAGGCCACTAGCTAGTTGGTGAAACGTTGCACTAATTAAATGAACTTTGTCTCGATATTCAACCGGTTTACCATTTATTCAATACTTATTTCGAGTGATCAAATGAACACGTATTTTGTTTTATACTGAAAATATTTTAAAAGTCTATATCAATCGATTCTTTTCTTTTACCGTTGACGAAAATAAAATATGGAAAATGGTGAGTTTGTTAAGGCTATGTTAGGTTTTTATTCGGTTTGGTTAGGTTAAGTTAGTTAGAATTATTCCCACAGAATATTCTGATATTGCGAATCGCGTTTGCTGAAAAATATCAGTAAGTAGTGGTTTTTTGTCAAGAGATAGCAAAAGTGTAATTTTTTGTTAGGTTCGTGCTTGTGAAGTTTAGTTTCTAACAAATTTAATCTCCACTAATTGTTTTATGGCAATGTAGTTTTAGCGAGGTAACACGCCCTGGAAATAAACTCATTTAACAGTGGTAACGGCACCTATTTCTTATGGGAGGGAAAGCAAAGGTACCCTGAAATCCAAGTAATAAAATGTATTACATTTAGCTTATACAGAGTTTAATTCCTTGCTTAGCCGCTTACTCTAAGCGCGTAGAGAAATTACTAGAAGTACAGAGCTGGCTTTAGTTAGGCTGGCTGTAAGCCGAGATAAAAAATACCGGATGAATCGACAATAACAGCCAGAGTTTATGGCGTCGATTTAAGTGAAGCCGAACCAAAGAGCACCTTTTTACTAGGCGATAAACATCCTGCCGTGGGGAAACCTCTACTCAAATTCAGCCCTCCACCAGAGGCCCTGATCCCAAATTCCTAGCCATAGTCGCTGCGTTGACAAAAGCTGTAAAACCTGGGGGGGGCACCAAACCCCCTCCTTCTCTGACTGAGTGACTGAGAACATCTTATATATTGGGTTAAAAAAAATTGCGTCTATAGAAAAGAAAAGAGTCTGCTTGCTTTATTTAATCCACTGCAGCTCTTGGCAGTTGTACTGCGCCATTCAAGAGGTAATCAGCTTGGTAGATATTGCAAAACAAGAAGGAAATTCGTTAAGGAAAAATTACTCTCAACACCGCATAATTTTCGCTCTGTGATAATACACGCTAGCAATTCATTCCAGGAAAATCGGGGAAAACTCAAGGAATTTAATTACAGAGCTCTCTAGCGTTACATTCAATTATAGCAATTTGATAACGCGTTGCCTCAAAAATGGAAATACGGAGGAAATGAAGCGCTTGAAATATCTGAAAGGATGTAAATAGAAGCAGACTGCATACGTAGATGCACGTTATAGCCGCCGTTCCACGATACGTGAATCACTCGTTTCGCGGAACTGTCTACGTCACGTTTTATCTAGCAGCACTCATCGAATATTGGATGTGTTTACTTTGAATATAAATCGATTTAGATTGATAGTATGGTGCAAGTGTTAGTCGATTGCGAAGTTAGTCAGACATTTGTCCATTTATTTGAACTTTTGATAATAGTCTACTTTTCCGCTAGGATTTGTATTATTATTTTGAGTTTCGTAATTATCTGCCTTCTAGCATTGTCGCATTATTCGTGGTTAGATAGGACGTAAAAGACGATTCCCAGGCAGGGAAGAAGAGTACATAAAAAGTTCAGACTGATGGAGGTTCTTCGAAACGAGACAGTGCTAGGAGTGGCAGATAATTACGATTTCCAAAATAACATTTATTTGAACTTTGTATTAGTTTCTTATCAGCCCAGAATAAGACTTAGCTGGGCCTAAGTTTAAATTTCAAAGTTCCACGCCCTAAGGACCTGCGTGGTGGGAAAGAGAAATCTGCAGCATTTGCGGGTCACTGCTTATTCAAATATTGATAGACTCTCCCGTACCCCAAAACTTGCCTAGAGATGTAGCAGTAGCCGCGTTCAGAATCACCACTACCTGACAGCTCATCTGCACCGCATCGGGTTAAGCGCTGTGCCAACACCCCAGGATGGACGCAGCCCACCTACCCCAAGGTCCGGCCCTAGCTCCCAACCCTGTGGACGAAGAAGAAGACGACTAAAGGGAGATCACCCGCCTCTGCTGGTTAGCGCAACGATAAATGGCTAACCTGCAAAGGGTGGGCATTGGCTAGTAAATTCCACACAATTTGTATGCAATATTGCAGAAATTTGCAGAACAGTTCAGATTATAAATTACTGTGCTCGTACCATTCGCTTCTTTCTCGTGAGACTCCACCAGTAGCAGAAACATTTGCTATCGTTCAGTATATATTTCCCATCGTCGCCACTCGTCTCTCAATTCGCACTCGGACATTTTGGTTGGAATGAGAATTAATCTTCCAAATAGGTTATTTCAACATCAACCTCATAACTATTGGTTCCAATGACTCACCAGTATTGTTACCTTAGCTTACAGGATTGCTAAATGTGTGTGTAACGGCACGTACGCTGTTGCAAACCTTGGCAGCAACCAGCTCCGATTGGATTCCCTTGAAAACATCTCGCTGCAATTTGTTCTATCCTTTATGAAACTGTAATTTTTGACATTGAATGTTTCTCAAGGGATATTCAGTAAGGAACCTTTATTTTAGATGCATCAACAATGAAAATAGTTTTAAAGTTTTTTCTAGTGTTCAAGCTTCTCGCCTCCCGTATTCACACACACACACACACACACACACACACACACACACACACCCACACACACACACACACACACACACACACACACACACACGCACACACACGCACGCTCGCACACACACACACTCTCACACACATACACACCAACACACACACACACACACACGCACGCACGCACGCACGCACACACACACACACACACACACACACACACACACACACACACACACACACACACACACTACATATAGCCTATCGTTTGCCTTTCCTACGGGGACGCGTTTCGGTTGTCCTCCATCCATCATTACATATATCTGTGTGGTATACTTGAAATTTCATATTTCTTATTTTATTTCGCACTAAGATTCTAGCTATGATTTATGTAAAAATACAGCGCAAATGATTACAAGTAGCTATTATACTCAAGTACTACCCGGCAACATTAACTTCGTTGGAGGATATGAGCAGTGACAAGACGCAGAAGCAAATTTATTGTTACTGCGAGTCAAACAACCGAGAATTATAAAGTTAAAACATAATTATGAAAAGCCAGCAGCGAGGTGACTACACTTGTTTAGGTGGGATTAAAGTATGGGTATAGCCAGCCTGGGCAGTAGGAGCTAGACCATCCCTTCAGGTAGGTATGGACAGGTAGTGGGATTGCAGAACTTTAGCCTCCAAAGATTTGCTTGCCTAGTGGAAAGCAATGATGAACACTCAGAGGGTCTGCGATTACATAGTCAACAAATGTTGCCGAATTGACGTCATTTGCGGTATAATAGCATGGAATGGTGTTGATTATTAAGGATTTAAAAATATGTATGCACTAAGTAAAGTTCATAACCACGATGAATAAAAGAGAATATTCTCAATTCATAATGTAGGAGAATAAATGCAAATAATTAAACAATTTTAAAATATTATCCTAAAAGAACATAAAGTGTGAGTTAGGTTAGGTTCTCTAAAACCGAAAGCTTAATTACGTTGTTGTTGATGATAAATATGATTATGTTTCAGAATTAATGCATTGATTATGAGCGCGTTCGTAAAGGCGATGTTATAATAACTTCATCCCTGCAGGTAGGGCTTCCCCCTGTGGAAGAGTGACATTTATTGACGTAAGTTGAAGTCTCCTTAAAATTACAAAGGCTGTTTGCTGTCCTCCGAGATTTATAAAATGGCTATTGTCAGATAGTGTATTGTGGAAGGAAATACTTCGTGACCCACCTTCAAGCGGTGTTAAACTTTGAACGCCTGCTGTAAAAAAGAGATTTTCTATTGTAAAGTGGAGATCAACGGTTAGAGACGTTTCAATGGAAAATACACAGTAATTAACACAAGAGCCCAGTAGCTGCGGTTTTGAAACGAGCAGCCAAATGCAAGAAAACGCTGGTAACAAGGCATATAAATTTCATTCAAGGCTCATTTAGAATTGCTGATACGAGGAAAGTAAGAAATCATAGTGTCGGCAAAACCATACGTAGCTAGGCGCGTGTTCATACAGTTACAGCCAGTAGATTTGCTACTTATTAGGAATACACTGTTGTACAGAGTCTTTGTATGTTATGCCTCTGAGGAGGGTTACTTGGTAACTGAAACGTACATAAGAGTAAAATAAAAAGGCGTTGTGTAAGAGGTTTTTGTGTATTTATTATTTTATTATCAGTACATTCACATTTGCTAGTGAGAACACTGAATTGAAAAAAGGGAAAACTAAATTAGGTCGAAATAAGTAAATATTTTTACTGACTCATCCGGATAAATAATATAATCGAGTAAATTATGGGAACATAATAATAAACCGAGTTTAAAAATAGGACGCAAACACAATAATGCTTTAATAATTGTAAAATGTAGTCTGTTGCAAGAATTACATAACCTAAATGATTGTAGAGTCGCGCTTTGTACACAGAACTGACAGCGTAAAAATTGCGTTGCATAGAATTGATGTAGGACTGCCTGCGACAAAAAGATCGAAATGGTGACTACAAAATTATTCGAATTTTTTTCCCAACATTGGTATATTTCGGTATAGACTCATTTTGAATGTTCAGTATTTACTCACAAGTAACCTTAACAAACGGCTGTGAGGTACAGTGATCCCTCGTGTTCGCGGTGGTTACGCTCCCCAAACATACCGCGAGTAGTGAAACCCACTGTATATGGGAGGGGGAGGGTTACGTTCCACATCAGACATGTTTACATTAATTACAGCTACACTGTACTCATACATTGTGGGATATATACGTACTACACACTTACATACATATGTTTATTGATTATTTACGTTTTCCTTCAATCCGAAAGGACGAAAATTCTATTAAATATGTGCTCACACACACACACACACACGCACTAAATTTTTTAACACCTAACTTTAGACAAATAATCTTTTAAACACTGTTAGTTTGATTTGAAAAAACTTATTTTACTTCTTGGGCGATTTTTTTTCTTGTTATTAACAGACTTTTTTATATAGCGTTAGTGCTTCAGCCAGCTCTTGATTAAATCTTAATGTTCATTCTAAAAAGGGATTAATTTCACTAACGGAATAGTTGTTTCATTAAACATACATTTCACCGACAGATATTAATGACAACTTCGGTGATGCATCTTTTACGATTTCTTCGCCTTCGTTATCCGAGACAGGCAGAGGTTCCGTAATTACTTCTTCCAGCTCTTATTCCGTCAAATCTTGGATCGCACTTTAAAAAAAATCTACGTCTTCACTGTTAATGTCCTTAACTCCTTGACCATTAATTCCTTGTGCTATTGAGACATCAGTCTGCTAGCACTACTGTACAGTAGAACAGTCAAACGATCCTTTGCTGCCTTAAACATCGAGCAGATTTGTCCTCCTTAGATATGAATGTTCGTGAAGAGATTCTTTTTCAAAAACAGTCCAGTCTCATACTTATAAATAAGAAATGCATATCGTTTGGGTAGTAGGCCTAGTAGTGTAGGCCTACAGTATAACAGATGTTTGGAGAATAATCAGATTTCTTTGTGATAAGTAACTAGAGTACTGTACAAAATAAATAAGATGATAAGACATTATCCTACAACCTGCACAGTAACTGTACTGTCTTTCTTGTCTTTTCTATTAAATTCTCTCTAATAGCTCTCACTTTCCTGATATATACTGTATAGGCCCTATATTGTACAAATTTTCAATCGTTGATAAAATAGGTTTTTATTCATCCAGTCAAGTTCATATACATTTTTTTCAACCTATAGTGGATGACAATTGATGTTAATACAGTTTTTCCAAATATTTATTCAATTTTAAAATTATACAAATTTGGTGATACAGTCGGATTCGAACTGAGTATCTTCTTATACAAAGTCAGGCGCTGTTGGGACTGAGCCACTTTTCCCATAGCTATACTGTTTCTCAAAGAAGTACAGTATATGAATTTTTTTTGCTCCCATCAAGTTCTCCATTGTACAACCTTAAATTGTTGCCATGGCTACCACATAATATCGTAAATGCTCAAGATTTAAAAATGAAAGAAAATAATAAACTAAACTAATTGGATTAACGGTACGAACCTTGCTACACAAACGGACAATTCGAAAAGAAACTACAACACAATGCAAGTGACAAAAAAAGTAAACAAATAAATAGCAACAAACAAAAATAGTAGTCCATCACTATACATCGAAAGGAAAATTTAAAATTACAAGGAAATTCGCTTTCTATTTTGCCACTTGATATTGTCACTCTGACATATGTATATACATATTTATATTATTTGTAATTATAAAATCAAAAGAAACTAAAATGATTTTTTTTAAAATGATTGAACACGGTTAAGGAAAAAGGTTATTATTAAATAGTTTAAATAAATAACTTTATAAAATAAATTTTTTAGACAAAACAAAAATTGCACTGTTTTTATGATGCTGCACTGTATTGTTCAATATATAAAACGCCTAAATAGTATCACGTGTTTACGTATATGCGTTACGAATTCGTACTTTGTGTGCAACAAGAACATGGGTCTTATAAATCTAAAAGGTTTAGTGGATCTAGTTCAGCAGTGGAATGTTGTGGAAAGCTTACGTTCTACGCCAAAGCCTTTTGTCGTGTGAAACTGTGAACATCAAAACATTTTTAATTGTTGGACAACATTTTATTACACATTATATTAAGATATGTCCATCTAAACGTAGACCAATATGAGGAATCAAAATTGTGAGAGAACATCCTCGAATGGTTCTTCACAAGTGAATGTACAAGGGTTCTTCCGAACAGAATTAAGAGGAAACAGCTGTCACTGCCAGGACATTTTAATTTACCTTCACTTGCCTATGATGGCCCTCTAACCATACCAAAGAGCAAGTATGACGATCTGCAGCCCCTCTCAAGAGATTTTGTTCCTTGAATACTCAAGAGTACTTTGATAAAACACCATATGCGCCTGCGACGTGAGTATTGGACGCACATCCTTCTTGAGCAGATTCTCTGGATATTCATCTATCTTGCCATGTTTATCATGCTTCATTGAAGTATACATGTATTTTCTTCACTAATGGTTATTATGTAATTTTTTTATTATTGGCTTAAAACCATAGAAAAATTGTTGACAAAAAGCTTTGTCTTTTTCTCTATAATTATTGTAACTTTGAGAGAGTTTAAAAAATTAAATCGATCATTTCTCAAAAGTTTTTTGACCTTCGTCCTCCCCCCCGTGGTTTTCTTATATTAATTTCTGTATATTTTGGTAATTCTCAATACAAATAACTCACTATAACCGTATTAATAAGTTATGTATTTTAATCGAAAACTTTCTTAAGGGCGTCTGTTACTTTTTAAAAACTGATTGTAATTGAATTTGTTTAATAAATTTTATTCAATATTGAAATCTTGTTGCTGTTCATGACGAGCTGGTTGTTAATTACTAATTATTATTACTGAGGAAGCACAACTGCAGCATTCCTAGCGGCAAAAATACGAGGCTGAAGAAGTCGTACGACGAAATTGTTTCCTCCAAGTGTAAGTTAACAATTTAACAACTTTTAGTTAACAAAAAGTCTGGTCGCAAGTAATATCAAAAGTGTAATAAGAAATTTTATTCATCAAACATCTAATAAATGTTTTTTGTTACCCACATTATTTTACCGGGTAGACTATACCCAGTAAAATTATACCCATGACCAGCTGATCGTATCCATGGAAACGATGCATAATTCTAAATCATCGCTATGATTCTCCAAACGTAACATTAACGAATTCATTACTCAGAGTTTGGAACTTGCAACACAAAGAGGTTGAATTTGTGCTCAACGTTTCCGTGATATAACCTCACAATTACATCTTTTTGCGAAACAAAATGGCCGTTTGAAAATTACAGGAATTACTGTGCATAGTTTAATCATTTGTCTACGTCTTAGTTTTTACTTTTTAATGGTTATTTTTTTAACTAAAAACACTTGAAAATATGTCACACTTACTTATAGTAGTGCTTACTTTTATAATTGTTGAGGACGGCCGTTTCCGAAGTTGTGTCCCATTGTCAACTCAGGCCGTAACTGTTTACCAATGGAATTGATTAATACGAGTTACGGTCTGAGTTGACAATGGGTCACAACTTCCGAAACGGCCGTCCTCAACAATTATAAAAGTAAGCACTACTATAGGCAAGTGTGAGATATTTTCAGTGTTTTTAGTTAAAAACTAGTAGCTTACGTGAATAGGGAATTAATTAAAAAGGTTGGTTATTGTTTATTGCTCTGTCGGAGATTTGTTGAATAAAAGACAATAATTATCATTACCGCCTAAGGAGACATGGATAAGAATTTGGTCAAGTTTAAAGTTGGAATTTTTAAAGCATTTATTACTAAAATGAGAAGTTTCAATTTTTTGCAGTTTAATCATGTTGAAATTTTTATATATATTTGTATAACTTGCATTTACAAACTTTAACCTTCCTTTGCTTTGTAAAGTAAACGCCACTTTTATCTTGCAGTTTACAATCAAAATAGTAAGCAAAAACATCTTTCGCATTCTTTGCAATGTGTGGCCTCCAAGTGCTAAGTGTATATTTATAGACAAACAGCGCGGCGTAGCGGAACAAGCAAGTACTGAGGGCAGTAGGTCAGGAATTTTTTTCTTGGCATTCTTAATTTTCTTGTTTTTATTTTATAGAATAACTGAGTCCGTTGAAATGTGTAATATCTTTATAGATTTATACGGAAGTTTTTCTTATTTTGTTTTCATGGAGGTAAATATTTTATATAGGTAATGGTTTTGCCTTGAGATTGTTAATATTTATTGCAATATAGGATACTCATCTGACTGAACGTAGAATATATTCCGCTGGGTTTGAGGCAGTTTTAACTAATACTTGTATCGGAGACGTGTTGGTATGCCAGTGTCAGAAAACTACAAAATTTTCCGTTTAAATTAACAAGAATGATTCAAACACAAAATAGCTTTCGATGATCTCGTAAACAACTTACTGCATTTAATGGCTATAGTTAGCTACTTTCTACACTCCGGGTTGTTTTGAAGACATTTAGCCTCGTTACGTTGCCAGATGTGTATCAGGTTTCCAATGTTTGAAACGGACTCGGAATCATTGCCGTTGTAAGTAGCGTGGTTATATGACTCGGATGAGAACCAAGGAAGATTCGATTCAGCAAAATACTTGATGTGTTGAGAGCTCTCGAGTGTTACTGTAAGCTGCCACTTGGAGGATGCGGGCATAGGCGAGAGGCCGAGGGGAGGGAGGAAGGTGCTAGCAGCACGTTAAAAAACATCGACCCTTAGAGTTCCGCTAACTGATAGTGTTGACTCATTATTTTATTACTTATTAATAGCTTTTAATGTATAATAAAAATAACAACAAATGTAAATAGGGCGTTAACGGAAGCATGGTAATAGGATTGTCTAAGGGTTGGAACGAGTAGGCCGCGATTTATTTCCCCGATGAGGGATGACAGCAGTGCCTGATGAGATCTATGGATGACGACAGTGCTTGATGTTTTCTAGACGACGAATACACAATATTTACCTAAGCCAAGTGCCAGCCTATAAAGTTTAACCTATAATTAAGGGGTAGCCAGAAAGAGTATGCTCCGTTTCTATCGCGCCTTAATTTGACAGGGAAAATACAATGGTTGTATAGCCTATTCCTCTGCACGGCCTAACAGTTCTGCTAACAGTAGAATACTAAATCGTAATCGACGCACTGGCGTCACTTTTCTCTCAGACCTGCTACTGGCGCTTTCGGATTAATTTCACATTATTTTCCTTGCCAAGATAGAAGACCAATATGTGAAGTGATTAGAGTTTCATCTCTTGATGGTTCCTGAGGTACTCGTCAACGATCAGCTGCTCCTTTGGTTAAAAATGCGTACTAAGTTCGAGCGATCAATGTGCGATGTAATTGAATCATCTCTGTGAATCTTTGTAATTCCGTATTTTACTCTTCCTTGTCTAGTTATATTAAATACCATACTCCTGATATTATATACCGCCAAGAGTATTTAGAAGATTATAGGTCCTATCATTATTAGGAAATTATTTTCCTGATAGTATGAAACTAGGTTCTGGGCTTGAATGTGCATTTTATGTATAATTATGCACTTGTTGTCGTGTCTATTGAGGTGCAAAATGCAAAAAGTTCAGATTCCTCCAAAAGTCTTGATGTCATGATCTGCCAATTCTGGAGCCTGATGGCTATGAATTGGTGGTGCTCCAAGGCGAAGGAGGAAATGGAGAATGGCGTGGCAATTAGTTGTGATTGGGGACATTACTTGCAAATGGGATAGAATTTTATATTAGTTGGTGATATCTTCATGCCCTTGAAATGTCCAGCACGCAGCCTAGCTATTGTAGAGAGGTTTCTTGGATCTGGGATCCGCAGTTTAGATCTGGGATGGTTGCCTTGCTAAAATGCTGGTTGATGTAGATTTTTTCTTGGGAACAGCATTCGCATCTGTATAAGTGACTGTTAGTGGTTGATCTTCGTCATGTGCGCCCTTTGCAAGGGAAAGGGCGTCTACGCACCCATTACCCTCAATTCCAACATGAGCAGGGTTCCACTGGAGAATGCTAGGCATATTTAATGAATGGAGAAGAGTATTAATTTCTTGTGTTAGTCTTGTCTCACTTTTATGTATGTCTTCGAGTGGGGTTTTGAGTCTGAGTAAAGTACAATTTCTTCTATTGAGTTGTTAGGAGGAGGAATTATGCACTTTTTCTACGTACTTTGGAGATTAACTATTGGCCATCATTAACTCTAGTAGAATCTTCATCTCTGCATTACCTTGTGTGTTCTGACTCCGAGGTTCAGCCTAATAAGGATATGTATTGTACATGGCGACGGGTAAAGCGATAGCAGATTAAACATCTGTGGAAGCTACAAGTAAGATACTATTTGCACTAGGTTTTATGACGTTTTCCATTTAAAGTAAAACAAACTCTTCTGTAACGTGAAATGAGGGGAATGGAACTCAAGGATACCGTCCGTATGGACATCTCAAGAAGGATTTCCGCGTATGGAGATCTATTGTTTAGGGTCGTAGAGAATAGGCGGTGTTGTTTTCCAATCGGCCTCATGGATATTTGATGAGTTGCAAAGATCCCAACTTGTGTGAATTGTGAGGAAATACATAAATGCATGTATTTGATTGTGATAAATTGAAAGACGCTAAGAGATTAAATCTTCGACGAAGCTCTGGGTGGCGTTGTGGAATAAAGCATTGATCAAGTCATCGCCTGTTTACTATAAAACTAATCCTTTTTTCACAATTTTATGTTACAAAAATTTAATTTTGTTTTCTCTATTTTCTTCTACAACAGTAGAATGAAGAAAGCGGTTGACATACATACATATCAGTATATGTATTTTATTTCATTGGTGACGTTTCGCAAATTAATTTACTTCCATCATTAGCCTCAAGTAAATATAAACGTTTAGATTTTATATAAATTTTAACCATTATTTAAATTTACAGTGACAATAACTATTACGTCTGGTGCCAACCATATATAGTTTCAACTCAACACGAGTCCTAGTCATTGGTAATTAATTATCAGTACATTAATTAACTATCAGCAAATTAATTAACCATCAGCAAAATTAACCATCAGCAAATTAATTAACTATCCGTAAATTAATTATCTGCAAAATAATTATCTATCAGCAAATTAATTAACTAACAGTAAATTAATTATCTATCAACAAAAATAATTTACTATCAGGAAACTAATTAACTATCAGCAAATTAATTATCTATCAGCAAATTAACTAACTATCAGCAAATTCATTAACTATCAGCAAATTAATTAAATATCAGCAAATAATTAACTAACAGCAAATTAATTAACTGTCAGCAAATTAATTATCTATCAGCAAATTAATTAACTATCAACAAAAATAATTTACTATCAGCAAATAATTAACTAACAGCAAATTAGTTAACTATCCGCAAATTAATTAACTATCAGCAAATTAATTAACTATCAGCAAATTTATTAACAATCAGCAAATTAATTAACTATCAGCAAATAATTAACTAACAGCAAATTAATTAACTATCCGCAAATTAATTATCTATCAGCAAATTAATTAACTATCAGCAAATAATTAACTAACAGCAAATTAATTAACTAACAGCAAATTAATTTACTAACAGCAAATTAATTAACTAACAGTAAAATTAATTAACTGTCAGCAAATAATTAACTAACAGCAAATAATTAACTAACAGCAAATTAATTTACTATCAGCAAATTAATTAACTAACAGCAAATAATTAACTAACAGCAAATTAATTAACTATCAGCAAATAATTAACTAACAGCAAATAATTAACTAACAGCAAATTAATTAACTATCAGCAAATAATTAACTAACAGTAAATAATTAACTAACAGCAAATTAGTTAACTATCAGCAAATTAATTATCTATCAGCAAATTAATTATCTATCAGCAAATTAATTAACTATCAGCAAATTTATTAACTATCAGCAAATGAATTAACTATCAGCAAATAATTAACTAACAGCAAATTAATTAACTATCAGCAAATTTATTAACTATTAGCAAATTAATTAACTATCAGCAAATAATTAACTAACAGCAAATTAATTAACTATCAGCAAATTAATTATCTATCAGCAAATTAATTAACTATCAGCAAATTAATTAACTATCAGCAAATTTATTAACTATTAGCAAATTAATTAACTATCAGCAAATAATTAACTAACAGCAAATTAATTAACTATCAGCAAATTAATTATCTATTAATAAAAATAATTTACTATCAGCAAATTAGTTAACTATCCGCAAATTAATTAACTAACAGCAAATTAATTAAGTAACAGCAAATTAATTAACTATCAGCAAATAATTAACTATCAGCAAATAATTTACTAACAGCAAATTAATTAACTAACAGCAAATTAATTAACTATCAGCAAATTAATTATCTATCAACAAAAATAATTTACTATCAGCAAATAATTAACTAACAGCAAATTAGTTAACTATCAGCAAATTAATTAACTATCAGCAAATTAATTAACTATTAGCAAATTTATTAACTATCAGCAAATTAATTATCTATCAGCAAGTAATTAACTAACAGCAAATTTATTAACTATCAGCAAATTAATTAACTATCAGCAAATAATTAACTAACAGCAAATTAATTAACTATCAGCAAATTAATTAACTATCAGCAAATTAGTTAACTATCCGCAAATTAATTAACTAACAGCAAATTAATTAACTAACAGGAAAAAATTAATTAACTATCAGCAAATAATTAACTATCAGCAAATAATTAACTAGCAGCAAATTAATTAACTTACAGCAAATTAATTAACTATCAGCAAATTAATTAACTATCAGCAAATTAATTAACTATCAGCAAATTTATTAACTATTAGCAAATTAATTAACTATCAGCAAATAATTAACTAACAGCAAATTAATTAACTATCAGCAAATTAATTATCTATTAATAAAAATAATTTACTATCAGCAAATTAGTTAACTATCCGCAAATTAATTAACTAACAGCAAATTAATTAACTAACAGCAAATTAATTAACTATCAGCAAATAATTAACTATCAGCAAATAATTTACTAACAGCAAATTAATTAACTAACAGCAAATTAATTAACTATCAGCAAATTAATTATCTATCAACAAAAATAATTTACTATCAGCAAATAATTAACTAACAGCAAATTAGTTAACTATCAGCAAATTAATTAACTATCAGCAAATTAATTAACTATTAGCAAATTTATTAACTATCAGCAAATTAATTATCTATCAGCAAGTAATTAACTAACAGCAAATTTATTAACTATCAGCAAATTAATTAACTATCAGCAAATAATTAACTAACAGCAAATTAATTAACTGTCAGCAAATAATTAACTTACAGCAAATTAATTAACTATCAGCAAATAATTAACTAACAGCAAATTAATTAACTAACAGCAAATTAATTAACTATCAGCAAATAATTAACTATCAGCAAATTAAATAACTATTAGTAAATAATTAACTAACAGCAAATAATTAACTAACAGCAAATTAATTAACTATCAGCAAATTAAATCTGTAATACAATCTTTTTCACTGACCTTTTTTCAGTACATAAAAGAAATTAAAATGTACATGTTACCTATCACACTTATTATCACTGTAGAAACATCAATTTTCATAAAATAAATTTGTAAACGCATTAAAACAATGCAATATATAATAAAATTTCCGAAACGTCGCCAATAAATTAAAATATATACTACTTGACTCGCGAATCAACTGCTTTTTTATTTTCTTTATATTACTGCGAGTGTAAACTTGAATTAAAAAGTGGTAACTATTTTGGTTTTAAATGTAATTGTTAAACAAATATTCATATTTAAACATTACATTAGGGACTGTTGGACTTAACGATGACTGTAATAATTGTAGGAAACTAAAGTTTTGGATTTTAACAAAGCAGGGTTTTAATGAACAAAATTAAAATAAAACAAGTAACATACGGTTTTTTTTTAAAGTCAATTCCTACTTAAACCAACAAAGAAAAAATTGTATTTTAGTTTCGTTTCATTTTACAATTAATATTACATTACAATTAATATAATTCTATACATATAACAGAATAACAATATTAAGCAGTACAATAGAAAGAGAATTTCCTTGCAATTTTCCATTTTACTTTCCATGTATGGTGTTGGCTATTATTTTTATTTGTTACTATTTATACGCTTTCTTTCTTTTTGTCGTCTGCATTGTGTACTTTTCGCCTTCCTTTCCCATTGTCAGTTTGTGACGTAAGGCTCGATAACATTACTCCAGTTTGTTTATCTTATTCTTTTCATTCATTTTTAATCCTATGTTTATGATATTGTGTGGTGACCATGGCAACAATTTGGGACAACCAGATGGGAGCAAAAGAAAAATACACATCTTTGAGAAATACATTCCTAGCAATGGGAAAGTTGTCTAATTCCCAAAGCGCTAGAATTCAGACATGAAGATACTCAATTCGGATCCTACCTAGACCACCAAACATTTTATAGTTTTATATATAATAAATATTTGAAAAAACAATTAACAGCAATTGTCATCCACTTTGGGTTAAAAATAACATATTTGAACTTGTTTGGATGAATAAATACGTATCTTATTAAAGATTGAAACTGTGTACAAGATATATATCAGGAGAGTGTGTGCTAATAGGAGGGATTTAATAATCTAAACTTAACGTAACACCTTCTAAAGCAATATTGTGAAGTAAACATCCACATCAATTAATATTTCCAATATGAACATTTGGATTAACAGATCATGCAAGTTTTGCATGACAAGTTCATGGAAGTAATTGAACTCGGCATCCATTAGAGAAATACGTATAGACTATAGTAACTTAATCATTATATACAAATTTGATTTATTTACGTTGAATAGTATAATTGATTTATTCTAGACAAATTATGCATTTGTGGCCTCTACTTATTGACAATTTTGTTTTTAATAATTTTGAACGGAGTTACCAACAATTAGATAATGGATTTCTTATTTTTTATATTAAATGCAAATTTTGTTCTAGTTAAGCTTGGTTTTTGAAACAGCATCACTGTAGAGATGGTAGCATATAATGGAGGCGTAGTAATGTATTATTTTCTGTTGTGTTTTGCTATTGGTTGTGTAGTGGTTTTGCTATTGGTTGTGTAGTGGTTTTGCTATTGGTTGTGTAGGGGTTTTGCTATTGGTTGTGTAGTGGTTTTGCTATTGGTTGTGTAGTGGTTTTGCTATTGGTTGTGTAGTGGTTTTGCTATTGGTTGTGTAGTGGTTTTGCTATTGGTTGTGTAGTGGTTTTGCTATTGGTTGTGTAGTGGTTTTGCTATTGGTTGTGTAGTGGTTTTGCTATTGGTTGTGTAGTGGTTTTGCTATTGGTTGTGTAGTGGTTTTGCTATTGGTTGTGTAGTGGTTTTGCTATTGGTTGTGTAGTGGTTTTGCTATTGGTTGTGTAGTGGTTTTGCTATTGGTTTTGTTTATATTCTACATACGAAACTGAGTAGGAAGAAAATATTTAAACGCAAATCCTTATAATTCAAAAGAAACATCTGTGCTGTAGAAAAATTACATTTAAAATTGGTTTTTAGTGTGTGTAATTTATCTCCTTTTTGTTTAAAGGTTTTAATATTTTCATCTATTTTCTCGACTTACCCGAATGAAGTACATGTTTACGAAAAAGGTGACTTTGCGCACGAACCTACAGACATCAGATATATAGAACCTCTTAATGCGTGCGTGTCGCACGCCATGGGCTAACCAAAGGTCGAGATAACTCGGAAATTAACAACCGCGGGATGTGTGTTCTCTAATGGGACATGCAATTTAAATGTTTTTAAAAATGTAATTTTATCTTCACATGGATTTGGGCAAAGTCCCAGAAGGGGAGTTTTTAAATTCCTTCTATTAGCTCACACTCTCCTGATATATATATATATATATATATATATATATATATATATATATATATATATCTTGCACACTTTTTCAATCGTTAATAAAATACGTTTTTTCATCTTCAAATACATTTTTTTTTAATGTAGAAGAACCTGTTACATTACGCCGAGGAGTCTTTAGTTTACTTCATCCAATGCCAGATCTTGGCATTTCTGCTATTCTCCTCCTAACCTCCCTATAGGTACATTGCTGACCTCGCTCTTCCACGTCTTGCAAAGCTGTGCAAGTCTGTCGGGCGTCCATCTTGTGACGGTTGCACAGAGGGCAAATATCTGAGGCTGCTAATCCTATTTTATATAGGTGGGCTTGCAGGTAGTCATGGCCCGTAAGCATTCTGAATCTGGCAACAGCTTCCACTCTAGGTAGGCTATGTGGTATTAGCACTGTATGCGCCAGGCCCCTCCATATCTTTTCAGCACACCGAGAACTTTTAGGCTACATTGTTAGCTTGGCTAGTTTATTCATAGTAAAAAAATTCAAAGAAGTAATAATGTATTTATTGTGGTGAATTAATAACAATAGCTGACAGATAAAAAATAAACAATGTGATGCTGTAATAAATACAAAGATATTAATGTGAACTATAATCTAAATAAAAATTAAAACATAAAATTTACAACTCATGTGCTTAAATCTCTACTAGTAGAAAGTCTTATTTACCGTGTCTCCTTCGTGTACAGTAGTAGTCCTTCTCTATTCGCGGTTGGTAAAATTATAGGATATTTATCGCTAATATTTATCGTATTTTAAAAAAAATAACAAGAAAGACAGTATAGTTACTGTGCATGACTTCTACTGTGATATATTGCTAGCGGACAAATATTATCTCAGAGAAGGATTTTAAGGCATTAACTGTGAAAATGTCGAGATTTTTTTAAAAACCAAGATTTGACGGAAGAGGAGCTGGAAGAAGTAATTACGGAACCTCTGCCTGTCTCGGATTACGAAGACGAAGTAATCGTAAAAGATGTATCACCGAAGTTGTCATTAAAATCTGTCGGTGAAATGTATGTTTAGGAAATAATTATAAAGTTTTTATTTAATAATTAGAAAATACGCAACAAATTAAATATCCAGTTTTAAACAATCAAACTAACAGTGTTTAAAAGATTATTTTTCTAAAATTAGGCGTTAAAAATTTAGTCTAGCGTTTAACAATAAAGTATACGTGTGTCTGCATGTGTGAGCGCGCATGTTTAATAGAATTTTCTTGATTTCGGATTGAAGGGAAAATTGGCTCAGTCACAACAGCGCCTGACTTTGTATAAGAAGATACTCAGTTCGAATCCGACTTTATCACCAAATTTGTATAATTTTAAAATTGAATAAATATTTGGAAAAACTCTATTAACATCAATTGTCATCCACTATAGGTTGAAAAAAATGTATATGAACTTGACTGGATGAATAAAAACCTATTTTATTAACGATTGAAAATTTGTACAATATAGGGCCTATACAGTATATATCAGGAAAGTGAGAGCTATTAGAGAGAATTTAATAGAAAAGACAAGAAAACAGTATAGATACTGTGAAGGTTGTAGGATAATGTGTTCTCGTCCTATTTATTTTGTACAGTAATGTAGTTATTTATCACAAAGAAATCTGATTATTCTCCAAACATCTGTTATACTGTAAGCCTACACTACTAGGCCTACTACCCAAACGATATGCATTTCTTATTTATAAGTTTGAGACTGGACTGTTTTTGAAAAAGAATCTCTTCACGAACATTCATATCTAAGGAGGACAAATCTGCTCGATGTTTAAGGCAGCAAAGGATCGTTTGACTGTTCTACTGTACAGTAGTGCTAGCAGACTGATGTCTCAATAGCACAAGGAATTAATGGTCAAGGAGTTAAGGACATTAACAGTGAAGACGTAGATTTTTTTTAAAGTGCGATCCAAGATTTGACGGAATAAGAGCTGGAAGAAGTAATTACGGAACCTCTGCCTATCTCGGATAACGTAGACGAAGTAATCGTAAAAGATGCATCGCCGAAGTTGTCATTAAAATCTGTCGGTGAAATGTATGTTTAGGAAATAATTATAAATTTTTTATTTAATAATTAGAAAAACGCAACAAATTAAATATCGAGTTTTAAACAATCAAACTAACAGTGTTTAAAAGATTATTTTTCTAAAATTAGGTGTTAAAAAATTTAGTCTAGCGTTTAACAATAAAGTATACGTGTGTCTGTGTGTGTGAGCGAGCATGTTTAATAGAATTTTCTTGATTTCGGATTAAAGGAAAACGTAAATAAATAATAAACATATGTATGTAATTATGTAGTATGTAAATATACCATACTGTATTATAAGTACAGTATAGCTGTAATTAATGTTATCATTTTTGATGTGGAACGTAACCCCCACGAATAACGAGGGATCACTGTACTCCACACAGATTGAACAAAGCCAGCCAAACTAGCAACGTAGAAAACACGGAAAACTGTTAATTTAACTCCACGTAAAAATCAGAAACTACTGAAAATGTGAACACTTTATACTCGCTGCTTTGGTTTTTGTTGCTGCTGAGGATGGTTACTTTGTAACAGAAATGCAAATGTGTATAACAACATTACCGTGTTTAGAGGGCGTTTTGAGTTATATAGGCCTATTATTGTTATTATAAATTCGCCATAGCTTATATGAAAATAGTAACCACTGGAACATTTCACAGAGAAAGAATAAGCTACGGATAGGTTATTTTTGAACTCTCCGGAAGTGAGGAAAACAGTGCCTCGCATCGGCAGGGTTGCGTTTTAAGGGTAGTTCAAAAGTGTGTACAAAACCAACAACCAAGAAAATTAATGAAGTTCAAAATTGATCAAAAAATACGAAAAATTAAATTTAAAAACTGTATATATTGCTTGCAGAACAGGAATGGAAAGACACCGACAAACACGTTTCCCGGTCAGGCATCACGTGTAGTCTTCCCGAAACACGTGATTACAGCCCACACCAGGAACTTCCCCATAGACTTGTTCGTTGCATCATTGGAAGTCGAATCAACTTATTTTCTGCCTCTATCAGAACGTTTTTTCATCTCGGCTAGTTACAAAAGCAAACTTTATGGAGTTAATCATAATTACATATTTTATAGAGGCATTTCTACGTCCCGTAGCTCTACATTGGGCTGTACTATTTCTATACTGACGTGAACACATTTTAATAAATATCAGCCGCATCTGTGATATGAAATCAGTGTGTAAACTGTATAAACACTAAAAGTGCTATAGACCTGTGTTTGTAGATTCTTTGCATTAGGTCTCCATTTGCACTTCTTTTTGACGAATTCGGCAATATTTTCTGACTTAATAGTATTAGAGTAATCAAAATGACAAGATTCTTAATATTTGTATTTTTAAACAATAAGGGTTGTCTTCTGTTTTCATTTCTTTATTTTTTTCATTGTTTCCCCTATCTTATCCATACCTGTATGTATATTACATATTTTTTTTTAAGTAATGAAATGATCATCACGAAATGATGAAATTTACATCAGTTCCAATCAAACCTAAGTATTTAGACGGAAATTTTTATTTAACATTTTTAATGTTAAATTAAAAATAAATTGAAATACTAAATTTAAATAAAATATATATAGTAGGCCTATATACAAATTTAAAATTTTCTTCAAAGACTGAGATAAGTTTTATTTAATGTAGAGTGATTTTTCAATAGTTTACCAACTAAATATCAGGCTTTTTTGTAGACTCGTCTAATCTCTCTCTCTCTCTCTCTCTCACACACACACACACACACACACACACACACACACACACACACACACACACACACACACACACACACACACACACACACACACACACACACACACACACACACACACACACACATACACACACACACACACACACAAACACGCACACACACACACACACACACACACACACACACACACACACACACACACACACTCACACACACACAAACACGCACACACATAGGCTACATACAATCATTTGTTTCTGTGCGTTTTTTTATTATATTTTATGTATATTTACATTATTTGAATAGTATTTAGGTCCTAGTTTATTTCTTTAATGTATAATTTTTTTTTGTGTTTTCTGTTTAAGATCTGCCAATAGTTATTTTTTTATTTATGTTTTAAAACTAATACGAACTTAGAATTGATATAATTACAACCGAACTAATAGTTCGCGCGCAAACTTTTATAGCTTTTGTTGCTTAAAACCACGTTTCTCCGTTAATTATCTGGAAACACGTGATGATTATACCTCGTACCCGACTTGCTTGTTGCATCATATGGGAAATCCAACGCTGTGGGAAATAAACAATACAAAACAAATTGGAAGTAATTTGTCGTATTTTCATTTTGTATCAGAACTTTTTTTTATTGCTGGCATTTTCTGGTAACTTAAGTATTACACATCATAAATTCAATCGTAATTGAGGTTTTTACAGTTGCTTAAACAAATCTTGTAGGTTTATTACTCCTGAAGTGGGATTATAGTAGGCCTAATACCTGTTTTATTCCATGAATAAAATCCGTCACGTATTTATATTTCCTTCTAACTCTATATCCCGTTACACTCCTTTAAGGAGGAGGGTAAATTGAAGTAAGTAGCAAAAGTAAAGGAAATTATAATCCTCTGTGAAAAGAGGAAAATTAAAGCATCGCGTAGCTTAAGTGTAATAGGGTAGCTTACAAGTGGACAGGTCGCAACCGGGAAGAGAGAGTGGCTATACGCTACGCCTGTCTTGTAAATAGTTTTAGCGTCCAAGCGAAGTGTAGTTGCAGGAAGCATGTAAAATTCTTGGTTATAAACATATTTAGAAGTGTTGGTTTTAGCGTTGGCGCTATCTAACGATTGCTATACATTAACGAAGCGCTCAACGACCAATAATATATTGGCCTTGGAAGCCCGACCCATTTCATTCGCATACCGCATAGATATAAACATTTCTTGGGATCCCGATTCAATTTTTTGTTTCAAATTGATAAAATAGGTTCAAATTAAAACAGGCACGAATTTAACGGAAGCTCGGAAAATCGGGACTCGGAATATCGAGACTCAACTGTATTTCCTTTACCAATCGTTGAATGGTTGTTCTTTTGCCCCTTATTAATTTTTGAATAATGTTGTATAGTTTTCTTATTTGATGTAGACATTTTCTTACTTTCATAAATACTTGCTATGTTACTGTACTGATCTTGGAGGTTACTGTAGATTTAGTATATATGTGTAACCTTATATAGCTTATATAGCATAGCTTTCAAAACCTTGTCGACAAATAGATTCAAGGTATTGGCAGGGACACTAATAATTAGATTAATGGGGAAGTTTGAAGGTTTAGAAATAGAAAGAAGTATTTATGTTACAATTTATATAAATTTTCAGTAGGGTAATGTCAGTTTGATATATAGAGAGATAAAGACAGAGGAAATATATGGCTGGAACGTTGGCAAGGCCGAAGATGTTCCGATAAGATACGGAGAAAGCGTCTGTGTTGTTGCCAACGCGCAGAACTGTAATTGTTTACAACTTCCAGAATATTTATTACGGAAGCCATGGACCGATAAGTTATTTATTTACACATTTCTGATAAAATTCCAACCAATTTAGCTTTATCTAGATTCCCGTGTAACTGTCATTTACTCTGACTCAGTGTGTCTTTCCTGTCATAAATACTGATTTTTAAGAATCTATATTCTGTTAAACTGATTTGGTAATTATATTAATTTTTTTACATATAAATACGCCTTATTTTGCCTACTTATAACGTCTCTATTACACCGCAAAATGGCTAATTTTGCTTACAAAAGAGTGTATTCTAAAAACTAATATAAGTTTTTTTTATAAGCCTATTCCTACTGAAATCAACAAAGAAACATTTTATTTTTTATTGTCTTATTATTTTATAATTACAATAATATAAATATGTATATACATATGTCAGAATAACAATATTAAGTGGCAGAATAGAAAGCGAATTTCCTTGCAATTTACCATTTTCCTTTCTATGTATGGTTTTGGACTATTTGTTTGTTTGCTACTGTTTATTTGCTTTTTCTCGTCGGTTGCATTATTTTGTTGTTTCGTTTCGCTTTCCTTTCGCATTATCCATTTGTGAAACCAGGTTCGATAAGAATAATCCAGTTTGTATATTTTATTCTTTTCATAATTAGAGCTTTATTTATAATATTGTGGGTTAACCATGGCAACAATTTAAGGTTACACAATGGAGGTTTTTTATATAGATATTTTAGAAGTTCAGTTCTAGCTATGGGAATTTGGCTTAGTTGGCTCAAATCCGATCTAGACCCTCAAATTTTTATAATTTAGTTATTGAACAAATGTTTGAAAAAACTGTATTGGCATCAATTGTCATCCACCATAGGTTAAGAAAAATGTATTTGAACTTGATTGGATGAATAAAAACATATTTTATTAACGACTGAAAATTTGTACAAGATATATATCAAGAAAGAATGAGCTAATAGAAAAAATTGAAAAAGTAAGTTTAACAATAGTCAATTGTACCACCCAGATTGTAATTTATCTAATGAATATTTCTGGGCACAACTGTTTTTAACGTTTGTTCATATGAGTGTTTTGTTTGTACAATCCATACAAACACAGTTATATCTACAATATACAGTTATATCTTTAACACAAAAACCCGTTTTGAAGTTTTTGTTGGCTCAAGAAACTTCAATTAATATTCACTTCAAAGAATAATTACTTAATCATTCAGACATTGTTGGTAATGTAAACAAATATTTGTTTTCTTACTGTTTGTAGATGTGAAGAATATTTGCTCATTTTTAATGGGATCGTTGAGAGTACTCAAAAGTGAAGGTACTTCAGAGACTTGGCCCTTCCCACTTCTACCATGATTTTTTCAAAAAGCCAAGTTTTCCTAGCGACTCATTATTTGCGCCTTTCACGATGTGTTACGCTCAGCCTGATAAGTCGCCTACTCGTCGCCTAGCGAGGAGTAAAAAAAAGACAAGGAATACTTAAAAAGATGTCTGGTGCACCAGAAAGTGCTCAAGACCTAAAGTGCATATACAATACCTGATTGAATATTTTTCTTAGTCTTGCCCTTATTCCGCCAATTTCTCCCACCCTCTATCTTCCATAATGGCATAATAGTTATTCTCCATATAGAGAATAGGCCAGGAGTGATTCCTCTCAATTACTAAATCGTAAGGTTTATGCATCCACTCTATTCATGTCTGAATTTCAGTCCTTTCATAACTGATGATGGACAACTGACCGCTTAAATAAGAAACAAGTAATACAAAAAAAAAAAATTAAGTAAATTCTTAACGAAGTCAACAAAAAAAAATTGTATTATCTTTTGCTTATTTCCAGCTTATTTCTTTATTTTATTATTTACATTAATTTTTAACCTTAGAGTAACTATTTATGATATTGTGTGATAACCATTGTAAGTTTATTGTAGTACAATTTATATACATCTTCAAGAAATAAATGTCTAGGTATTGGAAAGTTGGCTCAATTCCAAAGCGTGCAAGATTCCGAATATGAAGATTCTCAGTTCAAATCCCGATTAGCCCCCCAAATTTTTATTATTTAATTATTGAATAAATATTTGAAACAACTTTATTAACATCAATTGTTATCCACTATAGGTTAAACAAAATGTATTTGAACTTGTGTCAAATGTATTTGATCTTGATATATTGAACATGTATCAGGAGAGTGTGAACTATTAGAAGGAATTAAAAAAAAACAAATTTATGTACACTTCCACATTATTGTTCATTGCAAGACCTCGCAGCAAGTAAACCATCAGCAAGTACAACCAGCAAGTTGTACCCTGATGGAGACCTATTTAGATAAACCATGATTCTGCCCCATGTTCCAGATCAGGAGATTTCAAGTCCCTACTCCTGCTTATAACTATCCATTATTTATTCTGTCTTTGATTGAAAATCTATGTAGTGTGTCTTTCCCATCATAAATACTGATTTTTAAGAATCTATATTCTGTTGAACTGAATTTTGTATTAATATTTATTTTTTTATATAGAAATATGCCTTATTTTGTCTATAACTCTATATGCCTTATTTCGCAATTTATTACATCTCTGCCTTATTTTGCCTACTTATAACATCTCTAATACACCGCAAAATGGCTAATTTTGCCTACAAAAGAATGTATTCTAAAAACTAATTATATCAATTAAAAAAAAAGTCAATTCCTACTTATATCAACAAAGAAACATTTTATTTTAGTTTCTTTTCATTTTATAATTACAATTAATACAAATAAGTGTATACATATGTCAGAAAATAGAAAGAGAATTTTCTTGCTTTTTTCCATTTTCGTTTTTATGATGTTGGACTATTATTTTTGTTTGTTACTATTTATACGCTTTCTTTTTTTTTGTTGGTTGGATTGTGTTATAGTTTCTGTTCGTCTTCCTTTTGTTTTATCCGTTTCGATAGTTTGTTTTGTCCGTTAAGGTTCAATAGTTATCCAGTTTGTTTATTTTATTATTATCATTCATTTTTAATCCTAGAGCATTATTTACTTTATGTTTGGTAACCATGGAAAATTTAAGGTTGTGCATTGGAGATTTTGACGACATGTTTATTTTACTATAATTAAAAACTACTTAACTAAGTGAATACATAGGGTTTACTTGCCCTCGTTCGTAAAATGAACGATTGTTTCGAAACGTGTCAGCAAGTAAGCCCTATGTATTCACTTAGTTCAGTAATTTTGAATTATAGTTTAATCAGTGAATTCAAGATGATTACATCAAGCAACATTATGTTTATTTTATTCTTTTCATTCATTTTTAATCTTAGAGCATTATATACGATATTGTGTGATTAGTATAGCAACAATTTAATGTGCTGCAATGGAGATTTCGACGACATGTTTACTTTGTTCTTTTCATTCACTTTTAATCCTAGAGCATTTTTTGGTAACCGTGGGAACAATTTAAGGTTGTGCAATGAAGATTTCAACAACAACCAGATGGGGGCAAGAGAAAAATTCATATACATCTTAAAGAAGTACATTTCTAGCAAGTTGGCTCAGTGCCAAAATGCTAGACTTTGAACATGAAGATACTGAGTTTGAATCCTACCTGGATTCTCCAAATTTTTATAATTTAATTATAGAATAAATATTTGAAATACAGGATTAACACCAATTGTCATCCACTATAGGTTAAAAAAATGTACTTGAAGTTGATTGGATGAACAAAAACGTATTTTATTAACAATTAGAAATTTGTACAAGATATATATCAGGAGAGTGTGAGCTAATAGAACGAATTTAATAATAAAACATGTATATGAAACTCATAGTATAGTGATATTTTTTAATCACACATACAAGTAATAATAATACTCGTACATACTGTAGCAAGAATCCTATTTGTGTATTTTGGGGAAACAGCTTTTGGAGATACAGTGGTTACTCTATTTTATGTGTAAGAGGTAAGGTAAATGCAAGAAAACAGTGTGTAAACGTGTGTTTTATACTAACCGATCAGGTTGTGTCGGTTTTACTATTTTACTTCACAATTAGTTCAAGTATTTTTTAAAAAGAGGTTTCTCATACATGTAATTATATTAATTTCACAAATACAGGTATTTAAGACAGTCTGATTATTGATTTCAATTAAATTGAATGATCTGTATTAATCAGACTTGTGTGAAAGATGTTTAACATGTCTTGAAAGTAATAATATTTTAAATAATAAACTCAATAACCACAAATTAACTTTATTTATTCATGTCTTGAAAGGTTTTAAAATTGTATTTTTTGTTACAGGGTGGCATTTCTCACATTGATGAACCACAGCAGTTGTCAAGGATTAAGGTTGGTTTTAGTGAACTCCAATACTATTATTTCTCTAATTTACAAAAAAAAAAACAAATCTATATTTCTCTAAGATATTTAGAAAAACAAAATTTGTCGCTGTAAATTTTTTAGAAACAGTTGATGTAACTTTAAAGTCCCCTTGGTCATAAACATTGAAATTGAAATAAATATAACTCATACTATTTTTTTTTTTGTAAAATCTGTGTAAGCTATAAAGGCGAGAAAATATATACAACCTTTTTTATTATAAAAATCAAAAACTTCTAGTATTCATTTACTTGAAAATGCATAACATGACTAAAGGAATATATAGTAATATAAATACATATTACTAAAACAAGAATGAACAGTAACAAAAGTTTTTCTAAAATTCATGAAATAATTTGAAACAATTTTTTTTATCATTGACACATCAAGTGTACCTTGCACATATTGCACACAGAACGGGGTCACGACTCAATACAATGTTTTCCACACACTTCACATCTACCTCTTTTTGAAACAAAATCAAAGGTTTTTTAAATTTTAGTACACCTGTTAACAGAATGTAATCATGTTCATACTTTTTTATATCAAATTGGAATCTTGGAGAAGCGGAAAAAGCCACTCCAGATAATTCTAATTGTTTATCTAAATTTACGTAAAGCCTACATAATCTACCTGACACTTAATATAAGTAGATATTATCAACAGGTAAATATTTAGATAAATAAATTTCCACTCTGAATGTTTTTTAAACAATTTATTATATAATTATTTGATATAAATTGTGTTTACTGTTGTTAATATTTATATTGGAAAAGGATTAGAAAATTGATGATGCTTCAATTGTAGCCTATTAAAACCACAAAGTAACATTATGTACTTTAAAAGGTTGACATCATACCTTCGGCTCCCTAGGTTTTACAAAGTAACATTTTTATGTTATATGATTATATTAACTAGCTGTCAAGTTTCTCATCATGAGGACCTGCTTAGATACTACTAAATTCATGGGATGAAAGTAACATAACCAAAAAAATATGAAAGTCTTCATACTGTATGTAATCTTACTTTTGGTTAATACTTCTAGTACAATTTAAATAAAAATCTTACATACGTTTTATTTTTCTTTGTATTTCCTATTTATTATTTATAGTTTGTAAAGGTTTAAGCTTTCTTTAAACAATATTGTTTTCATCTTTTACAGAAAATAATTAAACTTTTAATTTTATGTTATATATATTGTAGTCTTGAATTTTATAGTCCATTACGTTCGGTTGAATCTTATTAATCACTTAAACAATAGTTTATGACTATCCGAACTTTGAATTTAGTAAATTTGTTAAAACTTACTGAGACAGAACGTTTTCGATCGCTATGTGCCAATCTTCATCAGTGTCTTCAAACTTCGGATAGTCATAAACTATTGTTTAAGTGATTAATATATTGTACTGTAATGTTATTTAAAAAGACACCTGAAGCAAGTATTATTAAAAAAAATAGTTTTAAAGTAAATTCCTACGGAGATCATTATGATATTGCATGATAACCATGACAACAGTCTAAGGTAGTAAAATCGTATACATCTTTGAGAAACAGATTTTCAGGAATTGGAAAGTTGGCTTACTGCCAAAGAGCGCTAGACTTTAATCACGAAGGTTCTCAGTTCGAAACCAGATAGGCCCTAAAATTATTATAATTTAATAATTTAAATATTTAAAAAAAACTTTATTATCACCAATTGTCATCCACTATAGGTTAAAAAAATGTATTTGAACATGATTGGATGAATAAAAACAGGTTTCATTAACGTTTGAAAATTTGTACAAGATATATATATATATATATATTCTTGATATTTAACGTTATCCATTGTTTTTCCGTTGCACTGACTTTATGAAGTTAATATATTACTATGTAAGTAATTTTATCCACCATTAAGTGCAATAATTTTACCTTGAGTGTTATCACTCAAGGTAAAATTATTGCACTTAATGGTGGATTAAATTACTTACATAGTAATATATTAACTTCATATATATATATATCAGGAGAGTGTGAGCTAATAGAAGGAATTTAATAAGCTATAACAGCTCATGTGTGTGTCTTGGTCTACGTCGTGCTTGATAAATAAGCCATACACGCGGCCTGGTGTCTAGGTTTGTGTTGTACTTTATTTTCAAAACAGTATAAAGCGGGGTTTGTTTTAAAATCTGGATACGTGGATATTTGTTTTTGTAAGCAGGTGACAAATGTCTGTAAACATACGCAAGTTGAAAAAACATTTATATTTTCTAATCGCTCTATAACAGAAAAGAAACATGTATGAGTGTTAGCTAATAGACGGAATTAAAAAAATCACAAAATGCAAGATTAAATATTGCAAAATTAAAATTAAAAAGTTTCCATTCATTCTTGATTATGTAAAAATGTTATTGTATTTTGTATTTTTGTAAACCATAGGTCTTAATCTTTAGACAAATGTTTTGTGCTATGTTATATTCAACTCTTTTTTTATGAGGAATAGAGGAAATCATCATGACATTATTTCAAGTGTTTCAGTTCCGGAACATGTATATATTAGAAAAATGCATACAGCATTTCTTTCGGTTTTAGGATCGATTTACTGAAAAAGATCATCTGATTTGTTAAAATTCACTCTTTTCCTGTGAAGTTTTAGAAATTTTTACTCTGTGTGTACATTTTTAGAAATTTAAAATTTTTTTTTAAATGTAGACATTGTTTTGCTGTACCTTATTTAGTATTATATATTGTTTATTTGTTCTTTTTTAAACATTTCCTTCTTAAAGTCATAATTGTATTGTTCAATAACAGTTGCTATATTCAGTTTAAAGTTTAATAATATTTTGATATAATTAAAGAATAAAAATATGGTACAACTCACAAATATACAATTTTTTATTTCAAACGCGTTTCAACGACTAATTTGTCGTCATCCTCAGTGAAAATACACAAATGAAATTAACTAATATATATATATATATATATTAAACATAACCTATAAAGTTTTAGCAAAAGTAAAAAAAGTTTTATTTTTATTTTTGCTAAAACTTTATAGGTTATGTTTAATATATATATATAAATATATATATATATATATATATATATATATATATATATATATATATATATATATATATATATATATATATATATATATATATATATATATTAGTTAATTTCATTTGTGTATTTTCACTGAGGATGACGACAAATTAGTCGTTGAAACGCGTTTGAAATAAAAAATTGTATATTTGTGAATTGTACCATATTTTTATTCTTTAATTATAACTTTCATTCACAAGCCAGCTCGAATATTATTTATAATATTTTGATGTTTATTGTGGCAAATGCAAAATATAGTGGAATGCTTTCACGAGTCATACGGCACACAGCCTTTCTAATTAGGGAGTTAAAAATATTTTTTTTTATTTCAGTTAATACATAAATGAAAGGTATACAATTCTAAAGATAAGTTGTTAATAGAGTCTTTTAAAAAAAATTATAACTATTGTTTTGTTCAAAAAATAACCCACCAGTTGCTTACTTGATAACCTATTAAAGTTTTTAAACTTATTACATATTATATATTACAAACTAATTTATGTGATGTTATTCAAAATTATATAATCGATTCCAGTCTGAAGTACTTTATTGAGTTATATTATTCTGGCAGAAAATGGAAATATAATTTAGTTTAATATAAATGCTTGAAAGAAGTTGATGTTAAAAATGATTTTGTAATTTAATGTTTACAAATTCCTGGAAATATTTTTTGTTTTTAAAATAAATGTATAAACACTTGAAATAAAAATATTTTCCTGTTAAGTTAAGTATTAATGTGATATACTCATAATCAGGCTATAAAAATTATACTAAACATATTTTTGCAATTTATTTTTACAAGTTTTATGGAATTTTATGAATAACTGATCTACTGGTTTCATTTAATATTTTTGAAAAGTAATTTGATTTCAAATTTTATTAAACTTTGAGTAGGCCTATAGTATCTTTATTAAAAGATTTTATGTAAATGTCTGAAAAAGTGAAAATATTTGTGTTTCAGTTTCATTTACGTTTGCCTTGATTTATTAGTACAGTAGAATATCAGTAATCCAGATGTAAAAAATCCGGAGCATCGCAAATCCGGATCTTGGTTTCAGCATGCATGTCACTTGGCTATGTACACTATTTGTTCTTTCACTAAATTGTTTTGTATTTTCTAAGCCCTCTGACGTCTATTTTATAATAATTCCTGGTTTAATTCAAACCTACACGATGCTCTAAGCATTAAAATCCATTATAATTAATGAAATATCAATAATACACAGTAGTTTAAAGATAGTTTGAAAATACGGATAAATCATTAGTCGGATGGGTCCCGGTCCCAACTGATCTGGATTTTCAACGCTCTACTCTAGAGCAATTAATACTCTAATGTATCTAACAAATGTTATAACAATACTGCGCTAAGTAAGGTCATAATGGCAGTACTAATTAGTAATAAATAATAAGATTTAAAAGCAATTAGGAAAGGCCTTGTATTACGTTTGAGTATACAAGGTTTTAATAGTATTTTACAAATAAAAGTTTAAAAATTTTATAGTAACAAAACTTGAGGTGTTAATTGTTGTTTGCAATAAAAAGATTAATAAAAGCAATATCTTGATATTTACTGTGTAAAAAGATATTAGATTTGATATATTTAATGTTGCCATAAACAGTAGTACATTTGAATGAAACTGACATACTGAGTGCTTTGTTTATTACTTAGGTAATTAAATAGGAGATTACAATCAGTTGAATTTTTTGAATTGAGGATTGTTCTATTTTTATATGAATTTAGAATATGTATTGAAATTGGTTGTTTTAATTATCTTGATTTCATAGGGTTTTTAAGTATTTGCTTTTTAAAAATTAAGTGAAAACTGTAGCAACTTATTGTCCTGAATGTTTCATAGATAAAACCTAGCTACTACTCTTTTAATAGTGTTTTTAAAATTAGTTACTTAACCTGATTTTAAACTATTTAACTAAGTGAATATGTAATTGCTTACTTGCTGACGCATTTCAAAACTATCGTTCCTTATACGCAGCTAACCCTCTAACTTTAGTTACTTAAGTTTAAATGTTATATAGAAACAAGTAATATACATTTTTTTAAAGGCAGTTCCTACTTAAATCAACAAAGATTATTTTAGTTTCTTTTTGTTTTATAATGAGAATTAATATAAATTTTCATATAAATGTTAGAATAACAATATTAAGTGTCAAAATAGGAAGCAAATATTCCAGTTTCCTTTCTAAACTCTTTTTGGCAGGAGTTTTAGAAAAACAGGTAAGAAAATGTAAAAAAATAACGAGTTCCTCCTCTGAATGCGAAAGCAAACCTAAAAAATAAGGAGAGAGAAAAATACCACATAAAATTTGAGCTCATGGTGTAGGCACCTAGAGCTGAACCCTCTTTTAACAACGTAAAATATACATCAAAGAATTAAAGAGATTGTATCACAGTTGTTTCATTCTAAGAATATATTAAAACTTTAGAAACAATTTTAAAGGTTTCATAAAGGTAGAACAAGTACATGGATTTGCAGTTTTTGTGTTGTACAACTTGAGGTTTTTTAAAAATTACTAATATTGTTATCACTTGGCAGAAAATCACTACCTGCTGACATTTTTCAGCAGACACATTCCCCACTAGGTCAGTGGATTGTTCAATGCTGTGAGTCACGGACAAGACTGTTGCTCTGGTGTGTTGTGTTGGTGTGAGTCAACCTTTTGTGTTCAGTGAGACAGTATTGAACAATCCACTGACCTAATGTGAAAACCATCTGGTGAAAAATATCAGTAAGTAGTGGTTTTTTACTGATTAATACCAAAATTAGACAGTACATTGATTTATCAATATAATTAATCTTTGATTTGTATAGGTACAGCAAGGGTTAGGTACTCTTGATTTATTGCAGCACAGTGTTTAATCAATATATATTTTAAATCTACAATTTGCACTTGAAACTGTGTAAGGAATTAATTTTGTAATGGACTTTTCCAAAAACTGGGATTTAGTTACTGTCAACGTCAGCAATGCTTTATGCATAACACAAATATCCTATGGGTTTATAGTGTTTTAAACATTTTCCCACACTCTTACAATTGTTTGTTTACTGAAAATTTAAATTTAAAATTTACGTCAACAGGAACAGAAATACATTCCTTATACAGTTAACCTTAACAATATTTTCAGCCAGATATTTTGATTGATGTATAAATAGACTGATCATACACTTTTTTCATTTAGAGGGGTTTAGTGATTTGAGAAAGTGAAAGTGAAATGCAGACATTGAGATGAGGTTGCTGATCTAGGCTGGGAGATGCCCTTGGCACACATTCTGATGTACCTAATATTACTTCATCATATTTGCTGAAAAAACTTGTAGTTCCAGTTCATCATTATAAAAAATTGTACTAAGGTTTATTCCAGTCCAGCTCTAACTTACAGATCCAGAAGAAAAAAAAATATGGTTAAATAATTAAAACCTTTTTCTAAAAAACTATTTCTTTCCATCAATACACATTAAAATTTATTGGAGGGATAATTAGCTCTAATGTTTAATGAATTTGATAATTTTTTTTCTAATAATTATCTGCACTTTAATGAAACAATATTTTAAATAATAATTGTAAGGTTTAATATTATTAAAATAAAAACTTGTCGAATTTTTATCAAAATAAGTTTATAAAAACTTATGACACATGAAAGTAAATTTATAAAACAGTTAAATCAAAACATTGTTTAAAGTATTAAGCGATCTTCATTTCCATTTAAGCATAAGATTTCATTTTAATATTAGCATTAAATGTTTTGTTTTTAACTTTCACACGATGACTTAGGATAATATTATGCATTTAACGTTTATGTAGAAGCAGTGTCCATATTTACCATTGGAAAACAGAACTTATGGAACTAGATTCAGTTTAGAAGATAGATGTTTCTACTTTTATTGCTTGGATACCAGCTTGGATAAAAGTGTACATTATAAATTTAAAGTATTATGGAACTATGGTATGACCTGAATTAAGTTTTAAATTGGACTTTTAGAATAAAGATTTTGTTAAAAAGTTAATAACATTTTTTTTAACTAGCCATAAAATACTAGATCACATTCTTAGGCTGTAGCTCTGTTTAGGATCAAGTTTGTATAAGGAAGTGCTTGAAGAAGTTACAAAAAATGAAGTAATCAAGTTTTATTGTTTAGAAGATAAATAAGACAAATTATATATTGTATTTACCTGTCTTGAAAGGACAGACAGGGAGAAATGAATCCAATGTGTGCCAAGGCTGTGAAGCAGCCATGACCATTTATTCATTTACAAGTGCACAAAATTAACACTTATTAGTAAACTCGTATGAATCTTGTCAAATGCGTCACTTAATAATCAAAGGGTCATGCACTTATATAGATAGTAGTATTTGCAAGATTGAATTAGATATATATATTGGCAATGAATTTTTTGTTTTTAATGATAACTCTGTACTTAAAGTTAACAAGTTCAAAGTCACTCACTTTTAATTGGAAATAGTATTGTGAAATAGAAAAACTTATGGTAAAAAATCTTATAAAAAAAAAATTATATAAACTAAAACTCATTTTTTGCCTCTTGAGAACAATGTAGTCTTTTGACAAATAGTCTTAAAACGTTTGAACCTATTTTCTATTTGTGTATCAGGATTAGGTACAGAATGTACTTTTCCTTTGCTACTGAGAAACTTCTGTATGTGTATTAGACTTAGACTTTCTATGTAAGAGAGTCATTAGAAAGCAAAACAAGATAACAAAAAGAAACTTATGTTTGATTCTGATTTTGAATTGCATAGAATTACATATTTTTCAAAATCATTTGAATAGTTTCAGAAAACAAAAGTGTACTTGTGAAAGCTTTTGGACTAACGAGTAAAGTTTAAGTAGATATGGCATTGATAAATGCAGTTTGAGGTCATAAACAAATGAATATCAATATGATAACATTTACTGTTCTCAACTGATCATGGCATTCATAAATGGAGTTTGAGGTAATAAACAAATGAATATCAATATCATAACATTTACTGTTGTCAACTGATCCTATAGTCCTAATATTACCAAATGCCTCCTACAAACATTTCCATTACTGAATCAATTTGTTTCTTTCATTATTGCCTCAACGTGTGTGTGTGCGTAATTTTTCAAAAACATTTTTCTATGAAATAGAGTTTGCAGTAATATTATTTTCTATATCTAAATGTGTTGATGGAAATAAATTCAAGAACTTAATGTTTATCTTATATTATTTGTTTCTATCTTAAATACAAGATGCAAAGCATGAAGTTCGGTTGATCTTTCCTTCTAAAGCAGATCCGAATAAAATTTTGTTTTTAACTGGCAAAGTTTAACCACATACTCTCTACAATAAACATAAGTGACATAAGTTTTATTTTAAATTTTTGGAATTGCCTATCAATTCTGAGTTTAAAGTGCTCTCTAATTAATAATACCCACTATGTCATCAGAATTCAATTCTTTGAATATTATCTTGTCAAGGACTAAGCTCATTCTCCCATATAAGACTGAAATACGTTGTTTTTGGTGTGTTATAACACTTATAACCATGTTAAAAGAGATGATTATTAAAATCAATGCCTTACTTAGTGGTGGCTATAGGCTCTGAGGATTTTTTATTATTATTAAACCACAGTTTATTTTATATAAATAGCAATACATTTTCTACCAGAAACACATGTAATAAAATTTTATTTGTTTAATTTATTGTGTCTGCTTTGCTATATATTATTTTATTTTTTTAACTTCAGTATGTCTGCATGTGATCATGATTAATTTGAATTGTTAATATTATTGTGATTGTATAGAACAGGGCTTCCCAAAAGTTTTGTTACCACGCCCCCTCTTCTTGAAATCTAAGCCTGCCACGCCCCCTCCACTTTACACTATAAATAAATGGTATAAATATACACACACACACACACACACACACATATATATATATATATATATATATATATATATATATATATACATATATATATATATGTATGTATGTATGTATATATTGTGTTTTCTCTTTGATTGACAAAGTCCACTGTGTCGTTGACATATTTCATTGGTTAAGTGCTTTTATGTGTTTCTATTTCAAGACTACAGAGTGGACTATTACCAAGGTAAGTCTGTCAGTCTCCTAATCCAAAATCTCTCTCTCTCTCTCTCTCTCTCTCTCTCTCTCTCTCTCTCTCTCTATATATATATATATATATATATATATATATATATATATATATTTATATATTTTGTGTTTTCTTTTTGTGTTTCCCTTTCTTTTGTGTTTTCTCTTTGATTGACAAAGACCGCTGTGTCGTTGACATATTTCATTGGTTAAGTGCTTTTATGTGTTTCTATTTCAAGACTACAGAGTGGACTCTTACCAAGGTAAGTCTGTCAGTCTCCTAGTCCATAAAATCTAAATAATCTTTACCAACCAAAACTTACCTAAATATGTACAGTATATAAAACAAATGATTTATTTATACATATTTTTATAAGAAACATGATATAACATTTCAAGTTTTAATTTGCAAGGTAAGAAGGAAAATCTGTTAATGAGATGGATGAGCTTTTTTTTCACTATCATGTCTATTTGAAGTTGTATTTTAGTAAGGGTACATCCCAAGTCATTAGTAACATCAAGTTTTTCCTGTATTTTGTTTTTATTACAATTGCTGAAAATACTTTTAAGGATAAGTAGGTGCTTGAAAAAGACAAGTATAATCGAAGACTTCTAAGTGTTTTATCCAAAATCAAGATTTGACCATTTTGGCGCTGTTGCCACATTGAACGGCAAACATTTGTTTCCCCGACACATTTATACTATTATTCTTTTCAAGCTGTCATGTTCATTTAATTTCAAGTTTACACAATTTTGACAACCTTTACTTATATTTCTTTTATAAATGGATACATTTCATTACAATTTTTTTGTACATCATGGTCAATAAAATTGCCTATGCAAAAAAAATCTGCGATGATAATTTAGTTTTAAATTTTGGTAAATTGTGTACTTAAATTTTAACTAAATGAGAATTTATCTTATTTTTTTCCAACTCATTAAAAGTTTTAGAGTATGCAAATTTATATTTCTATCCTGTTTTTATTTTAAAATCTATTTCATATTTTGCATGTGGCCTTCCAGAATTATTTATGTAAGTTGGCTCACAGATTAGGCCTAGTAAGAATTAAAGAATATTTTTAAGTATTTAAAAACAAAACATCAACAAAGACTTGGTCAGTGAAAATGTTATGACACCTGTTGTAATAGATAACCTATTAATCAATGATATCACAACTTCTGAAGTGTTTATTATATAAAAGTAGGCTACTTATAGATACATGTCTCAATAGATTTAAAATAAATATCTTGAGAGGAACATCCAATAAAGCTTTGTTATGACAATAATAAAAACTATATTTTGCTTATTTCAAACACTTTAATAAATGTTTAGTCCTAAGCATGTCATTATTAAAATATTTAACATTGTTAATCACTTTTACATTAGTTTATGACTACTGAACTTTAAATTTTTGAAAACTTACAGAGACAGAATGTTACTGGTCACTCCGTGGCGATCTTCATCAGTATCTTCTGCTTAGAGTTGTTAGGTTATGCGATGATAGTTTTAAAGGCAGGTTTTTGATAGTATCAAAGAGTATGTGTGATTTTATTGGGTTTGTTTGTTTAATATGCTTGTATTTTGTGTGTTTGTAAATTTCATATTGTTCTAGTGTGTTGAGATGTGGTTCTTTTTTGTTGATGTACAGATTTCTTGGTCATAGTAAATGTCTTTATATTTGTGTCCTGTATGTTTTATGTGATTATAAAATGCTGAGTTGGTGTTCTGTTTCCGTTCCTCAACTCTTTGATTAAAGCTGCGACCTGTTTGCCCAATGTTGAATTTGTTGCACTTGTTGCATTTACTAATAACTAGAAAGCATTAGTTTATTTTTTAATGTACTGTGTAAGCTACAAATATTTTTATTCCTTCAGAATTAATCTAAACCTACCACTCTAAAATTACAAGTTAGTATTTGAGTTAAAAAACACGATCAAAGTCTTTCAAACCAATATTATCGAAATAAAATTTCTTGAACTAACTCGTTTTGAATACTAATTATTAAATTTTAGAAAATTTCCCAGTATTTGTTACATTTGTAGGCTTATACAAGAAAGTTTTCAGAATTTAGTTTAGGCATGTACAAGTAATATGTGTACTGAAAATATATTATGTGTAAGCTGGGAAAAATTTCCTGCAATTAATCACTATTTAGTAATCTTATTTTAAACCACCAGTTAGTTACAAAGTTCAATTTAAATAATGTATCTGTTTATGTTTATTTGACCAATCAATGAACCAACAAGCTATTTGTTCATTTGTCTAATCTTGTTTATTGACCTTGAATAAATCTCTTTATCATTATTTCAAGTTTTTGTTGCATTTGAAATCAGTACATTAAAATATATAGCCTAGACTAAACAGCTGTTGTTCAAGTTTACTGTTATACAGAGGTCAAGAGTATCTCTAGTCTACAGATTACTTATAACGTTTTTATTGATTCTGTGAAGTTATTATATCAAAAAAATATAATGCTAGAAGGAAATGAAATATTACTACAAAGTAAAGATAATATTTACCAATTGAAGATGAGTTCTTAGTATTTTTGTATTTAGTAATATACAGATTTACAGATTTAATCAAATTAAATCTATAAGATCAAAATATATTTCATGTATTTTGTTAAAATTTTTATTGAATAGGGTTTGTAAAACAAAAATTTAGTTATAGATATTGACACACACACACACACACACACACACACACACACACACACACATATATATATATATATATATATATATATATATATATATATATATATATTTTAAAACAACATAGGTTATTCAAATACAAGAATATTTATTAATTTGGATATAAATTAATAAATATTCTTGTATTTGAATAACCTATGTTGTTTTAAATTATTAAACAAGAAAACGTATTATATATATATATATATATATATATATATATATATATATATATATATATATATATGTGTGTGTGTGTGTGTGTGTGTGTGTGTGTGTGTGTGTGTGTGTGTGTGTGTGTGTGTGTGTGTGTGTGTACATGAATATAAAATGTTTTCTTGTGTAATAATCTAAAACAATTGAAGTTATTCAAATACAAAAACTATTTGTATTAACAAGAATTATATTAACACATGCAAATATATATATATATATATATATGAAGTTTATTGAATACAAAAACTTGACTAATGTTACAGTTTTTGGAGTCCTGGGAAATATTTCCCTTTATTAACTCAAATCACAACTGATATACAGTATGGGTTTTAGAGAATAATGTAATGGTGTTTATATGGTTTTATGAGATTTTATGAGGAATTTAGGCTGTTAAATAGCATGAGTGTATTGTACTGTATGTGTGAGTGTGATTAACAAATGTTTCAATGCCCTACCAAGGAGAAGCAGACTATCAGAAACTACTGCAAGGAATTTAGCAGCTTTCAAGGCATTACATTGAACGAAGTATGAAACAACACGTACACACTGACATTGACACACATTTACAATTACATTACCGTATATATTTTTATATATTCTCACAGGCTAGGCAAAGTTGCATACCTGAAGGGCTTAAGTAGTATTAAAAACACTGAAAGGGAATGATAGATATAGAACCAAAAAGAGAACTATGTGTACTTGCATATTATATGGTGGGCACTATTGCAGAGGGATTGTTTTTTACCGGGCTCCAAAAATGACTACATAAAACATGCCTTAGAGCCATATTCGTAACAGTTTTTTGTTTTACATGAAAGAGTTTTTTTTATCAAATTAAAGTTGGGTAAAAAATTCAGTACAGAGTAGTAAGAAATATATATATATATATATAAATATAAAATACATTTTCTTGTTTAATAATTTAAAACAACATAGGTTTTTCAAATTAATAAATATTCTTGCATTTGAATAACCTATGTTGTTTTAATATATATATAAAGAACAAAAGTCAAAATACATGTATTTTGACTTTTGTTCTTTATTAATACACAAGAAAACATATTGCGATATTTATATATTTATATACACATACAGTGGAGTCATGTTAGTCCAAAATGAATGGGACCAGATCCATTTTGGATTAATGAATATTTCAGATTAAGCAAAATTATAACCAAAATAAACATAATTAATATATACAATGTACAAAACAGTACTAAAATGCTACCGTGTATCCTAAAACACTAAAAATATGTTACAGTACAGTATTACGACAATAATTAAAACGTTATGAGCACAAGCTTACTCAAATTCATACATCATATTGTTCGTGGTGTTCTTAGGAACATGATTCACTTCTAGCTAAAATAAATGGGTCGCTCATCTGTTCGTACATTTGACAACAGCAATTAGTTAGAAGAGGAATCATGTGACTTAACAACAATTTTTTTTGCTAGTGTTTTTTTTCTTGAATTAGCATCTAGTATTTGTGTTAGTATACTGTTTTTTTATGTGAATTTAGTAAAATGTCTTCAAAATGGAAGCATAATACGGTTACACTACAAGACAAACTTGAAGTGTTAGGCTTAGACAATAGTGAAAGTGCGTCAAAAATTGAACAGTGTTGTAACAACAAGTAAGATACTGGACAACATCTTGACGATAGTAAAGGCGAAGGAGACGACGACAGCCAGCAAAGGGCTTCCCACTCAGATGCTGCGACTGTCTTTGATGTAGTGCTACGTACATAAAACTACAGTCCACTTTGACTGTTAGCGTTAGAGTGATTTTGCTTCAAAAGGTGTCCTTCTCTTAACAAAAAAGCTTAAAAGACTTTATTAAATCTGTATAGTTTATTACTACATAATAATATAGTTTTGTTTTGTTTATCACTCTGCCTATTTTTGAAACATGCTGGAATTTTGGGTACATAATACATTTAATCACTGTTCTTAATTTTTTTTCCTAAAAATATCGTAATTTCTGATTTGGATTATCGGGACTCCATTGTGTGTATGTATGTATATATATATATATTTGTAACTTTGCAACACTGTTTTCTTGCATTCACTTATCACTTTCACTATATGTACTTAAACAAGAATCTTACTTGGTATTTATGCGAGTTAACTTTCAAAGATTGGTGGTATCTCCGTCATCGGGCATCACTGACCCGGAGCTGTGTGGAATTCCCGTTGTCACAAGGTGTGGTGTACCGTTATGTTCTATTTTCGGATTCACTGCATTGTGCGAGTCTTTTAAGTTTGTCTTGGGGTTAATTTTGTCTATTAGGTTGAATAATTTATAGTTTTTTGATTTTATTTGTATTTCTTCATTTATGATATTATTTTTATGTTTATAAATTTGTAGTTGATCCCAGATTGTCATTTTGAGGCCTTTTTGTACTTTTTTTATTAGTTGTACGTTTTTTAATGTGGGGAATGTGTGTTTGTTTTTGATGGCGTGTGTAGCTAAGTTTGAGTTATAAGCTTCAGGTTTGATGTATGCATTGAGATGTTCTTGATATCTGTCTTTTAATTTCTTTTTTGTTTGGCCTATGTATATTTTATTACAGTCTGGGCATTCGATTTTGTATATTCCGTTATTAAGTGCACGACATATTTTTCCGGTTGGTTTATTCTATTGATTATGTTTCCAATGTTTTTGTAAGCTATGTTAATATTATTATTGTTTAGTGTTTTAGTTATACCTTTTATGTTGTACCCTGTATATGTGAATGTGGCCCATTTTGTTGTTGTTTGTAGTTTGATTTTAGGTTGTTTTAATTTATTTAATATTTTAAATTCTAATTTATATAGTTTTTTTATTGTATCAATTTTTTAGGGCTATTTGATATATTATTTGTTTTTCTTTGGCTTTTTCTTCATTTTTTGGAGGCAGTTTCAGCATTCTGTATAAAAGTGAGTTGTAAGCAGCCATTTTATGTTGTGGGGTTTGGTATTGTATTAATGGTTTGTGTGGGTTTCCTATAAATTGAGTATTCAATGTTACTTGTATTTCTGGTTATTGTTAGGTCTAGATAGGTTATTTTATTGTTTATTTCTTCCTCCATGGTGAATTTTATGTTATGGTGTAAGTTGTTGATTTCATTTAGGATGCTATTATTATCTCACAAAATAAAGCAATAAATAAATATAAAATAAAGCATAAATTTTATATAAACTAAATAAGAACAGTAGAATTTATTCAAAACTTTGTGTCTAGATACATAATGAAAAATATTGTTGAAATACTTGAATTTTGTAGTCCATTACGTTTGGTGAATCTCAATTATATTTATATTTTAATGTTGAAGTGATTAATTGTTTAAATACTTTTTCTAGCAAATAGTTTTCTTACTTGATACCTATAACCCTTATCTATAGGTACAGTTCTTTTATTAGTCTCAAAATATATTTAAGAGGTGAATATATGAAGAAAATTGGCTATTTTTTATTACCTTCTTGTAATTAAGAATTAGAACATTTTTCAATTATGGAAGTATTTCATTAAAAATCAAATGATGAATTTGTTTGTCTTTATTACTCTATTTCACTTACTTAGAAAGCTAACATTTAACAGTCAATAATAACCAGGGTTCATCTTACAGGAATAAAACTACTTAGTTCTCAGAACCTCCTTCTTGTAACAAATAGAAATATCAACTAGCTTCTTAAAATATAGCACATAAGCACATATCTCTCACAGGATCTGTTGCATTTAAGCTGATTGTAAAGACATCTGTATGCTGCTCGTTTTTTCTGGGATTATTTCTCAAACAATGACACAAAAACAATTTCTCTGGGATGTTTTCAAAAACAATTTCATCCTTTTAGTATTTGTAGCTTATTTATAATCGTGAATTTTGTAGTCCATTACGTTCAGTGAATCTTAAAGTGACTTATTTATAAATTATACATTCCCAACGTAAAATTATTCACAAATTTTTTTACACATTTCTTGTAAGAGGGTAAAAGTTTTAATGTTGTATACATAGTTTTAGATTCTTAAACTATTAAAAGAATTTCAACAATTCTTTATAAATAGATAATTAATTTTACAAAATACCCATAAAATAACTTTTTTATTTGTTAACCTCTAAATAAGTATTTGAAAATGAGTATAAAAATTAACGGATCATTGATATAATATTTGAAAACATTCCACGTTAGATTATCTTTACTGATTTGAAACACATTGCTACAGGATCAGTTTGCTGATTGATAAAACTAACACTAATGAAAGTCATGAATTTACGCAAAATAAAAGTCGATTCAACTGAAGTAGCAAGGGCTCTGTTACCGCTATTTGGTAATAATATAGACCTCAGTCTTTTTGAAATATTTTTACTAAAAGTTAAATAAATTATATGAAAGCAAAAGTTTCATAAACCTTATATAATTGATGATTCTTATGAATGTTACGCTATTTAAAGTTAACCACTAAACAACAAGACCTTGGACGAATGCCATGCATTTTAAAGTCGATGACTACTAATAATAACAGTTCTATTGTCCATTTTTCATATTTATTATTTTTGTTGCAACAGCCTTTTAAAGTTAGAGAAAATGAATCGTTACATGACTTACACACATTTATTTAAAACAGTTTGTGTTCGAAGGCAAAAATATAAAAACTTTTACCACTACACTTATCTACTATAAATTTAGTTTCATTCTTGACTACTTTAAAAAAAAATCTAGAAAAATGTTGATGAATTTCTTCAACATTTACTAAATTTAACATTAATTTTGTTAATCAATACACTCAAAGTTATAATTTGAATACATTTGCAAGATTATGTTGAATCAAACTTAGTTTTTTATAAGTTTGTTATTCGGGTTTCATTTCCAAAATTATTTAAGGAATTACCTCTTTATCGAATATTTTTGTTCACTATGGTGGTGAACATAAAGAAGTAATTCCATAATTATTACTATAGATAAAAAATACGTAACAACAAATAATTCACACCAAGAAATCTTCCTTTGATAATTTTAATATAATTATCTGACAAAATTGGCAGTTCACCATAATGTGAGTAATGTGAACAGCAATTAACAGTTTCGATGTGACAGGGTGGAAAATATTTATAGGTTATGGGGCCTCCATAGTTCTGACAGATAATGCTTATGAATAATAAGACGATCGTTGGATAATTTTTAAATGTTATCCAATGGATAAAAATTGGCTTTTAATTTTCTAATACCTTAGTCTTTTATTAAATTAAAATTGTATGGATATTCAAAATTTTATTTCTTGTATACTTTACATGTCATAAGATTTAGTTGTATTATAAATCATTTTACTCCTTTTATGGAGAACTAATCTGTTTGGGATATGTAACACAAATTGTTATGTGTAAAATGATTTGTAATCTTGTGTTTACTAATTATTATCAATACATTAAACAAAACACATCGATTTTTCTCCAAATAGTTTATATATACTTTTAGAGTAGCTATGATAAAGTTAAAAGGTTATTTGAAATTTGTTTAATTAGGTGTTACATTGGTAATAATTTGGTTTGGCTTTAGGCGTGTAAAAAAAAAGAATAACACTAGTAGAAAAAAGAACAACATATTCAAATCCAAGACTTTTTTGACTTCCACTGTTTTTTTTTTAAATTGATATTTAATGAATGAAATAGTTACACCATATATGCAAAGTATGATACTATCAAGTAAATACTGATTTTTTAAATTAATCTTTGTGAAACCAATGTATAACAATTATTATTTTATATTAATCTGGTTTCACTTCATGATTCAAACTTCATTGTGGAATACTGAATAATATAGAATATTTATATTGTAGTTGTATTTTCTGTGATATTTCATGTGCGTACTAATTGAAAATAGTTTATACACAACACTTCAAATTACATATTCATATTATTTGTGATAGACCAACATAATAATACATAGTATTTGTGTGTAGATTTTTCTGTGTTATGCAATGCTGTACAGAAAACCATTACAAAACTGATTGATGACTTATTGTGTAACATCTCAAACATACTAATAATTTCGAACCTAGGTTGTGTAGAATAGGCTTATTATGTAATAATGGAACACCAAGTAACAATCAATAATTTATTTTATTATAGCTTTTTTATATTCATTGTTGCTGATTAACGACGATGACTACCATTATTAGTATAAGAAAATAAATTATTGTTTGTGAGTTTATATGATTATTCAATTATAGCAAGGATGATATATATGATGATAAATAGTTATAATCTGGAGTACATCTGTTCATTCTGCAGTGCATAAAATCGCAGTTCCGATGTTTCGCTAGAATCCTATCCAGCATTGTTGAGGTGAACCCAACAACAGTTGACTCGCTCTTCAACTGTTGTTGGGTTCACCTCGTCAATGCTGTGTGGGATTCTAGCGAAATGTCGTCTAAACGGCGATTTTATGCACTGCAGAATGAAGGGATGTACTCCAGATTATAACTATTCATCATATTTTTCCATCTGTGAAGGAATACGTATCAGCATATATATATATATATATATATATATATATATATATATATATATATATATATATATATATATATATTAAAAACAACATAGGTTATTCAAATACAAAAATATTTATTAATTTATATCCATTAATTATGTATTGTTTTAAATTATTAAACAAGAAATCGTATTTTATATATATATATATATATATATATATATATATATATATAACAACTAAGGTTATTCAAAGACAAGAATTAATTATTAAATTTTATTCAAAGCTTTTCATTCATAATCAGTACTAACATTATCAGGAATGAATAATACAATAATGCAATTAATCACTTAAACAATAGTACATGACTATCCGAACTTTAAATTTTATAAATTTGGTAAAATATAATGAGACAGACGTATTCAATCACTATGTGGCGATCTTCATCAGTGTCTTCTCATCGAAAACGTTCTGTCTCAGTGAGTTTTATCAAATTTACAAAATTTAAAATTCGGATGGTCATAAAATATTGTTTAAGCAATTAATAAGATTCACCAACGTAATGGACTACAAAATTGAAGAAGACAATAATGCAAGATATAAAGTATGTTAAATTAGAAATAGCTTGTTCCCAAATTTATACAAATTGCCAAGTTTATCTTGGTGCCGTAACATTATAGACATTTAATATAGTATCATATTTAGAATGTATTTTTTATTTGTTCTTTTATTAATTTGTTATTAATACTGTATTTATAGCTTTCGAATGCTTCATATATGTTCATTCTTAATGCCTTACTAATTACTTTTATAACTCATATTTTCTATATTTGGAAATTGGTGCTTATTATTAATAATCCAGAAATGTATAAATCAAATTTTGCAAATCATAGGCATTTTGTTAATAATAAGCACCAATTTCCAAATATTGAAAATATGACAGTTATAAAAGAAATTTATAATGGATTAAGAATGAACATATATGAGGCATTTGAAATATATAAATACAGTGATAGTAACAAATTAATAAAAGAACAACTACATTTTATATTCATTGTATATAATGTTACGGCAATAATATAAACTTGGCAGCTTATATATATATATATATATATATATATATATATATATATATATAAAAGAACATAAGTCAAAATACAAATACAAGAATTATAATTGAATTTACAATTCAAAGCTTTTCGTTGGCTAACAGTACCAACATCATCAGGAATATTAAACAATTCAATTGTTGGTACTGTTAGCCAAGGAAAAGCTTTGAATTGTAAATTCAATTATAATTCTTGTATTTGTATTTTGACTTATGCTCTTTATTAATACACAAGAATACATATTGCGATATTTATATATATAAATATATATATATATATATATATATAGGTTAGTTCTAGTAGAGCTTAAAGCTTATTTAGGAATTTTTGGACTTGATAGGAGACTGACAGACTTACCTAAAGGCAATAGTCCAAAACTGCAATTTCTTGGAAATAAGCACATATAAAACACATATAAAACACTTAATACACTTTTATTTGAAATATTTCGATCAACATTATCTTCTTCAGTCAAGAAAGAGAAAAAAAGAGTCTTTTTTTCTCTTTCTTGACTGAAGAAGATCATGTTGATCGAAATATTTCAAATAAAAGTGTATTAAGTGTTTTATATGTGCTTATTTCCAAGAGATTGCAGTTTTGGACTATTGCCTTTAGGTAAGTCTGTCAGTCTCCTATCAAGTCCAAAAATTCCTATATATATATATATATATATATATATATATATATATGCTGATACGTATTCCTTCACGGATGGAAAAATATGATGAATAGCTAGTATCTGGAGTACATCCGTTCATTCTGCAGTCCATAAATTCGCAGTTCCGACGTTTCGCTAGAATCTCATCCAGCATTGACAAGGTGAACCCAACAACAGTAGAAGAGCGAGTGAAGAGCGCAGATAACTCGGCTCCTATATACTGTTGTCTTCTACTGTTGTTGGGTTCACCTCGTCTATGCTGGATGAGATTCTAGCGAAACATCGGAACTGGGAATTTATGGACTACAGAATGAACGGATGTACTCCAGATAGTAACTATTCATCATATATATATATATATATATATATATATATATATATATATATCATATGTAAAATGCGGTGATATGTTTTCTTGTAATATAGTTAATAAATTAAAAATATTTCAAAACCAAGAATACTTTTAATGCATATATTATTCAAAGCTTTTTGCCAATAAAACAGTACCAGCATCTTCAGGAAACGTATAATGTATATGATATATATTATATGTATATATAAAATCACCCTGTTCTAATATAGTAATGTAAGAATAATATTATAATATATTATATTGTACAACAAATATTTAAAAAATACGCAGATAAAAGTTATTTTAGTTTGTAAGGGTAATTAGCAGTATCGATCATGTGGCTCTACCATGGTTTGGTGACTCAGTAGTACTGACTCATTTGACAAACACATTTTCACTTTGTGAATTATAAGCCATTATATATATTTTATGTGTTGTTTAAATTGGTTCTAGAACAATGGAACGACTAATGTAATAAAATGACTAATGTCTCATGTAATTTGTTGTCTCTACACTAAACAAACATTTGTGATTACTTTTTTCAAAAGTACCAACAAATAAAACGAATAAAAAGATACACATACCTCACAAATTAATCATTTATTGACTCATACGCGTTTTAATGACAAAGTCATCATCATCAGTGAGTGTTACTACTACAAACTCTAACTTACAACTAAGGTGAAAGTAATGTTACAAATATTTAAAAAAAAAGTAATAATATTCAATCAGTAACGTGTTTACATTATAAAAAGACAGTTGATTGGGGTGAGAAAAGAACTGATGTTTATTAATTTAAAAAGCATCAGTTAGAATCGAACAACGTTAAAAACTTGAACGACGTTAGAATCGTTAGTTCAAATCTTTTCTTTCACTAAACTATTGTTTTATTTATAATTATAATTTTTTGATGAATTATACCCATATTGGATGACAATTGATGTTAATACAGTTTTTTCAAATATTTATTCAATAATTTAATAATACAAATTTGAAGTTTTTGGTCGGGTTTCATTGTTTTCGAAGACTAGCATCCTTTGGCACTGCGCCAACTTTCCTATAGGTAGTAATCTTTTTTTCAAAGATGTATATGAATTTTTCTTTTGCCCCATCTGGTTGTCATCGAAACCTCTATTTCACAACCTTAAATTGTTACCATGGTTACTACACAATAGCATAAATAATGCTTTAGCATTAAAAATGAATGAAAAGAATAAAATAAACAAACTGGATTAACGATATCAAACCTTGCTTCACAAACAGACAATGAGAAACGAAAGTGAAAAGAAACTGCAACACAATGCAAGTGATAAAAATAAAGAAAGCTTGTAGATAGTAACAAACAAAAATAATAGTCCAACACATTACATAGAAAAAAAACTGGAAAAACAAATAGGAAGGAAATTCTCTTTCTATTTAGCCACTTAGTTTGGTTGTTCTGACATACATGTATATACATATTTATATTAATTGTAATTATAAAATAAAAAGAAACTAGAATAAAATTGTTCTTTGTTGATTTAAGTACGAATTGACTTTAAAACAAAATTTTTATTTGACTAGTTATTGTATAAGAGAATTAATTGTTTTATTAGAATAATTTTAATAAGTTATAATATTTAGCATAGTAATTTTAGATACGATTTTTCAAAATAACAGAGATATCCTTTCATTAATAACCAAAGCATTTTAAATCTACCTGATGAAAATTAAAAAGAATCAAAAGATTACAAATTCAGGTGTAACCACAATGTATATGAATTATTATCACTAATGTCTGTAAGTTTTATTTAATGTTTAGTAAATACTTTTAGTAATAATTGAATACATTTAATTTTTAACCTAAATACTTTTCAAACTATATAGCTCTAATATCCTAAAGTATATTTTTTATTACCTTAAAAAAATTTCAATTATTCTATGGATGAATAACTTCAGAACTACAGGTTCGACCTTAAAACAGATGCTTATAGGTCGTCCAAGGTCAGTCAGACAACCAGACAATGTTCAGCGAATGAGACCAGCTGCACTGAATAGTCTACATTGACCTTCTCGGAAACAAACTGCTGCTCTTCAGCCCTGAACTCAGAAGAAAATGTTTGATCCTGGAAAAAAAGTCGTTCCAACAAGATGGAGCAATTGATCGTTCAGCTAATATGATCATGGACTTTTTCAGGAAAAGGTTTCTTAGCCGTGTCATTTCTTGCAATGGCGATATTGTTTGGCCAGCCTTTGGGAATACCTCAAGGAAAGTGTAGACCAGCAAACCTCGCTCAATACAAGAACTGAAATATGGCATAAGCCAAGTAATTGCCACCATAACAAGTGAGATGTAAGGAAAAATGTTTTTTGACAGTTTCACTGTGAGACTAGGAGAATGTATGGCACGGAACACCATTTAAATGATGACATTTTTAAATCTTAAAAGTTATCATGTACTATTTTATTCCTGATTTCCATTAATTGACATTTGTTATAGTTCTTAAAAAATAATAAATATTTACAAAGGTTTATTAATACCGCAAATATTCTTATTTAAAACCCATCAGGTTTTTTGCTGCATCATGTATATATATATATATATATATATATATATATATATATATATATATATATTTATTTATTTTGATATTTTACGTTGTCCATTATTTTTCCGTTTCTGACTTTATGAAGTTAATATATTACTATTGTAAATACTTTTATCCACCACTAAGTGCAACTCATTATAGACGCAACTCAGAGAAAATGTGTGTAACGTCAACAAATACCAATATCACGGACCGAACATCAACTCCAGAAAAGTCAATCAGTGTCTCGACAATGGTCAAATGACCGAACACACTTTAGGTGCCTCATCATAAAAAGTGAAATTATTGCACTTAGTGGTGGATAAAAGTATTTACAATAGTAATATATTAACTTCATATATATATGATTTAATATGATTTAATTTTGTAAAACCTATTTTATTAGATAATTATTTTCCTGAAGATGCTGGTACTATTTTATCGGCAAAAAGGTTTGAATAAATATTCATTAAAAGTATTCTTGTTTTTGAAATATTTTAAATTTATTAAATATATATATATATATATATATATATATATGTATATATTTAAGGATGTTGGTACTGTTTACCAACGAAAATCTTTGAATATACATTAATAAATATTCTTGTATGTGAATAACCAATGTTGTTTTAATATATATATATATATATATATATATATATATATATATATATATATATATATATATATATATATATATATATGTATGTATATATATATGTATCTATCAGAGTGCGGCAGCATAACTTCCTTTTTTAAAAACTCAATAAAACTATTGTATGCATCTGAAAATATTTATTTATTTTTTATAATGTAGGTACATGTCTAATGTTTTTATTTACATTGTTTTGAAGATCAAATCTGTTAGGTGACGTCCCTCATTCTCCATACATTGCATAAACCGATTTCTGGCGTTTGTCATGACTCTTGTTAGTGTAGCAGGTGTTATGTTGTCAATTTCTTCTTGGATGTTGGTCTTCAAATCTTGTAGGGCTCTTGGACGGTTCACATAAACACGGGATTTCAAAAAACCCCATAGAAAAAAATCACAAGGGGACAGATCGGGCGAGCTCATTCCAAATTGCCTCTAATTGAGATAAGGCGCTCTGGAAAGTGTTCCCTTAAAACAGCCATCGATGCTCTTGAAGTGTGTGCTGTTGCACCGTCTTGTTGGAACCAAGTGTCCCCCAAATCCAACTCTTCTAGCCATGAGAAAAAAAAAATTCTGTAGCATGTTTACACACCGGTCCGAATTCACTGTCACTGTAACCTCATTTTCCTCAAAAAACCAGGGACCAATAATTCCAGCTGAGGAAATTGCACACTACACTGTGACTTTAGGTGAATGCAAAGGCCTTTGATGCAAATCTCGAGGGTCGTTGTCAGCCCAGTAGTGCATGTTTTGTTTGTTAACCGACCCACACAAATGAAAATGGGTTTCATCGCTAAAAAAACAATAGCACCCTCGGAAACGACATCAAGAAAAAGCTCACACGCGTTCATCCGAGAATTGAAGTCACGTAGTTCCTGCACTATCGCCATCTTATAGGGATGAAAATGAAGATCATCACGAAGAATTCTTCTCACAGAACGATCGGATAGTCCAAGGGCAGATGCGTGTTTGCGCGCAGAACACCATGGTGATCGCAACATTGACGCTCTCACTGCTTCAATGTTCTTAGGTGATCTAACGGGCCGAGGGACTCCAGCTCTTCGTTTTGTCGCACTTGCAGTTTGTCTGAATGTAGTGACCAATGTAACAATTGATTTGCGGTCTGGGACGGGAGCCAACAGGGCTAAATTAAAGCCATTCCGAAATGCTCGCTGTGTTGCAATAACCGAACATCCGCTTGAAAAGTAGGCCTCAACGGCAAAGGCATGCTCCTCACTATTCCAACACATGATGGCGACTGAAACGTGTCGGGACAAAACCTTACTGTACCCCCTCTTGAACGAGTCCACTAGCGCTCCGCTATGACATCAACTAACTGAATGGCGAGCATTTAAAAAAAGGAAGTTATGCTGTTGCACCCTGTATATACTGTATATAAAGTTTAAAAAACCAAACAACCAGTACTAATAACTTTTAATAGGGATATTTTTTTTTGACATTGATCCTTATTATTTACTTCTTAAATTTTACAGTATTTGCATCTTCTTTTATATGTGGTTTTTTTACATTTTTAACAAGTCATTCCACACAAACGTAGGCTTGTTTGATTCATTTATCAACATTATAACAACTGCAATAACTGTATTCTAGTAATTAAATAGTCTATAAAGTAAGTTAATTGGCTATCTTTATAAACCTTTAAAGATTCTAAGTCTAATTTCCTTGTTCTTGTTAAGTGGCCAGTTACTTTTGTTGATAGCTAGTACACATTTCGTACAAATAATGCTTCATTTGAAACTCTAACAAGAAAACTCATTCAGATCTCTTAAAAACCAATTACTTTTCCATGCCTGTCTTTATTTTATTGTATATAATATAGTTTATTCATTATAATCAAATATCTGAGTTATCAGTTCAAAGTCTTCATAAAATACTAATTTTGTGATAGCATCTACAGAAAATAAGCATTGAAAAGGAATGTTAAAGTTAGTGACATCTGTATTGCTGCATTTGTTTGATAAATTGTAGCAATATAATTTTTATATATGTGGTAATTTCCTATTCATGTAATGACATAAAATGTAAAATGGTAATGATTTGTTAAAAAATAAACTTTATTTTTAAAATTAGCTGTGGTAATAGTTGACCAAGTGGTTTCAACTTCGATTTTTCTATTCCACATGTGTTACTAAAAAATACGTTCTAAACAAGAAACAAGTCATTCCTACCCTACAAAACGTTAATAAGGCAAACTTCAAAATTTGAAAACTGAAACAAAATCTTACTGTAGGAACAAATATAAAACAGTAGAAACTCGATGTTTCTTACATATTAAAACATTAATATACATGTAAATTATATATATATATATATATATATATATATATATATATATATATATATATATATATATATAGAGAGAGAGAGAGAGAGAGAGAGAGAGAGAGAGAGTTAATTTAAAGAGATGTTAATTATAAAGAATTATTCCACCATTAAGTGGAATCAATTTTTACCTTGTGATGAAGCACCTTATGGTCACTTGACCATTGTCGAAAGGTCATATATATATAACTATTGTTAATTGTAAACAATAATTCCACCACTATGTGCAATTATTTTTACCTTATGTGATGAGGCACCTTTCGGTCAGTTGACCATTGTCGAATCATTGACAAAATTGTCTTTATTTTCCTGGTGTTGTTGTTTGGTCCGTGATGTTGGTATTCAGTGATAAAGTTATAAAGTGTTATAAAGTCAGTGCAACAGAAAAAAAATGGACAACGTGAAATACCACGAGATATATATATATATATATATATATATATATATATATATATATATATATATATGAAGTTAATATATTACTATTGTAAGTAATTTTATCCACCATTAAGTGCAATAATTTTATTGCAACAAAATTATTGCACTTAATGGTGGAAAAAATTACTTACAATAGTAATATATTAACTTCATAAAGTCAGTGCAACGGAAAAACAATGGATAACGTTAAATATCAAGAATATATATATATATATATATAAATTTGCCAAATTCAATGTTCCTATAAAATGTGAAAAGGCAATGAGAAGCAAGGTTATGCACACTTTCATCAATACCTATCTTGACATTTTAAAATTGACTGTCTACTCGTGTGCATGCATTAGTGTACACAGTGTTTTACTGTAGGTATGCTGGATATACTTTTGGAAAGTTTACCCTTGATAAAAAAAATATCACAATGTTTTAAAATATGGTTGTGTTTAGAGTACTAAAGTTTATTCACGTTTTAAGCAGTAATTATGTTTTGTAGTGTTTATTTTATATTTTATAATACCTTTTTATAAAAAGAAAGGAATAAGATTGGTATTTGTTAGTACCAGAAGAGCTTTGTTAGAGTTGAAGAAGCTGGTACCAAATTTGTTGAGATTTAAGAGAGAAATTGTTAACATTTAAAACAAAAGTACCTAATAAAAACCAAGGTAAACTGATAATTAAAAGAAGGTAATAGACAAACGAACAGGTAGTTCTAAAACAAAGAAATTAATTAACAAACTCAACTGAGTTGTTTAAGGAGGGAGGAAGGAATAGCAAAACCTTATAGTATTGTTCTGCTGAAAAAATTTGGAGTTGAACTGGTTTATTAATTAATTGTCAAGTATTAATATTAGTATAGTTTTACCTGTAAACTTAGTAATTAATAAATTTATATTAGCACTATGTTTAATTTTGTTCATTACTTAAACTTGCACAAGTCCTTTATCTTCAGGACTCCGGGTCAGTGGAAATCAGTAATTCTTGTCCTTATAATAGAACTACTCCTTAGGGACAACTCTTTAAATGGTTGAACTAGGTGTTCAAACCGTTTCCGAGACAGAGCTCATATTACAGACAAATTGAAAGTACAGTAAAAGCTCTTTCTGGCAATCTATCATCCAAAACGTTCTATTAACAGGCACATTTTCAAAACAAATCAGTAAAGTAACCTCTTTTGTTAGAATATATGACTGAAGTAATGCTGCTGCCTCTTTCACAACACTGTTAACGTTTGTTGAAGGTGAGACATGCTACTCTGCTCAGGGGTTTTGTGAAACTGCATAGGGTTCATTCAAAATTTGTTAAAAATAAAAATGCGTATTTGGTGGTCAGACATCTGTGGTAATTTTGAAAACCTCTAAAACATAAAATCATTAGTCATTGTATAGTTAAATGTACTGGTGCATGTTTTATTTTTAATGTATGAACAAAAAAGTATTTAGCTCTAAACTTCTTTTTTATCTTCAATTCTTTTTCTTTTTTTATGCAGTAGCTTGTGTTTTTATTAATATGTATGGAAATACAGTAATTGGATACAATAAAAATATGGCAGGTAAGAAATTCAATTTACCTTGATAGGTAGTATAGCGCTATGCACAGTGCATACTGTATACAATCTACATAGATTAGGTACTGTTCAGAAATTTTTGTTAACCAGCAACATGCCGAGGGCGTTTTTACTGTATATGGTGAAGAGTGAGTTGTTCACAACACTTTGAATAAAACTAAAGTTTGTGAAATGGTTTTCTTAACAAGTAATGTCAAATTACTATGTAGTTAATATTACTATAATTTTATTACTTGTGTAGCTAAATTTAAAATCCACCAATCAGTACTAATAAAGATTTCTGGTATAAATTTATTTGAATAGCATGTTTTTCCCCTAGTGAATAATTTTCACGAGGCTGTATGATGAAAATGCTGTTACAGATTTTACATTTTCAAAATTGTATTCATAATATAATAAAGTATATAAGTCTGTGTTTCATTATATTATAATATGATGTAAAGATAATATAGTACAGTATAAAGATTATATTATAAAGATGTCTTTTATTTATAAAGCTGTTGAGTCTCTGTAGGTTTGGAAATGGCTATGCTGTTTTTCAGTAACAGGTATAAACGTTTTTGTAGTTTTAAATAATTATATATTGAAAATTATAATTTTAGATTCCTAGAAAAATGTAGTAAAAATGCCTGTTAAATGTTTTTCACTAAATTATTACTTTTTTCTAAAACAATCATTGATCCAAAAACTGATCTTAATTAAGACTTTTCTAATCTCTTTCATTGTTTGATGGAGACTGATTCACTTATGACTTTATCCTAATGTTCAGAAGTAAGGGTAACAATATTTAGCAGCTTAATAAAATTACCATAATAAATTTTGTATTCAACTGAAGTTTTTTGACCAAAAGGAGGAATTTTCATGACATAAAATTACTTCTTTTCTTAAACCAATCTTAGGTTTAAAAATATAAAAATTTGCTGTTTCATTTTAGGGGAATTTTTTTTCCATTAGACAATATATATATATGATAAACAGTTATTATCAAGAGTACATCCATTCATTCTGCAGTGGATAAAATCGCAGTACCGACGCTTCGCTAGAATCTCATCTAGCATTGACGAGGTGAACCCAACAACAGTTGGCTCGCTCTTCAACTGAACTCCTGATAATAACTGTTCATCATATTTTTCCATTCGTGAAGCAATGGGATATATATATATATATATATATATATATATATATATATATATTAAATATGGTGATATGTTTTCTTGTAATATAGTTAATAAATTAAAAATATTTAAAAAACAAGAATACTTTTAATGAATATATTTATTCAAAGCTTTTCGCCGATAAAATATATTCATTAAAAGTATTCTTGTTTTTGAAATATTTTTAATTTATTAAATATATATATATATGTGTGTGTGTGTGTGTGTGTGTGTGTGTGATATTTAAGATATATGTGTGTGTGTGATATTTAAGGTTGTCCATTTCTGTTGCACTGTCTTTATTTATAGAGATATTATTTGTTAATTGTAAACAATTATTCCTCCATTAAGTGCAATACATTTTTACTTCATGATAAGGCACCTTTCGGTCACTTGACCATTGTCGAATCACTGAATTATTTTTCTGCTGTCGTTTCCCGGTCCATGATATTGGTACTTGTTGATGTCATATCCGTTTCATCGTGTGTTCTGTGTACGATATTTTTGAATAGTGTGTCTTCCTTATATGTTGTCAGTTGGTTAATTAGGTTATTGTGTTTGTTTTTATAAATGTGGTATTTTTCTAGTGAGATTAGTTCTGAATCAATATTTATTTCAAGTATTGTTAGATTATGTTCGTAATTTGTTATTGTATGGTTGTGGGATATAATGTGTTCTGCTACATTTGATGCATTTGTATTATTGTTTTGAATGCTCTTATATGCTTTGAAAATCATATTTTAAAGGATCTAGTATTTGTCAGGACATATAAGACAAGATTTTCAGAACATATAAGAGCATTCAAAACTAATAATAAAAATGAATCAAATGTAGCAGAACACCTAATATCACACAACCATACAATAACAAGTTACTCAAATAACCTAACCATACTTGAAATAAATAATAACCCAAAAGAACTAACTTCACTAGAAAAATACCACATTTATAAAAAAAAAATACAATAACATAATTAAGCAACAGACGACACACTATTCAAAAATATTGTACACAGAAAACACGACAAAACGCATATGACGTCAACACCACGGACCAGAAAAACTCACCAAAATAATTCAATGGTTCGACAACGGTCAAGCAACTGCAAGGTGGCTCATCACAAAATAAAAATCGATTGCATTTAATGGTGGAATAATTGTTTACAATTAACATGTAATATATATATATATATATATATATAGGAATTTTTGGACTTGATGGGAGACTGACAGACTTACCTAAAGGCAATAGTCCAAAACTGCTATCTCTTGGAAATAAGCACATATAAAACACAATAAAACACTTAATACACTATTATTTGAAATATTTCGATCAACATGATCTTCTTCAGTCAAGAAAGAGAAAAAAACAAAACAAAAGATCTTTTGTTTTGTTTTTTTCTCTTTTTTTCTCTTTCTTGACTGAAGAAGATCATGTTGATCGAAATATTTCAAATAATAGTGTATTAAGTGTTTTATTGTGTTTTATATGTGCTTATTTCCAAGAGATTGCAGTTTTGGACTATTGCCTTTTAGGTAAGCCTGTCAGTCTCCTATCAAGTCCAAAAATTCCTATATATATATATATATATATCAGGGATTGCAAATTATTGTTTTTAACTTAATATTAAAATAAAATATTATTATTAATAAGTCCTGTTTATTCATTGCATTTGGGAACTTGGTTCATTAAAAATGTACCACACAAAATAAACTTTAAAATGTTGCTCAACAACAGTATAAGTCAATATAAATATTACACATTTTAGTTATTGCTAATTGTTTACAATAGGTATACATAATTTATATATTAAATACGCTTGCGTATTATTTGTAAGCACGTCTTAATTTGACAGATTTCTCTTCTTAAATACACAGGTTAATTTATTTATTTGTTTATTTAAGTGTGCAATACATTTTACAAATAATTAGTCATAGTATAATTACTCCAATTAGGAAAATTTTAGAAACAACTACTGTAGAATAGAGCCTTACGTGCCATAAATGTTCATTCTAGATGCCATACGGTCGCTGTAAATTCTGTAAGTTCATCTATTTATATAGTGGAAATAAAATATTTAAATTTGCAAACTTGTATTTAATATTAACAATTTAGTTAATTTATTAAAACAAATTTTGTTTTTAAAATTGTAGTGTTGAGGAAATAGATGTGGCTCACATTATATATTGTTATATTTTTTCAAAAGTGTTTTAATAAAGAGAATTTTTGAACGATTAATAAAGATCAGTACATATGTCTTTAGTGGTCTACTAGTTTGTGTTATGCTTTATTTATAAGTTGAATTACATCAGCTTTTAAACTTATTATTTCAAGACTTTTTTACTTGGATTTAAATTGCATTTATAAGAACAAGGTAATGGATTATAAGTTGCTTAGAATACCTCTCAATACTTATTTGCATGTGTAAATTGGTTTAGTTTTCTCTCTTCTTGAATTTTAAACAAATTATATCAGAAAGTTGTGTCAAACCTCTCTCCTCATATTTTCCTAAACTCTCAATAACTGTATAAACAAGTTCCAAAATTGTTTATATTTCAAGTTATTGCTAAAAAATGTAAAAACATTAATTTTAAATATTAAAAATAGAGAAAAGTGCCTAAACCAGTCAGACATTTGGAGTAAATATTTTTGATATGTTTTAAGAAGAAAGTAAATTTGTAATGTTATAACCAAACACAAAATAGTTGAAAACTTGAATGCGAGGAAAACATTATACACTACTAGCGCCAATGCTAAAACAAAAAGCAATGATTCATTAAGAGAGTAAAAGCACGAAGAAGCTAACTCAAGACATAGATCTATCTACCAAGGGATCTTGTCTTGTAACTCCCATATTTATAATGTCCAAGTCCCTTGAGTGGTCATCATCAAGTCACTTATTTTTTAGTTTTGATAACAACTCCTTTTGTGAGTTTACCTTTATTATAATGATAATTGTTTTCAAACAGTGAAATATTGAATATGACAGATGGTAATGAATAACAGTTGCATATGAATTAAAATTTGTAAACAAAATGGTTAGAGCAACTCTTATTCTAACAAGTTACATAGTCGCTAAAATTACTTTTTGTATTAAAATTATTCCATATGGTTGGATACGTCTGGGAAAAGATAGAAACAAAACACTGCAGATAGGATTCAACTGGCTAATACTATGTGTACTTATTCAAATCAGTGATTTTGACCAATATGTATTATTCAATATGGGTGTGAACCGTTGGTTTTGACATTTTAGTCCTTCATATCTTTCTCTATCACACACACACACACACACACTAGTTTTCTAGGGATTTAAATTTGGTAGATCTTAATTTAGCCAAATGTACTAATAAAGTTTGCCTTCTTTAAGGACATTTTTTGTTTGTAATTCTTACAGAAATAGGATACATAAATAAAATAGTTTTATAAAAGGAACAACATGTATAATTTTCTGAACAGATAATTCAGAGTTTACTGTATTAATTTCTCTAAAGAAAATTATTGTCTCCTTAGAGGTAGATTGTAAGCTCAATGTTAACAGTTATTATTGTGTTAGTGGTTATTTCAATTAGTGTATTATCTAAAGACATCTGTTTAATGTAAACATATATTTCTGTTTCAGTTAGCTAAGAAATGCGCAAATCAGGTCATGAAAATGGGGATAGCCATTCCACTTGTTCTTCTAGCAATCCGAGAAAGCGGGGATTAGCACGTTTTTCATTACGTCGACTACTTTATTCAAGCCCATTATTAGCTAGGAGGATAAGGGCTGCATCTGGTCATTCTAAAAGTTCAAAACACCAAGGTAAGAAGAATCTAAGTTATCTTTATATTTGTGGCATATATGTTTTTAGTTTAAAATTATACTTTGCAGTGGTGGCTGGTGCCTAAAGCTAATGGGGGTTGCAGATTATAAATGTGTTAGTTTCTTTTAAGGCAAAGAAATCGTAAAGAAAAACTTGAAGGGCTGTTATTGGGAAAATAGATAGATACTGGTTAATACTTTATAATATATCTATTGAAGGAAATATATTGTCATTTTTATTTTATATTTATTTATTTGCCTTGCAAACAAGCTGAACAAGACTGTATGCGACTGAGCGAACTGGTACTCGGTCGCAGGGGTTCTGACATTTTTATTATTATTTATAATGATTGATGATGTCATATTATGAATAATCGCTCATACATAAATCTTATGTACATATATAATCTTACATAATAAATAAATTTTTTTTCTTTTTATCGCTGGTTTGGGGCAACCTGCCCACAAGCTGCCACTGCTATTTCACAGTTATATCTGAAATAGTTATTCATTACTTATGAAGCAAAATAAATGTGATATAATTAATTATTAATTTATGTATTTAGTTGTTACATACCATATTTTGTAGTAAACACAAAATAGTACAAGTAAAATATTTAAATAATTGTAATTTAAATTAAATTAAAAATTTATAAAATAGCATCAAATTTGAATAAAATAAGATATAAAACAAATGTTATGATTATGGAAAAATTTATAATTATTACCATAGTTTGGATATTAGTATAATAATACCTGTAATCCTCCACAGCGTATGGTACAGAAGTGTAGGTATAACTTAGGTATTGATTATTTCTAACAAGTGATCATTAGTATGGTTTAGGCAGGTTTTGTTTGAAATTTTTAAAAGAGTGGTTTAGGTATTGAAATGATTTTTTTAGGTCATATTTACAGAGGTAGACTGTTTTCCTAATTTCATATGATCTTCATTTCAAGAACTTATAGATTTCTGAGTTATCTCAAAAGCTATATTTTTAGCTTCTGTTATAAACTCTGAATGAGAAATACGGTTTTTGTTAAAGTTATATTTTAAAATATTTTACAAAATAAAACAGTTAATGACTTATATTTTCTGCACTTTTAATTGCAATTTGGTTCTGGTAATTAGAATGGTTTTTATTTTCAATTTCTTGTTGGTTAGAGAGACACTTTGAGACTGCAGTTGTATTTTTACTTTTAAATACTTTTGGTAAGGTAAATAAATTTATAACTTTTTATGCTCATCTTCATGTTATCTATTTCCTAAATAATCTAGAAATTTGGAGATATTAAAAAAAAACTGTTGTGCCTTACCTGTATGCATTAATTGGTATGTTTATTCGATTGACCTGTTCTTGTGTGAATATTCATTATCAGTTAAAAGTTAGTATTAACTAATCCAGTGCTTGCCATTCACTAAGAAGGACAGCTTAGCAGGCAAAACAAGTACGACATTAGTCACGTTTTTTAAATATTTTGAGAAATTTGAGTTTTTTTACACATTTGCTCCATATGAGTATAGGTTTGTAGAACCTGATAGGTTTAGGATGTTGTAAGACCAACATTTTAGGGATATAAACTGTTGGCGGAGAAAGAAGAGACTGAATCACGGACAGTAAAAAAATCATATAATGACATTGATTGGTTGTTTACATTGGACGCCCAGTAAAGTCTAAAGAAATTTGCCATAAACGTCTGCAGTACATGCACAAATATATTTTTGTACCACCTCAGACTTTTGTGATCACAGGGATAATAAGACAGAAGCTGGTCATTTCTGGCAACATCCATTTTGCTGTTATAGTAAACAATGAGAAGTAGTTTTTCCCTAGGAAAATATTTTTGATTGTGTGGTCTTACCATGTCATTTTCATGTTCGGTTGAAATGTAAGTTACAATAGTTTGTCCCTCCGTTTTTCTACCATGACACCCTCTGTGTAACCTCCAACTGTCTCACCTTTTTTCAACTTCATTTTTTCACTTCTGAGAGCAAATACTTACTATCTGGTGTCAACATTCCTGTGCAGTAAACGTTCCTCTTCAGTATTTTAGAAGCAAGGGAGAAACTGTTATAATAGTTGTCCTTGTATAGAGGATGGCCAACATCCAGCACACCAAACATGAGATGCTTCACTGCCTTCATAGCATGATTTTTCCCTCTTAGTGGTTCTCCAGACCCAGAATAAATAGTAAATCATACATTGGGTCACTTGGGGAATGTAGTTTCATGCCATACCTATGGAGTTTTCATTTTATGTACTGACAAAATAGAAGTCTGATGTGCCAAAATACCATACCTTCATCCAGGGATAATTCTTTGTAAGTGTATTACTGTCACATCATCTTGTTGTTAAAGTGGTCAATTAATGCTTTGACCTTCTACAAACGGTTCTCAGATTTCTTAGAATTATCAGAAAATGTAGACACCTCATGATATTCGAAAATGTCTCGGGGCATTGCGTTTCAAACAATTTTAAAGTTAAACAAATAATTTTTTTCTCAGTAGTCCTGGATTCGATTGAGACGTACAGTTTTTATGTGTAATACAAGTCCAATAAAAGTTTTAATTCTGGAAGAGTTGTCTTTCCATTTATTAATTCGTGACTCAAATAAGAGTAGTTTTGAAAAAAAAAACATCAAGAGCATAACGATTTGTTTACTCTACAGTCGAGATTCTAGAAACATGACATCTGCAAAGTATAGAAACTAATCAATTGGATTATTGCTACTTGTGGTACTGGTTGGAGAATTTTATTTTCTTTAATAAAAGGAATATACCATAGCCCTTGAGTAAAGCACGACCAGATAGGATTGCATTCCGTATCTTTGTCAGGATCGGGTTCTTGAGAACCAGAGATGATATCATGCTCTCTTTCCCAAAGAACATTCACTAAGTGATTGATTGACGCTAGCATGTGATATTTTAGTACACAGTTTTAATACATATTAACAATTTGGATACACAATATTCATTTTATTATAATTATAAACGTGATGAAAACCCTCTGCCATAAATAAACTATTTAAAACATGATAAAATAATAACAGTAATAAATATAACATGAAACTATAACACGCAAACAAACACAAATATATTTAGACTTTGCAGATGCAATACGAAGTGTGTCTCTTGGAAATTAAGCTCAAACTGACTACATGTTATGTTGTCAGCATAATGACCGCATTACTGGTCACACCCATGGGACAAGAAACTACCATGGCCGATATACTAGCCACCCACAGGGAATATTTTTAAGTCTTTTGTGCTATTTATATTAAATTATAGGCTAATGGTGTTAGATAAATACAGTAGGTGTAATTTGGTCCTGAACCAAAGTTTCCACTTTATACAGGAATGAACTTAATTTGCCTATAACAAGTAGCTATATATTTTTCTTGATCATAAAAATGCTGCAAATACAATTTTACAAAATTAGACATTATTATACCAATAGATTTCTAAAGTTATTAGGTAGTAAGTATGAATAGAAACTATTTTTTGTGAGGTTACTGTGAGAATTTTCAACATAATGACTATAAAATAATTCTCTAAATGACTAAGATTTATTTTTCTTCTAGGATATAGAGAAGGTTGTGACGGCCAGTCCAAGGAAAATGATCGGGATTGGGCAAGATTTAGTAGTGGCAGCTCTGGCTTGCCTAGGTCTTCCAGTAAAGCTTCGGTTTCCAAGAGCGAAAGTGTCGAGGCTGGTATAACAGAATGCCCTTTGTGTCTTGCTGAACTACCGTCTGAATATTTTCCTCGTCTATCTACATGCGAGCATCAGTCATGCTATGATTGTTTCCAGCAGTACCTGCGCATTGAGATCTCGGAATCAAGGACTGGTATTGCATGTCCAGAATGTTTAGAGTTTATGCATCCCAATGGTGAGATTCAAGCTTTAAACTAAATCTATGTTTACTCTTACATTAATTTTAAAATTTTAATTGATAAAATTCAATACAAGGAGGACAGACTTAAATAAACTTCATAAAACATTATCGTCAAATAAAGGAACACCCTGAAACCCTGACATATATCGATATAACTCATTTTGTTAATCAGATGAGAGCATGAAAGGGGGGGGGATAATTATAGTTACTCCTTTTGCTCTTTTATAATTGATAAAGAGAGTCTTGCTCTAAAATATCCAATGTCGTTTTAGTGTGTTAATTATTATTTTTTCTACATTATGAAGATGGGGCTTAAGGTTATTACAAAGTTAAATCATCCAATTAATTAAAAAATAATTAGGATTTTAATTTTATTGGTATATCTACATAGTGATAATCAAAGACATTTGCAATAACTTAACTCAATCCAGTTGTTCTGTAATAATTTGTTATATTACTGTCAAACATAATCTAATTATCATTAAGCATCATTGATTAAAATAAAAATAATGTCATTAAGAACTTACTCCATAAACATATTTACTGTTTTAAAAAAAATAACAATGTTTGTGATTTATTAGTTTTTTAAATGTTTTTAGATATTCGGATGGTTTTAAATGACAAACTTCAATATGAGAAGTATGAAGACTTTATGGTCAGACGTGTCTTAGCCGTGGACCCAGATACACGTTGGTGCCCTGCTCCTGATTGTAGGTAAGTTATAAATTGGATATATATGCCTGAAATTCTTTTGAAATCATTTGAAGAGCTTATGAAATTGTTTTAGAATAACATTTAGAGTGAATAGTGATAAAGGGGTTCTGTTATAAAAAGGTTCAAAACTAGAATGGGTTTTTAATTTTTAACCCTTTGATTAGTATTCATGTACCAGTAAGGGAGACCGCACAATGACCAGCAGGAGCATTCCTGTATATGTTGTTCTGTCATTTCTCTTGGATTAGCATTGCCTTACATTTACGATTGGTTTTCCTGTATATTGTGCTGTATTCTAGGTTAAATATTTGGAACTATCCGGACAAAAAATACTACACGGAGTACATAGTCACCATTCTTTTGTGTCCAAAGTCTATGGGTTTTCCCATGTATTTACAGAGCGTTTTGAAGTTTGTACATGTATTTGACAATGAATAGGCAATTTATGAATGAAGAAATTTTTTTGTGCCTAAAGTTTAAGGGTTTTTCCACGTGTTTACAGATTGTTTCAAAGTTTGTGCAGTATTTTACAATGAATAGGTATTTTACAAAAAAAAGATTAACAAATAATTTTTAGCAAAGAATTTTTCAGTAAACGTAAGGTATGGTTAACACGAGAAAGTAAGTAAATACAAAAAAATAATAACAAATATTACAATAAACGAATTTTAAAAAATTTAAACAAAAGAATTAGAAAAAAAGTGTAAAAATCTACCAAAAATATGTTTCTAACAGGGGCCACATGTTGTTAATCAAAGGGTTAATAATGTGTGACATTTTCATAGGAATGTAAGTAAGGTTTTATAGTTTGATTTTATTAAAATAATGACTGGCTACATATATAATTAAAATAAATTTATGAAAAATCTACTACAACGTATGTTTATAATCACACTAAATCTCATTGTCATCATTAGTACTTTGGATGGATATGGTTTATTGTGAAAAAGTAAATATACAGTAAACTCCCGATTATCCATGGGCGGATTAACCGGTTTGCAGATTTTCCGGGGTCTGCCATTGTTTTACAAATATCAAATTTTTTATTTCAATCAGATTCATGTGTTTAAATTTCCAAACAGTGAATTACGACGTAAATACATATAAGGCTTAATAGAAGTTAAGATAAAGGGAATAGATATGTAAATATGTACATACTAATTTTTACATTGAAAGGGAAGCATCCTGACGCGGGCCAGCGAAATGAAAGGGGCGAGCAGACTACTGTATATAAGAGACAATGACAAAAAGCATGGACGTCCGAAAACCTAATGTGTATTATAAGATTGTAAACAAATGTCAGCTAATCTCGGCTATAAATAGTCTAGGACATGACATATGCATTATCCATGTCTGTCATATACATTATCAATCTTTATGGCTTTGTGACACAAGTAGACACTGTGCGACAAAATGGTTCTCAAGAAACTTTCGCACATTAAAGCTAAGTCAATGCTCACAAAAAACAGACGAAAGTGACAGATTTTTTTGTTAAAAAGTGAAAGTATTATGTGTAAAGGAAATTACATAAGTACATACATACTTTTGACATATACTTATGTACGTATTGTAAATAGTTAGACATATGTACATGTTATAATCCGTCAAATACATCGACATTTTAAATTATTTTCTGTATTTATTTTGTCCTCTGAAGATTATTTGGGACTTGCATTAACCGGGATCATTATTTGTGTAACTTATGGTATAATAATCGATTATCGATCGTTTTGCGTATTCTTTGTTCATAGAGGATTATCCAGGGAATTCATTATCCGGCGTTGCCGGGCCACCCTATTCCACGGATAATCGGGAGTTTACTGTACTTTAATTATAGGTTCAACAAGTTACTACATTTTTCACTACAGCCAAATGTAAAAGTTTCACCAATCATCATGAACAATAGAATCCATGAGTTTTTTTTTGTAATACTATAGCAATTTATTTAATAAATTTGAAAAGTGTCTTAATTTTTGTTGACTTATACTCCTTATAATTAACCATTTTTTATTAATTAATTTATTGTATTGTTGGAAAAATAATTATCGTTTCTACTGAATCAAACAATTGAATTTGAGTTGGATGAACTGTAACACACTTATCAGGCAGTAAATTTCTTAATATGAGCTTTTGTTACAAAAAATAATAATATAATTTTATTGATTTAAATTATTATTATTTTTTTTTTTTTTTTTTTTTTTTTTTTTTTTTTTTTTTTTTTTTTTTTTTGGTAATATAATTTTATTGATTTAAACCCCGCAGGGGGGTGCGGACTAGCCGCACCTACGAGGGATTTGGCGTCCCTCGCGGTACCCTAGCCTAACACTACACCACTCACAAAGCCCACACACACACACACGCACGCACATGCACATACACTAACATCTTCACTTAGGGAGTTTGACTGATCAGAATCGTTGCGCGTCGGGAGTGCTGAAAATTCCAGAGCTTGACAAACTCTGGTCTGGGACGCTGATGTGAGCATGCTCTGCCGAAGACGTAAGCGCGGTTTCTGGTCTACCAGCCGCTTCGGTCCTTGGTCAGGGAGTGTCCGCGGTGCACAGGTGTCGGAGCTTGTGCACAGTATTACGAGTTCTCGACTGATGCCCATCCAGTCGAGCTAAGGAGAATACTATAGGCTCCAGAGTTCTGGAGATTGGAAATGATCGAAAGTGATCCAAGGGTGTACCCGTTCCTATAGTCTCGCCCGTAACGCCAGACACGATGGTTGGCTAAAATCATTCTATGGATCCTAAAACTGAGTCAAATTGTTTGAGCTTAAAGAGGACTCGTCAGGATTCACCTGATGAGCCTAAATGTGACGATTTGAGGAAGAAGTTGATGGTGGCAACGTCACAAGCATTGCCATCGCCTAAATATTTAATAATTTCTAGTGCCGAAGATGGTAAGGATTTGTCTAAAGTTTCACCGTTTCTTATAAATAAAGCAGTTACTGCCTGTGCTGGAAGTCCTGTCGCATCTATCAAGAAATTAAGAAATGGGACACTGCTTGTTGTTACTAGTAGTGAAAGGCAGACACGGTCTCTGTTGAAAACGACTTCCTTCTTCGACCAAGTCAAGGTTTCTGTGGCTCCCCATAGATCGTTGAATTTCTCTAAGGGGGTCATCACATGTAGGGACTTGATGCACGTCCCAATAAATGAAATCAAGGCCGAACTCTCGTCACAGTCTGTTACGGATGTGGCTGTAATTATGAAATCTGAAAAAGGCGAGAAAATTAAAACAGCCTCTTTCATACTTTCTTTTGGGAAACCAGAGATTCCTGAATACATTAATGCTGGTTATCAAAGGCTGACAGTGAGGCCTTACGTAGCTAATCCTCGGCGATGCTTCAAGTGTCAGCGTTTTGGGCACATTAGTTCTGCGTGTTCTAAACAGAGTGTATGCGGCAAGTGTAGCATTGAAGGTCATGATGAAAAAGATTGCGGTAACCCCCCGAAGTGCGCTAACTGTGGGGGTGATCATCCAGCGCGATCTTACAACTGTCCTCACTTTAAGGGGGAGAAAGGAATCCTTGGCATTATGGCTAACCAGAAGATATCATTTGCTGAAGCTAAGAGGATCTTTAAAGCTTCCCAACCAAATGTCAATAAAACTTATGCTGCTTCCGCGAGCGCTACGAAGTCTTCCTGTGCCAACTGCGCAGACCTGACCGGAAAAATTGAAGCCCTTACTGAGCAGGTTGCACGCCTTCTGTCTCTAGTGACAAATGGACCTTCAGTAAGTATAGTACAACCAGCGCCTACGCCGAGTAATCTGCTAGTACGTAGCAAATCAGACGATACAAGCATTCCTGCACAGGTATCTCTCCACAAAGTAAAGACATTTAGATCAATTAATAAGTCTGAAAGCGTTAAGGCCGTAACATCAGAGGGTAGGAAAAATAAATCAAATTTTGATATTTTAAAAAAGAATGCCCCAATTAAAGTTGGGGAGAAAAAAGAAAAAAAAGCAAAGGCCAAAGGAGGGGCCCATTCCATCTCTCCTCCTGAGCATACAAATTCCTCGAGTTCCACCACTGCAATAGCGGTGATGGAATCCGATGATACATTGCCTGAAGCGTCTCCTGCCGTTCCAGGTAAATTAACATTTAATGCCAACAATGAGAGCCAAGTCAATCCTTTTCACTAAGTAGCAATGTCCACAAATAAACAATCCGTGATTCAGTGGAATATTAACGGAGTTAGAAGTCACATTGAGGATCTCAAATTAATTGTAAGGGATGTGTCCCCTATGTACATTTGTATTCAGGAGACACATCTCCATGAATCGCACAATTTCCAACTAAGGGAGTATTCAGTTTACAGATTGGACTTCGTTACAGAAAATCGAGCTAGAGGTGGCATAGCCATTCTAGCCCGTGACTGTGTCGACGCCGTTTCTCTGAACTTAATAACTCCCTTACAAGCAGTAGCAATTCAAACAGCTGTTCCATACAAACTCACTCTATGTTGTGTCTACCTCCCACCTAGTGACAACCTGCACCAGAGAGATCTTGTAGACCTTATAAATCAGTTACCGACTCCGTTTTTATTAGTGGGCGATTTCAATGCCCACCATGTTTCATGGGGTTCCCCAGAATGCAACCCGCGAGGTAATCTGATCGAAAGCATCAGATCGGAACTGGATTTATACCTGCTAAATGACGGTTCTCCGACCCATTTAGTAGCGTCAACAGGTGGATGGACAGCTGTAGACTTGTCATTATGCAGTCCTGTCTTGGCAACAAGGCTAAAATGGTCAGCATTGCCTGATCTTTACAGTAGTGACCACATCCCTATTGAGATCTCTTTGTGTGACTCCTCTCCCTGTTGTGTTCGACATCCCCGTTGGATTCTGAAAAAAGCCAACTGGGAACAATTTTCACAAGATCTAGAATCACTGGACGTGGATTACTTGGCTCCCATTGATGACATTGTAAATTCATTTACAAAAACCGTTTTGAATGCCGCCGGAAAGGCAATTCCGAAAACCTCATCCAAACCACGACGACCACCTGTTCCGTGGTGGAATGATGAGTGCACTGTGATCCTTCGTCAACGGAGAAAAGCTTTGAACCAGTTCAAGAGACATCCAACGAGTGAAAACCTGGAAAAATATAAAATCTTCCGTGCGAAAGCACGGAGAATATTTAGGCAAAGTAAACGAGAATCATGGTCGCAGTACATTGGCTCAATTACAAGAACTACAGCTCCATCCACAGTATGGAAGAAATTACGATCAGTCTGTGGCATTTCCGTTCCGATGCCATTAATTTCATTAAGGCATTCGGATGGTGTTTTGACTACGGACTCTGAGGAAATTGCCAATGTGCTAGCGTTATCATTTTCAAAACATTCTTCATCTTCTGCATACAAGGACACTTTCCAGGTGTTCAAACGTAAACAGGAAGCCTTACCTTTCACCGTTGGATTGTCTGGAGATTCTTGTTTGAATATCGATTTCTCTATCGACGAACTAGAGTCAGCTCTCTCGTCAACGAAGGATTCAGCTCCAGGCCCGGATGATATTGTATACTCCATGATTAAAAATCTACCACCGTCGGCAAAACTAATTCTCCTTAGGATATACAACCGTATATTCGAGGAGCAGGGTTTTCCCGATGCATGGTTAGAAGCGACAATAATTCCTCTTCTAAAACAAGGAAAGGACAAAACTAATCCCAGTAGTTACAGACCCATCTCTTTGACCAGCTGCTTATGCAAACTACTGGAGAAGATGGTCAACCGTCGTCTTGTCTGGTATCTAGAAACAAACAAACTTCTTTCTAACGTTCAGTGTGGTTCCAGACAAGGACGTTCATCAGTTGACCAATTGGTTTTGTTGGAGTCAGCTATACAGAATGCCTTCATCTTACGACAAACACTGGTAGCTGTTTTCTTTGACCTTGAGAAGGCATATGACATGGCATGGAGAAGAGGAATTTTGAACGTATTGAAATCATGGGGTATACAAGGTAACATTCTTGCTTTTATACAAAATTATTTGAATAACAGGACTTTCCGTGTACGTCTAGGAGGCATATATTCTGATCGTTGCGAACTAGAGAATGGTGTACCACAGGGTGGCGTTTTGAGTGTGACGCTGTTTGCTGTTGCCATTAACAGCGTCACTTCAAACGTACAGTCACCGGTCCACTGTTCTCTGTTTGTAGACGATTTTTGTATATATATGGCTGCTAGAAGTATGGCAACAGCGGAAAGATCCTTACAATTGGTAATTAATAAATTGCAAGAATGGACCAAATCTACGGGCTTCAAGTTTTCGGCTTCGAAGACCCAGTGTATAGCATTTAGTCGTCGCAGGCAACACCAGGAACCTATTCTTTATCTTGATGGTACGCGGCTTCAAACCGCGGATAATGTGAGATTTTTGGGTCTTTTATTGGATAAAAGACTTTCATGGATTCCACATGTTCGTGATTTGAGGGTGAGATGCAGCAAGATATTGGATATGTTGAGAGTTCTAAGTGGTACAAATTGGGGAGCAGACAGAACCTGTATGCTCCGTTTCTATCGCGCCGTTGTAAGATCGCGCATAGATTACGGCTGTATAGCCTATTCATCTGCTCGACCTCCGGTTCTGAAACTCCTGGATTCAATACATCACGCTGGTCTTAGACTTTCTACTGGTGCTTTTAGATCAAGCCCAATCTCCAGCCTTCTAGTTGAAGCTGGAGAACCATCTCTCTCTATGCGACGTCAAATGCTACAAATTTCTTATTACACTGGTCTTCGAAGTAAACCTAAACATCCGGCATTCAAAGCAGTTTTTGATAACCACCTCGAAGATCGTTACAATGTGCGTCAACGTTCAACTGCTCCCTTCGGAATAAGAACGTTGTGCATTTTTAATAATCTAAGTTTAGAACATCCACTTATATTCGAACGAACATCATGCTACATCCCTCCATGGACAATACAAAAGCCAAAATGTGACTTCTCATTGTCCATGTACCTAAAACACAATACTCCTGACGTTGTTTATTGTCAGGAGTTTTTGCAGATTCAACAAACTCACCAACATACTGTGACTATATTCACAGACGGTTCAAAACTGGACAATGGGATAGGTTGTGCATTTTATATGGAAGGACAAACTTTCACTTACGGATTGCCCTCAGCCTGTAGCGTTTTTACTGCAGAACTTTATGCAATTTTCCAAGCCTTAAGATCAATTCCGTCTGTAAAATCTAAATATCTTGTGTGTTGTGATTCCAAAAGTGCTCTCCAGTCTATTCAGGAAATGTACACTAAGAACCCTTTAGTTGGAGACATCTTGTGATCTATACACAGGCTCCAATTACGAGGTGTCGAGGTGTCATTTCTCTGGGTGCCTGGACACTGTGGAATATTCGGAAACACTAAAGCAGATGAAGGTGCAAAATTAGCTACAGGTATGTTGCCATCGACACAATGTGTGATGGCATCAGATTTTGTATGCAAAGTTAAAACTACACTATTCTCTGTATGGAATGAAGAATGGCAAAATGTAAATAGAAACAAGCTGAGGGACATCAAAAATACCGTCCGACCATGGAGGACATCTGTTCGTTCGAATCGTAGGGAGGAAGTGGTGGTAACTCGACTTCGCATCGGCCACTCTTTGTTAACGCATGGATGGTTGATGCGACATGAGGATCCATCACTATGTCCGTTTTGTAGAAATAATATTACAATCAAGCATATCCTGCTTGATTGTGATAAGTTGGAAAATTTGTATATACGTTACGATCTTCGAGGTAGTTTAAAGGTGGTTTTAAGGGACGATGTCACGGCTATCGACCGTGTCATCGCTTTCTTACGCCACCTGAATCTATTTAATAATATTTAAATTTTGTATAACTTTAGGTTCTTTAGTTTTAGATTATTACAATTAGTTTTAAACATTTATTTTATTTTATTTCGTTTTATTTTGATTAGTTTTATTTATTTAGTATTATTTTAAAAAACTCAACTTTTAGTTAGGCGATGATAACCTCAATAGGTTTTTCGCCTGGAAAAAAAAAAAAAAAAAAAAAAATATTGATTTAAAATAAAAATGTAGCTTTTGCATGCAACTTTATGGATTCAAAACCTGTATAAAAATTGCCCTCAAGTAAATAATTTTTTATAGATACAGTATTTTTAACAAGAGTATTCTGCCTGTTCAAAATAATCTTATACTGTATAAATTTATTGTTATGCACTTCAAATAAATAGGCAAGCCCCTACTCGTTATAATAGATCTGGGCCAGGTTATAAAATAATTTCATATAGCTAATTCATTGTGACATTGAGTTAGCTAGTATAGCTAAGTATTGAAAGGTGATCCAGTATGGCATTAGCTTACTTATAACTACACTTTTGGTATTAACTTGGCAAAAAAACCACACCTACTGATATTTTCAGCAGACTCGTTTCGCACAAGGTCTGCTCATTTTTCAATGCTGTCAGTCACGGACAAGACTGTTGCTCAGGTGTGTTGTGTTGGCATGAGTCTGTGGTGTATTGGTGTTCTGTGGTGCGTTATTGTTCAATTATGTGTTAAAATATAGTATTTGATTGTGAGTGTGTTTTGTTGTTTAGAATGTGTTGTAGATAGTATTTATGGTGTTGCTGGCTCCTGCTGAAAATATCAATAAGTAGTGTTTTTTTGACAAGTTAATACCAAGTTAAAAGTGTAATTATATAAAAACCTCAGATGTACATCACAAAAACTGAAAGTTTTAACTTATAACATTTATTTTCAATATTAACACAAAAAAGTCTTTTCAAGATAACTTATTTTTTTAAATCGATTAGAAACACTAACCCTAAAATAATTAATCCTAAATTACTGCATTTCATTTTTTAGTTTTATAATTATGTTGAAAAAAAATTCACAGGGGTGTAAATATTGAAAATACTGAGCTTTAGTCCAAGTCTTTGAATGATTGAAAAAACTCATCATCAGTAGGTGTTCTAAACCGCTACCACTACTGATGTCATTAACATCTGGAAAAACATTTCTTGTTCATTAGTAGTAATGAATTCCTCCACTGTAATTTAATGACTGACATTTCCAGTTGTTTAGAAAAAATTCCACATTGTTTGAACTGTTAATGATACAGTTCGTTTGTAAAGTGTTTACAAAATGTAAACCTACATTTGTAATGAATGTAAAACCCAGCTATGTTAGCAAAATGTACGTAAAGCTTGTTTAACTATTTTATAAGGAAGGTTTATAATTCTTTATTTAATTTGTTTAAAGTACTAACTAGTTATGTTTGCTGTAGTAAAATTTTAATGGCAAAAATATTAGAGTTTTGAATAATTTTTTTGCAATAATAATTAACAATTCTGATTTATTTATAAAATGAAGTTAATGGGCATATGATATATTAACTTTAATACAATAATGTTCAAACAATATAGTAGAGTCTCGATAATTCGAAGTAGATGGGACCGAGATCCCCTTGGAAAACTCGAATTACACGGAAGTATGTTCCTGTGTATTAGAAAGAATAAGGTTACTAATTAACCCTATACTATAATTAAGAATACACAAAATACATTTATATAACTGTATTGATCATAGTGCTTATATAATATAAACTAATGTTGCTTTGGACTACATTGCTCATCACAGTTGCTACATTTTTTGGATTAAGGTGTCTTCTGTGTCGGCTTATCAGAACGTTTTTGAGCTGCTGTGTCGTGTCGATGTCTTAGCAGAAGCACATAGGTTTGTGTGGTGTCTGTTATTCAATATAGTGTAGTGCAGTTTCCAAGGCAGCGTTCCTTCTCCATAACTAATTTTCCCTTCTTGTACTGTCTCAGTTGAACCTTCATCTTTATTCTCATCCTCACTGTCTTCAGCAGTTCCTTGTATCATTTCAATATCTGTAACATGGGTTATCATTACTTATGTTCTTCCTTACTCAACCATTGATGTACGTTCATATCATCGACATTTTCACAACATGGAAATTTCTTAATAAGAAATGTTAAATATGTTTCTTCTTGTGGATCAATAACAAAGTCAACAGGTTTATTACGACTCAGGACTTTTGTTCCACCACTTACTTGATGTTTCTTCTTTTATTTCATTCCATGATTCGGCTATAAATTATACAACTTTCTTAATTATATATTTTTTAGAAAACCTACAATGCTTTCTTCCCTTTCAGTTGCTTCCAAGAGAGATTGTAAAAGGTAACGTCTGCATTTTTTTCATACATTCCAGAACACCGTGATCCATCGGCTAGATTAGGCTTGTAACCATTTAAGGGTAGAAATAAAGAATGGATATCATTGGACACAGTTAATCTTCATCAGGATGCATTGTCTAATAGTTGTTAATTTTAATTTTTTTTTCAAATAGATAAAGTAGTCTGAAATAGAAATAGGTTCAAAAAACAGAACCTTGGAAAATCGGGGCTCGGATTCTCGAGACTCTACTGTATAGGCAAAATACTTTAATTAAGACTTCCATTTAAAAAACATTAAGAAAATTGTATCTAAAATTAAATTTGAAATATTTTATAAAATTAATTCTTTAAACTATTGTGATCAGTTATGCTGTGATTGCTGCTGGATGTGCCAGCTGTCCTAAGATAAAGTGTGAGCGACCAGGTTGTGATTCCTACTTTTGCTATCACTGTAAAGCTGGTTGGCACCCAAACCAAACCTGCGATGCTGCCCGAGCACAACGTTCGCCCAATGTCCGATCTTCCTCAGTTTCTTTTAGTCAAGACTCACAACATAGTAAGTTTATTTAATAATATAAATTTATAGTGTAAAGTTTGAGATTTTGTAATTAATTTTTTTTATACAGATTTATTGTTTAGTTAATAAACAAGTAGTTTTGGTTAAAATTGAAGTGTTGAATTTTAGTTGTTTATAGTACTCATTTCAGTTATTTTCATGTTTGAAAAAGGAACAAATCGTAGTATGCAAATATTTTGAGACCATGGAAAACTAATAGACAGTTTTAGATTTCCCTTAATGCTTCGACAAGATGAACAGTAAATCAGGAATAAGTAGGAATAGGTAGGAATAAGTAGGAATAGGTATGGAATTTTTAAATGAAAACAAACTGGGGTTTTTCTATTGAAGCAAGCAAATTGTGAAATGTCTTTGAATGCAGAACTGTAACTCTTATAGTGATGTAAAAAAGTATTTTATAGAAAAATTATTATTCCCCCCCCAAAATAAGATTTTTTACAATTATTTTGAAAATGTGTTATTATGATGTGGCAGCTATCCATCTGCTGCTAGGTTATGAAATCTTGAATATTAACAATGTGTATATTATAGAATTTATCAAATTAACGTACACTGTATTTCTCTTTTGATTGTCTTTTTATTTACACTTTTTCATCAAGACACATTTAGTATTGTTATTAATAATAATAGGTTTTTGCCAGGTTCTACATTAATACGATGAATATTATAAATTTCTGCCATTCTTAACATTGGCATATTAACTCTTGTCATTGTATATCAGAAAACTTTGATATAGATGTGATGGGAGGTTTACAGAAGTGCGTTGGAAAGATTGGTAAAGTGCTAAGAATGGTAGCAAACTAGGATATTCCCATGTAATAATTTAATAGGTTATGAATAATATTGTATTATGAAATTTAAAAAGTTATGGTAAATTGAAATTTAAAGCTGTTGCCATATTCTGAAGTCATAAAACTTCAGTTCATGAACTTAGTCATAAATAGCCTTTCAGAAAATTTTGGAAACTAAAGTTATAATTTTTTTACTCATTCCATTAATTTTTTTTTATAAGCTATTAATATTATTTTCTCCAGTACTTTGCACTCAATGTTACAAGTTATGTTCCTGAGAAACATTAGTTACTATATGTAAATAGTTACACATGGGGAGTTAGAGCAAATAATTACAATAATTAGAGCAAGACGACTATTCACTGTGCGACAAAATGGTTCTCAAGAAACTTAGATCGCACATTAAAGCTAAATCAATGATCACAAAAAAAAACGAAAGGGACAGATTTTTTTGTTAAAAAGTTAAAGTATTATGTGTAAAGGAAATTACATATGTATATACATACTTACTTTTGACATATACTTATGTACGTATTGTAAATAGTTAGACATATAAGTGTACATGTTATAATCCATTAAAAACATCGACATTTTAAATTATTTTCTGTATTTATTTTGTCCTCTGAAGATTATTTGTGAATTGCATTAACCGGGGTCATTATTTGTGTAACTTGGGTATATATCATCGATTGTCGATTGTTTTGCGTATTCTTTGTTCATAGCGGATTATCCAGGGAATTCGTTTATCCGGCGTTGCCGGGCCACCCTATTCCACGGATAATCGAGAGTTTACTGTATGTATATATATATATATATATATATATATATATATATTCTTGATATTTTACGTTATCCATTGTTTTTCCGTTGCACTGACTTTATGAAGTTAATATATTACTATTGTAAGTAATTTTATCCATCATTAAGTGCAATAATTTTACCTTGAGTGATGAGGCACCTTTCGGTCACTTGACCATTGTCGAATCACTCAAGGTAAAATGAGTGAATCACTGAGTGATTCGACAATGGTCAAGTGACCGAAAGGTGCCTCATCATTCAAGGTAAAATTATTGCACTTAATGGTGGATAAAATTACTTACAATAGTAATATATTAACTACATATATATATATATATATATATATATATATATATATATATATATTCTTGATATTTAAAGTTATCCATTGTTTTCCCGTAGCACTGACTTTATGAAGTTAATATATTACTATTGTAAGTAATTTTATCCACCATTAAGTGCAATAATTTTACCTTGAGTGATGAGGCACCTTTCGGTCACTTGACCATTGTCGAATCACTGATATTTTTCTGTTGTAGATGTTCGGTCCGTGATATTGGTATTTGTTGACGTTACACGCACTTTCTCTTGATCTGTGTGTATGATGTTTTTATATAGTATGTCTTCTGTATATGTTGTTTGTAGATTCATTAAATTGTTGTGTATGTTTTTATAAATGTGGTATTTTTCTAGTGAGTTTAGTTCTATTGGGTTGTTATTTATTTCAAGTATGGTTAGGTTATTTTCGTAATTTGTTATTTCATGTTTATGAGATATTAGGTGTGCTGCAACATTTGATACTTTTGAATTTTTGTTTTTGAATGCTCTATAATGTTCTTCAAATCTTATTTTAAATGTTCTGGTTGTTTTTCCTATGTAAAAAGCGTTACAGTTGTTGCATGTGATTTTGTAAATTCCTGATTGGTTATGTTTTTCTGAATTTGTTTTGTGGTTGGTGTTATTAAGATATTTTATTATTTTGTTGTTTGGTTTGTATGTTGGAGTGTAGTATTCTTTGTTGTATATATTTGTTATTTTTTCTATTTTGTTATTGGTGTATTTATATTTTAGGTAGATTTTTTTATTTTCATTATTTTCGTGTTCCGGTTGTAGTGTTATGTTGAGGTTAGGTTTTTTTGTGAATTTATTGTATATATTTTTTATAATGTGTTTGTTGTATCCATTTTCTATTGCTATTTTTGTAATGTTATCTAATTCTTCATTTAATTTTTGTTTGTTAACCTGTGTGTATTTTATTGCTTTATTTATCATGTTACTGTAAGTGTTAATTTTGTGTGTCCAGGGGTGGTTAGATTTGTAATGTATTGTGGTGTTGTTAGAAGTAGGTTTCCTGTATACTGTTGTTTCTATTTTATTATCATTTATATTTAAAGTGATGTTGAGAAAGTTGATTGTTCTATTTGTTTCTGTTTCAACGGTGAATTGTATGTTTTCGTTGTATGTATTTAGTTTGTTTAATATTATGATGTGTTCGTTGTGAATGATAGGTTGGTATATTACAAGTATATCGTCTACATACCTAGTCCATAGTGAAATATTGTGTGTGTTGCAGCACACCTAATATCTCATAAACATGAAATAACAAATTACGAAAATAACCTAACCATACTTGAAATAAATAACAACCCAATAGAACTAAACTCACTAGAAAAATACCACATTTATAAAAACATACACAACAATTTAATGAATCTACAAACAACATATACAGAAGACATACTATATAAAAACATCATACACACAGATCAAGAGAAAGTGTGTGTAACGTCAACAAATACCAATATCACGGACCGAACATCTACAACAGAAAAATATCAGTGATTCGACAATGGTCAAGTGACCGAAAGGTGCCTCATCACTCAAGGTAAAATTATTGCACTTAATGGTGGATAAAATTACTTACAATAGTAATATATTAACTTCATATATATATATATAGTTTTATTTCATTCTCTCATATTTCTTTTTGTGTTTTCTCTTCGATTGATAAAGACCACTGTGTGGTTGAAATATATCATTGTTTAAGTGCTTTTATGTGTTTCTATTTTAAGACTACAGTGTGGACTCTTACCAAGGTAAGTCTGTCAGTCTCCTAGTCCAAAAAATCTAAATAATCTTTACCAACCAAATCTAACCTAAATATATATATATATATATATATATATATATATATATATATATATATATATATATATATATATATATATAGATTTTTTGGACTAGGAGACTGACAGACTTACCTTGGTAAGAGTCCACTCTGTAGTCTTGAAATAGAAACACATAAAAGCACTTAACCTCTTGATATAAGACTTATATTTATTTTATTTCATTCTCTCATATTTCTTTTTGTTTTCTCTTTGATTGACAAAGACCACTGTGTGATTGAAATATATCAGTGGTTAAGTGCTTTTATGTGTTTCTATTTCAAGACTACAGAGTGGACTCTTACCAAGGTAAGTCTGTCAGTCTCTTAGTCCAAAAAATCTAAATAATCTTTACCAACAATAACTAACCTAAATATATATATAAAATTGATTAACATGGAAATACTAGAACTTGGGTGGAAAAATGTGTCAATTTTCATAAAGTCTTCGAATAATTATACAAAAATATACAGATTCCAAAAATATCATCAATTAATACAATTTATAAATAATAGCAATTAATGTTCAACTTTTATTTATGTCATTTATTCATATGAAAATGTCATGAATAGTTATTTAAAAGGTCTTCCTTCATTTTCTACCCAGTACTCTGCTTGTTTTAAATTTTCGTGTATTGCTCTTCTCATATCCATATAATTTTGTACGTTGTCACAGCCATTAAAAACTTTTGCTTTCACCTCTTTTTTAAAATTTTTTTATTGTATACTTGAGATTTTACATGGCCTCATACAAAACAGTCTGTTGGTGACAGATCAATTAATCTAGTTGGCCAAATTATTGACCCTCCTCCCCCAATACAGAGTTCTTACATACTGCATTCAAATATTTTAAATTGACAACAAGAATTTACAGGGCCTCTCTTAGCTGAAAAATCATTTCATGTGTCATGAGTAGAAGAATGTGTGTGCACTATATTAAACACAACAATTTCAAAAATTGTTTAGTTTTTATACTTGTTAAATACAGTACTTGATTTTGAAGGATGCTATTGGCTCCAACAGATGGCAAAAACAACTGTGTAAACATTTGTAATAAACAATAGATTTTTTTTATCTAAGGTCTCAAAGCACCAAACATGTTTTAAATTCAGGTAAAGCCATTTATTAAATTTCATAGTGCAGTGCATTCATAACCCTATTTTAAGTTTAGAAACAGTCAGATCTTTGTTAAAATATTAATATATTTTCTTGAATACTTAATAAAATTTAATGTAATTTTTTTCCAGGAGATGATATTAAACCTTGTCCAAGTTGCCAAGTATTAATAGTTAAAATGGATGATGGATCTTGTAACCACATGACTTGTGCTGTCTGTGGGACTGAGTTCTGTTGGTTATGTATGAAGAAAATAAGTGACTTGCATTATCTTAGGTAACTTGCTCAAATTTAATACGTTTTTATTAATATTACTATTTCTTTCCATCTTGAACTTAAACTACTAAATTTTACATTTCATATATTAGTAACTAAATACAGTAAACTCCCGATTATCCGTGGGCGGATTAACTGGTTTGCAGATTATCCGGGGTCTGCCATTGTTTTACAAATATCCAATTTTTATTCCAATCAGATTCATGTGTTTAAATTTCCAAACGGTGAATTAAGACGTAAATACATATAAGGCTTATTAGAAGTTAAGATGAAGGGAATAGATATGGACCTCCATCAAAACTGACATATAAATATCACACACACACACCTACACATGAACGCACGCCCACGCGCTACTATACGTATAATTTAGTAGTTGTATTTATCAAAGAGGAAAAGGAGAATAATATCCTTAGCATCATAGCTAAAGACAAAAATTTTGTTTCCTGAAGCTCGGATGACTTAAAGCTGCTCTACCAAGAGTAACAAAAAATTTTACTCTGGCCACTAAGGTGTCTTATGTGGTTGTAATAATCTTTCTTGGATTACCTACTTATATTTAATAAAATTTAACTCTGTTTTGGTCTCTATAATCTTATAAGTTTTAATTAGTTAATATTATTTTTAATCCTGCTTTTCATGTTTTCATCTTAATACTTTGAAATGAATTTAGGTCCCTATTCTTGCTCTGTAAAATTTTATTTTAATTTCAAGTGCTAGTTTTATTCCATTAATTTGATTTATATGCATATATTTTTAAAATTTTATATGTACATATATTTTTTGTAAGTTGTAAATAATTGTATATAGTAATAAAAATAAGAAACCTATTATTTATTTATTTAATATTTTATCATTGTTATTATTTATATTACAATGAATATAATAAACAGGGGATTGTATATAATTACCTGTGATTACCACTAAACTTGGCAAATGTAATAAATCATTGAAATTTTATCGCATTTGCAAATTAGTTTAAAATGCCTAACTCCTAATGGGGGATATATCTCATTCAGCTTATTTTCTAGAGTGATAATATCTTAATTCAAAAAAATTAATATTTTCAAATATCACTAAAAACTTTGTTGCATGAATTATAACATCATGATGACAGAATGAAACTTATGATAAATTTTATAATTTAAATAAAAGTAGTCCTTTGTTACTTTAATTTCATTAGATATCTTATGTCATTTGTATTAAATAATAGTGAAGTTACTTATACTATTACATATAAATATATGTTTTAAAAGGTATTGAAAAAATACAAAATGATCAAAATTACTGTTAGTTTATGCTAGGTTAAGTTAGGATCAAACTACTGAAAACAAAATAAAGCTTAGCTTTATATTCTATTAATCACCTCCTCCGTAATGAAAACAGTGGTCTAGTAATATACATTGCTTACACAAATTAACAATTCAAAATATTTTTAGAAGTATGATGTTTAGAAAATTAAAATTGTACAATAATGATGTCTAAAATTATTTACAATGTATTTATATAGTATTTAATTGTGAAGTCACCCAATATAAAATCGTAAACCGTTTAAATTTTAAAGGTATTTGTGCGGAATAAACCTCTGCAAGCGCCCTCTCCTATTTTAAACTCTATGCGCCCTCTCGAAGTTTAAGATTTGTGGATTTTATAAACTAACCAACAAATTTGATAAATTCAATAATTTATCACATTTACTAGGTTTAGGGGTGATAATGATTAATAGCTAGTTTCAATATATTTAAACTATATTTGTTGTTTAAATGAAATATTTAATAAAATTGTTTCTTGCAGTCCATCTGGTTGTACTTTTTGGGGAAAGAAGCCTTGGTCTAGAAAAAAGAAAATCTTATGGCAGTTGGGTACATTAGTAGGAGCTCCTGTTGGGATAGGCTTAATAGCTGGTATAGCTGTCCCTGCCATTATAATAGGTAAGTTTCAACAAGTAAACAATATAAGAGCTTCACACTTTCAGGAAATAAATGTATCATTTTTGAGATAACCTAGACAGGTCTAAAACTTCTGTTATTTAAAACTTGCAATTATTGGGTTGTACTTCTTGAAGTTTTCTTAATAAACACTTACTGGTTTTACTAATTTCTTAACAAAATATCACTACTTAGCGATATTTCTCAGCAGACGAATTTCGCAGTCATTGCATTGTTTGATGCAACGAGTAATGGACAAGACTGACTATCTAGTTATCTTGTATTATGGGGAATCTATGATGTTTTGATATAATGTGATATGTTATTGTTCTGAGTATATTTTTTTATTAATTATTTAAATATAAGATTATATATTCTGCTGAAAAATATCAGTACGTATGGTTTTTTGGTACTCTAATCCTTCGATTAGCAACATGTGCCTGCTCTGATATTGCCCCTGGAAGCAACATATTTTTGATAATTTTTTTCACTTTTCCTTTTTTCTATTAAAAAAAAGTTTTCTCTCATTTTTTAAATTATAGTAATATTTTTTGATATTTTTTTAATCTATTCATTTTTACATCTTAACCAAACTTTACTGTAGGTATACTGACAATTTCTGTGCTAAAAATTATCTGTCAATCTTTTTGATTTGTAAAATACCGCACAAACATCGAAACGATGAGTAAATACGTGGGAAAAACCATAGACTTTGGACCCAAAAGAACTTCTTTGATATTCAATTGCCTATTCATTGTAAAATACCGCACAAACTTCGAAACGATTTGTAAATACGTGGGTAAACCCATAGACTCTGGATACAAAAGTCTGGTGACTATGTAATCTGTATTTATTGTCCAGAAAATTGGAAATATTTAACCTAGAATACAGCACAATACACATAAAAACAAATCGTAAACGTACGGCAATGCTAATCTGAGAGAAGTGGTAGAACATACATATACGGGAATGCTAGCGGGCCGTTGTAATATTTGACGTACTGGTACGGGAATACTAATCAAAGGGTTAAATTGATATAAAAGAGTTTCTTTATTTAGTCTTGGTATTACACAGTATATTGTATTTTTTCACCAAATCCTGACCTTAATTGGAAGCCTAAACATGCTTTTTATTTTTCATGTATGAGCCTTAACTTTAACAAGTGGCTGACTGGAGTCTGTACAATAAATATACAAACCGATCGAATATGGTTGCTATGACCACAAAGTTGCATGTAGCCTGAGAGCCAATTACTGGTTTTCTGAATTTCGAGCTGTGTTTACTATGTTCTCAATTCTGTTCCACTTGTTTTTACTGTTTGTTGAAATGTTCAGTAACTGTTCATTAAATTTACCAACCTCAATAAATTAAACAATTTTAAAATACAAAAACCAATTCGTAAAATGCAAACAATATACATTCGGAGTCAACGGATTACAGTAACTACAGAAACATATTATCACATTATTTTTAAAAGAAGCTATTCTAGTCTATGTCACTTTGTATGTTTCTAGCTCGTTTCTATTTAATATAATTCATATCTGCTGAGAAATTCAATAAATTAGTGGCTGTAAATCATAAAACTAGTTTTGAATTAGTAAATCAGGTGTGGCGTTTAATAAGTTAGATATTTAAATCATAAAAATTATGAAAAAAATTCAAAAATACTTGTTTAAATCTACTGGCCTCCACAGAGTAAAATGACTGATAATTCTATTGTTAATGTAGTAAGTTCCTACTTTTTAAAATATTTTAAATACTGTTTCCATAGAAACAGAAATATAATTGTTTGCATATTTTTTTACCACAGAAATCATTTGGCTAACTTTTAAAAACCAATTAATAACTAAATGGAAATTTTACGTATGTGTATATACAAAAACATGAGGCAATTATTGTATTCAGATCCAACAGTTATTTGATGCAGATTCATAATCATTAAAATCATGATTATTTATTACTTTACATTGGGGAATGGGTTTTTACTTTACATTAGACATAAGTCGTGAAACATAACATGACTTATTGAAATTGTGGTTTCGATATTATTCGTAGCCCCTCAGTAAAAATAAAGTTTTGTATGTGTAAAAAGAAGAATGTTTAGAATACTCCAAAACTGTTGTATTAAAAATAAAAAGTACTTTGATTTAAATTTGTACTTTGTCTGTAGTACATAGTATGTAGTAATGCAGTATGTGTATAATATGTACATAATATGAGGTCTGTTCAAAAATTACGCGGACTATTTAGATTTTGCAGCTCTAGTTAGTTTCAGGAGAATCCGCTTAGTGTCGCTAGGTTTGTATAAACCAGCTGATTAAAACACGGTATTTCAGTCGCAGATATCTCCATTTGTTGATGAGTTACGTGCAGTTTAGTAAAGAGTGTTTTTTTTGTTTGTCGGATTGTAAAATGGACAGCCTGAAGGAGCAACGAATTGGTTTTTTTGAGTTTTGGGAATAAGAAAAAGTCACAAGGAGCAAGGTCAGGTGAGTAGGGTGGAAAGAACATTAATCGAGTGTTTGGCCAAAAACTCACGAGTTCTGAGTGCTGAGTGAGCTGGAGCGTTGTCGTGATGGAAAAACCATTTATCACTTCTCCATAGTTCTAGCCTTTTGTGTCGGACAGCGTCCCTTAGACGTTTCAGTACTTCAATGTAGGTAATCTGGTTGACTGTAGAGCCTTCAGGGAGGTACTCGTAGTGAACAACACCCTTAGCATAAAAAAAAACTGTTAGCATCACCTTCATATTCGGACGAACTTGGCGAGATTTTTGGGTCTTGGGGACGTTTGACTCACCCATTGGAAAGATTGGACCTTTGTTTCAATGTTGTAACCATACACCCATGATTCATCACCAGTTATAATTCTTGACAAAAAGTTCTCATCTTCATTTGAGCGATCAAGCAGTTCCCGACACATCCAGACCCGATTGGCTTTTTGGTAGTCGGTCATCAGGCGTAACAGAAATTTCGCAGCGACGCGTTGCATCTTCAATTTTTTGGTTAAAATCTCGTAACAAGATCTAACTGATATCCCACACTCTTCGGAAAGCTCCCTAATGGTCAGACGTCGATTTTCTTGCACTAGGGTGTTGATTTTGTCAACGTGTGGGTCGTCAGTTGACGTTGAAGGACGTCCAGGACGCTCATCATCATCAATTGACTGTCGGCCACCCTTGATACGTTCATGCCACTTGAAACATGCAGTACGCTACATGGCAACATCGTTGTAGGCCGTGTTAAGCATGGCAATATTTCTGTTGCAGATTTCCCTAGTTTTACACAAAATTTCACAGCAATTCGTTGCTCCTGCAGGCTGTCTATTTTAAAATCCGACAAACGAAAAAAACACTTTACTAAACTGCATGTAACTCATCAACAAATGAAGATATCTGCGACTGAAATACCGCTTTTTAATCAGCTGATTTATACGAACCTAGCGACACCAAACAGATTTTCCTGAAACTAACTAGAGCTGCGAAATTCAAACAGTCCGGGTATTTTTTGAACAGACCTCATATATTTTAGCAGTGTTTTATGTTACACTAACGGCCATTATTTTTTTGAATATAAATTACAATTGTTAACATTGTCCCTTTTCTATATATTTGAGTCCTCGTTTCTGTCTTTCCAAACTTGAATTTTACTTTGATTTAAATTTACATTTTCAAATGAAATTTAAGTTTTAAAAATTGAGTCATTCTGAAGTGCGTCAACAGAGGAAAATATTGTACAGTTAAGAAAGGCAGAAAAATGTACTCAAATATATAGAAATATTCCTAACAGAAATGATGATGAATATATTAAGAATTTGTCCCAATTCTACTGAAATTTAAGTAGTTCATATAATGTGTCATTTTGTTAAATGAAAGGACCTAAAGTGTTATCTTACAAAATAAAAAGGTTCCTTATAAAATTTATTGTTGTTATTTATTGACATTTAGTTTAAATTGAAAAAAAAAACATGTTGGTATATATTGAGTAAGAATATATTCATATAGTGGTGAGTTGTGGTAGAATTATTACTAATTAAATTACTTACTGATTTTACACTTTATATATCATTGTGGCTCTAAAGTTAGTGTTTTTTTTTAAACCAAACAAATAATTGTTTCTAAATTATGTCTACCTGTAACATGGTACTCATTATTAGTAAGACTATGCAATCTTTCTGAGACTGCCTCTGTCTTTCCTTTGTAATATCAATCATATTTTTTAGTCTTCTGTTACTTAATAACGATATGTTTCTCAGTCATATGCAATTCTAACGATATTCCTTACATGTTTCAGAAATTTCTTGAAATATACTTAAGTGTTTAAAAGACACCATTAGTTTTAAATGATAAAAGGTATTCAATATTATAGATATTTCTATACTGGGAATTATAATAATGAATTGAAAGATAGGTAGATTGACGAGAGGGGAAACATATAAGCCCTTAGTTACCAATGTAGATTAGTTGTCAGCGAACGCCGCAGTTTCCAGAATAAAGCATGTCCAAAGAGGGACAAAGATATTTGATAACCGTGATGAAGTAAATGCAAGATCAGGGGAGGATTAAGAAAGTCAAGCTAATTTAAGAAAAATGAACATGATTGGTAAAGAAGGTAGGAGAAATTGAAGCAATGGAAGGTAGGATAATTATAGGTCTCAAAGTAGAATGCAGTCAAGTATTGGTAGTTAAGGAGGGAAGCGTGGTGAGCAGGAGAGGACAGAAGTCTGGGTAGCCTGAGGAGATTGGTCTAGTTTTGGGAGCTGGAGGAAGAAGTCTGGAGAGAAGTCTTGAATAGCAGTTCAAGGAGCTGGAAAAGAAGTCCAACCCTGGGAGCCAGAGATGAGAGGATGAGGAAACTCATCCTTGGACATAAAGTGGATCACCACACTTACACATGGGAACTCTTAAAATCGTCTAAGTTACAAAATTCGAAATAAGTACCAGTTAATGAATTATTCAAAATAAAATTTGTGTAAATTTAAAATTAAAATCCAACAAGTTAATATTAAAAAACGGATATAATATGGAAATTTATTAAATTAAAAGGCATAACACAGTAACCTCACGCCTAGAGATAAAATGCATTTAACGTATGTTGTTGTAAGGTAATATTAGATTTAAGACAACTATTAATTTGTAAAGAGTTCTGTGTTTTTTTTATTACTGATGAAACTAGTTGGCAATTCATCAAATTTTTATCAGTAGAAATTGTAAATTAGTAGTAAAATTTTTAGTATGTTAAAGTTCAATTTTATAAGTAACCAACAAGTTTTGTTTGATTATAAGTCCAGAAAATTTGTGTTTAAATTAAATCTACTTATAAAATGAAAGTTTAATGTTCTTAAAATTTCATGAATTTTCAGTTAGTTTCATCAGTAAACAAACAGTAAGATCTCTTCAAATTAACAGTTGCCTTACTACAACTTATGTTACTTATATAGTATCTCTAGGCGTTAGGGTTCTGTGTTATACCTTGTAATTTGATAAATTTAATTGTTGTGTCTGTGTTCTGAATTTACTTAGCTTTTAACTTGACATATACAAAAATTTCATTTTTAATAATTCAACCAAGTTTTTGAAGAATTGAGTAGCTTGGGCGATCGTCAGAATTCGCATGTGTTAGTGTTGTGATCCACTTCAAGTCCAAGGGTGTGTCTCCTCATCCTCCATCTTTGACTTCCAACATGGGACTACTTCTTCATCTCCTCGAACTGCTGGCTATTCATGCTCCCTAGACATTTTTCTCCTGCTCCCAAAACTTGACCAATCTCCTCTGGCTCCTCAGACTTCTGCTCTCTCCTGGTCCCCGGGCTTCGTTCTTCGACTTCCAAAACTTTATTGCCTTCTTCATCCTTCCATCGCTTCGCTTTCTCCTATCTTCTTTACCAAACATCTTCCTTTTTCTTAATTTAGACAATCATTGCTTGTTTTGCATTTGTTGTGGTTACCAAAATATCTTTGTCTCTCTTTGTGTGTGCTTTATTTTGGAAAGTAACAGCTTTTTCCGATAGAGAATATATTTTAGTAATTATGTAAATGAGTTTTCCCCTCATCAATCTACCAGTCCACCAGTCAGCTGATTGTTTTAGTTCCTAGTTTAGAAATTTCAATAATTGTGAATCCCTTTTATCTTTTAAAACTAACCGTATCTTTTAAACAAAGCAAACCTTGAGCCTATAGATTTACAATACTGCTTTATATGTAGGTTTACATTGCTTATTTATTTTACCAGTTACATATTCTTTCGTTATATTTGTCCAAAAAAAAAATTCAATAAAAAAATTAAAATATGACTTAGCTCTTACCTACAACCTACATCCATTATTATCAATATTATTATTTTTTCTTTTAAAGAAAAAAATTCATTTAGCTCTCTTATTTAATTTTACTAAACATCTATTCTTACAATTTCCTAATACATAAATTTATTCAATAAACAGTTACCTAGAGAACATTATTAGACCATTGTTTTTATGCTTTAAAACAACCTTTTTGTTATGTCAATACAATGTTCCCTGTAAGTTATCCAATTGTTGACTGTGAAATCTCTGACTTATTGATATATCTAAGCAGGTTGGTGCAAAATTACGAAGCTGTATCACCTGAGGGATGGAATGAAATGAAGAAGTAGATATTAGATGGTACAGGGAATTAAATTATACAGATTATGTGTTAAGGTAAAAAAGACAAAGAAGAGAGAGAATTTAGAGGAAATTTGGTTTGAATAAAAGTAAAATAAATTTATGGATTGGACAAATGACCTGGACTAACCTATGTATTATGTTAGTAATATGAATTTTTTGTTATTATTGAAAACAGTACTAAAAAAAATCTGCTTTGCAGGAATGTTTACTATGTTAGTCAGTTCATGGAGCAAGTAATAACAATATTTTAAGATTAGTGATTAAACAGTTGATTATACAAATGTTAGAAATACAGGGAGAAAAAACGTTGCTGATTTTTATTGTTATGTGCTTAATAATTACATAAGTCCAGTTTGGATGTCTACTTATGTACTTTAGGTAAGGTTAGTCCAATTATGCGTCACATCCATTAATTTTCTTTTAATTAAAAGCAAAATTTCCTCTAAACCTCTCTTCATCATCTTCTGCTTTATCTTAACACACAATCAATATTATTTAATTCCTTATTTTATCTAATATCTACTTATTCCTTTCATTTATCGTTCAGGTGATACAACTTTAGTCCAATTTGTATGTCGTAACATTAAAAGATGCATCCACCTGCTTAGATTTATCAATAAATCAGAAATTTCATAGCCAAATATTTAAATCATAAAAACAGTGATAAATTTCAAGATAAACTATAAAATAGTATTGATTATTTTTATCTTGAATTTCAGTTACACATATACACATATGCACTTTTAAAACATATAATAAGTAGAACTTTCTTTTACTTATAAGAAGCTGGCCATTTGGGACCCATTGCCAACTTGCTGACATCTATTTCAGCCTTTACCTTTTTTTATGACTATCCTTAATTCGTTGCCAAATTTGTTTTCATTTGGGACATTATTTATTTCGATAAACCTGCTATTGCTGTTTAATAAAGGTAAGTTCTTGTGACTTATGCAAGATGTCAGTGATCTATATATACTTCTGTAATTCATGTTCTGGTATGAATGTAGGTTTGTTAAAATTGTTTTTGTTATACGCGACCGTGACAAATATCAACAGATCAAACCTGTTCTAATTTCTTTCATCGTTGGGTGTTTTTGAAGCCAATTTTTTTATTATATAGTGCATTAAAACATTATGGTAATGAAACTAGATGTTTCTTAAGGTATAATTCTGATCCATTCAGCCGTGTCGCGTCATACTCCTCTAATGTAGTTGAGCATGGAACACCTTCCGATGCAAGTGATTGTGCAGTGCTCCCAGGCAGCGTGAGCTTGGTAGCGCTACCGAGCCGCTTCAGAAGCAGTATCGCACTGCTATGCCCTGCTGCCAGCTCGAGTTTATTGTTGTTGCCGTAATGGAGTCCTTTACCGATGAAATTGACTAGTATCTAGTAAAACTAATAGCTACAAATCAGCCGTTTTTATGATTCTCGATTAAAAACCTAAAAGGACAATGTTGTTTGAGACAATATATGGGGGCATATTGGAAGGAAACTCAATAATACATGTACCAAAGTACCTTACTATACTTATATTTTTTCACCGCACATTAAATTGACCACAAATAATGTTTTTACTATAACTGACTTTATTATAGGAAAAAGTCTGCTTCCTTCCCAAACAAACCCATATCAACAGTAATAAAGTTGTAGTTTGCTTCTACAATCGCTAATAATGCAATGGAATAGTAGTCTTTATAGTTAAAAAACATTGATCTACGGTTTTGCGGACCCTTAATGCGTACATGCTTATCATCAATTGCTGCAAAACAATTAGAGCAATTCCACCTATTATAAAACTGTTCTGCTATTTGTTTAAATTGGTCGTTTATATGTCAGACATAGTTTTGATATTCAAAACACGAATGGAATGCACAACTGTTCACACGGGCTCCTGATTGAATACTGAACGTGGCAGCCGCTGCCAGGCAGCGGCAGCCTGGATTCGAATGGTTGTGGCAGCACCGCCCAGCAGCGGCTGCCAGGATCCAAATGGTACCTTTAGAACAAAAGATTTGTAGAATGTAAGTTAAAATTTTCTGAAAATTAATGTCTAATGTGGTAGAGATTTAAAAGATTACCTAAGAGATACATTAAACATAATTGGTTTTAGGCCTATAGAAATTAGCACTAAATTTAAACATTTGTACTATACCAAGAAGTAAACAAAATAGCAAAGATAGTGTTGGGAATAAACAGTGGTTCTAACCACATTTTCAAACTAAATAGTACATCATCACTTCTAATTTTAATTTCCTTGTCTTGATACCAAAATTTTAAATTAGTTGTACAAAGTGTCGCAAGATATTTTTAAAACTGGGCTGCTGTATTTCATAGTAATAGATTTTTAAAATGGTTTCCCTATTGATTTTTCAGTTCTTTATTAACTAAATCTTGCACATAAAATTCTTCATATAATCCTATCTCTTGCAGTATTTTTTATTTTTAACCGTTTGATTAGCATTCACGAACCAGTAAGTGAGATCGTACAACGGCCATCAGGAGCATTCCTGTATATGTACATTTTATCATTTCTCTCAGATTAGCATTGCCATACGTTTATGATTGGTTTTCCTGTGTATTGTGCTGTATTCTAGGTTAAATATTTGCAACTATCTGGACAATAAATACTACACAGAGTACATATTCGCCATTCTTTTGTGTCCAGTCTATGGGCTTTCCCAGGTATTTACAGATCGTTTTGAAGTGTGTGTGTGGTATTTTATAATGAATAGGTATTTTACAAAAAAAGAGATCAATAGATAATTTTCAGCAAAGAAATTGTCTGTAAACATAAGGTAAAGCTTGGTTAACATGAGAAAATAAGTAAATAAAACAATATTTACCAATATTACTATAATTTAAAAAATTAGAGAAAAATAAAGAAAAAATGTAGAAAAAAAGTATAAAAATCTTTCAAAAATATGTTGCTCTTAGGGGCCATATCAGGGCCGGCACATGTTGCTAATTAAAGGGTTAATATTGCTACATTAATCTATTAATTTTGATGTTTTTTTAAAGGTATTCCTGTGTGGGTGGGAAGAAAGTTATATACAAGATACGAACACGCCAACAAACACAAACGAAATCTAGCAATAGCAGGTGGCGTAACAGCATCAGTAAGTTTTTAAACATTATTTTGTATGATAATTAGCCAGTAACTGTTATTACTTCTTAATTTTATTTTAAAGATTCTTGAAGTCAAGATTAGCTGTTTCATAAAATTCAATTTATATTAGTACTACATTTCATTTGAGTGTATCGTAAGCAAACACAAGACTGAGTCTGTCATTAGTTCTCTTATGTTGTCTTTCCGATCCCTGGCGATTATAAAAGTCTTACATAATTTTGTTATTGTTTATTTCTGTACAATTTGTTTTATAAATTTTAAAGTCTGGGAAAATATAGAAATTTTTCATTATGATTGTTTGGGCCTGGATTAACAAAATATTTTTATTGCTTGTTTTTAAAGCTAGTCTATTGTTTACTCTATTTAGCTACATTGATGTTTATTGTAAAATTCCAACTTTGAAATGCTATTAACTACTTTGAATATTCATCACTTCGGCTTACATTTAAATGTGCAGCAATCGCAACCTATTAAAATGTTGACCAATTGCGTTTTTTCTGTGGATTAATGTCTAAGTACTTGCAAAAATCTATCAAATATATTTCACTACTCACGCCCCGTGACGGCTTCGCCCGTATCGTTTAAAATTGTCACTTTAATTTAATCAATTTAAAGACAACTAAATAATTGATAATGGTGATGGAATGGGAATACAAAGTTATAATAGCCTATTATTTATTAAATAAATATTTAACTGCTGTTTTTATTTTCATGATACAGTAATGTCAGATATTTATGCAGATTTATAATATTACATTCTGTTGTTTTCATCTTTCACACTTATGATTCTCAAAAAATGTAAAAAAATAGAAAATTATCATATAAATGGTGTAGTTTTGAATAGTAACTGACAATTTGAGAATGCAAAATTTTTCTAAATTTTTTGAAAATATTTTATTACTACAATAAATATTTTATTCAAAAATATATAGTAAATATTTATATTTTATTTGGTAATAAAAATTTTCCAAATTATGTAGGTAATAAACCTAATGGTTTTTACCTATACACTTACTTTCTTTTAGAACTTCTCTGTAAACTATATTAGTTGTTTTCCCTGTCGGAGATAATATTAGTAAATTTTTTAAAGAACTGACCTAGAAAAATCTACGTATCAAAAATTTAAAAAATATTGTCAGATTTTTACAATTCAAAGGTTGATAGTATCGATATTTAATACAGATTTTAAATATACACATATATTGCATACAATTATTTATAATTAGTTTTTTTTAAAAATTGAAAATTTGTATGTGAGCAAAACAATAGAAAAATATTTATAAATTTACACAAGCCCCACTTCCATTGTATCTAAAGATCCGTTAAGAGGTTTTTTTAGTTTTTATTATTAACATTCAACCACAGTGTATTTCTAATAAAAAATTGATTGAAATTGGTATTACACTTATTTTATTTCTGATGATAAATAATAAATCGAATTATGAAAGCAGGAGTTGGCGTATTTTGAGTCCTATTGAGAAATAAACAAAGTACTTAAAAAAAACTTTTCATCACAAATTCAAATAAAAAGACTTTACCATCTTTGCTATTGAAAGTTCTCTTATTCAAAAAGTAAGTTACAAAAATATAAGACAATGGCAGCTGAGGTTTACGATCAACTCTTCCTTAAAAACCTTGCTCTATACAAGACTTTGCATAAAACTTTCTTTTAAAATTTAAAAGTTAGTTGATAATGTTTAAATTACAAACCCTAAAAATACTCGTTTAAATGGATTATTATTTTACAATTTATTTATATATTAACTGACCTGGAGAACTTAGTACCGCCTAAAAGTCAATGAATGGCGTGTTAACATTAGCTAAACTTAATTTAGTATTTTATTAACATATTAATAGCTGAACTTGTAGTCGATCAAGAAAAGTGTGCAATAAAAGTTCTTGAATGTTATTTATTGAAGTGCATTCTGATACAATATTTTTTGTATATTGTTTGGAATGTGTTGGAAAATAAATTTAGATTGTTGAGTGTTGCCTAGCAACCAAAATTTGGAACAAATTCAATGAAATGTCTTAACCCTTAGCTACTATACCCTCAAAAACTTACTTAACTACTATACAACGTCTGTCAGACGTACTTTTTTGAAAATTTATTACGTTCACATTTATTGGGGGAAAAAATTTAACCCTATTTGTGTTAAATTATAAGATGTAAATAAACTAAAAAATTATAAACTGTCATGTTCGACATAAAAATAGCCCATCACGGCTCTGTAGCAAAAAAAGTACAAATGTTTGTGTTAGATTACAAAAAAAAAGTTTTGTGTAAATTTTGTTAAAATATTAATCCAAAATATTTGTTTATTTAATGAATATAAGTTGCATTGCATGTATGAACAATTTTGGCATTGTATTGTTTATTATTATATTGAAAAAAAAAATCCAAAGTTATGTAAATATTTTTTTCTACAGATTTCTATAAATCAGGAAAATAATTAATATTACACTTCAATTATGAACAAAACTTACTTTATTTAGTTACAAAACAGTAAACTCAACAAAATTAATTTACCATGTAGTCCATTCCAAGTCTTTGAACTACAAGTCTAGGACTTCTAGCCTATTCCAAGCAACTTGCGCACACTTTCCTAGCACACTCCAAGTATATTGGCACTCCGCACTTTTGGCATGGGTATCTGGTCTGGCGCTTCAATCTCGGAGGACTTAAACGTAGGTTCTTCTTTTTTCTAGAGTAGGAGCTGGTGGAGTTTGTCTTTCATCTATGGGTAGTTTGAGGATTCGACTTATATTCATAGCAAGTTCTCTTGGTATGGATCTGTCTAATCTCTTCTGCATGTGCGGTCGCACCAAAGCTGTAGCCAAACTTTTCATGAAGTCGGCCCTGTCCATTTTGTCCGTGTTGAGAAAAGCTTGATGAAGTACATAAGCATTTACTCCGGATCCAACGTCAACAATTGTGAAGAATATGGCCATGGGCCATCTTCTTGTCCTCCGGCTTGAGCTGTAGTTGGCTATCTTTTGGTCGAGGCTGTCCACTCCATGATTGTATGATTGGCTTTTGGTATGATTGTACAGAGCTATAATCTCTGGTTTCCCAGTAACCGAGTCATCATTAGGTGAATGGTGCATTGATGACACCATAATCACACATTTCTTTTCTTTTGGCACAAAAGACATAAGGGTAAAATCCTCTATGTATCCATATACTTTTGAGCCCACCGGACGATTTTGATTTGGTTGAAACTCCGGGGGATCTCTGTTTTGTTTTTTTTCATGGTCCCAACATAAGTTAGGTTTCTTTTTTTCAGTTCTTCAACTAGTTCTATTGATGAGAACCAATTATCTGCAGTGATATTTTTATTTGTTTCTAGGATCGGTTTTACAAGTCTCAAAACCGATTGAATTGGCTTACTAAGATGATGCTCTACTTGGGTTAGGGTGTGGCCATAACAATGTTTTCCAGTGTATATGTATGCATTTAAAAGATAATTTGTACGAGCATCTGTCATGGCCATTATCTTTAGCCCATATTTTGCCGGTTTCTTTGGCATGTACATTCTAAATCTACAACGACCCCTAAAGGCCACCAACATTTCATCCACGCAAACATACTCTCCTACTGTATAGCATGCTTGGCAGTTCTCAATGAACTTCTCAAAAATGAATGTTATTGCTGCACCAGGATCATCTTTAGACCTTTCATTTCTGTCTTCAGGGTTATCAAACCTTAAAGTGCTGAGGAGAAATAACAACCTCTCTTTGCTCATAGTACATCTAAAAATGTCTCTTCCTGTACCGTCTGTGGCATACAAGCTGTTCAGGGATTCATTTCCAGACTTGAAGATGAATGAAAAAATTAGCACACCAATAAAAGCTTTCAGTTCTCGTAAGTCAAGATCTTCAAGGCACGTTAGCTTCTTCTTCTTGTAGTTTTCTCTTATGTTTCTAATTTTTTTATTCGTCCACACTAGGAGTTCATCTAAAATGTTTTCTGTAAAAAGAAGATCCCACACTTTTTCTGGAGTAGGGTTGGCTCCAAGTTGTTTTGCTCGTTCTTTCAAACATGGCACATGGCTGACAATATTGTGTCGTCGTGTTCGTACATTAGGATAAGACATCTCCTTCCTCCATTTAAAAGCAGGTTTTTTCTTTGTAGCCCTACCAGAGAAGTAAATAGTACTTTCACGATTTGGTGTCTCATCTTCCATCACATTCATTCGTTCATCGCCAGCTCCTCCAACAACACTTTCTATTATTTCTAGTACATTTTTCATCCATTCTGGTTCCTCTTCTGGCAACAATTCATCATCTTCAATATTTTCAGCAGGTACAACATCAAAAACTTCAGTATCACTCCACTCTTGTTCAGAATCACTGTCGTGTTTACTCCCTATAGCAAAATCTGGATCTAAATCGCAGTCATCACTGTCAAAATCTTCAAGGTCTTCATCCAAACAGTCATCCAGCATATTTTCCATTTCAACCTCGAAATGCTTATCTGCTGTATTTAATTTTCTTTTCAATCCTGCTCGGGAAGCGGGGGGCTTCTCAGTAGATGTTGTTGGAATATCCATAATATAAATATATGTTCTAAAGGTTCATAAAGATATATATATATATATATATATACAATGCTATTATATACACACACAAAAATCACACAACCACTATAGCACGTCAACCAGACGTCACTGTTACGGGAGAAAAGTAACACAACTACTATAATACGTCTGTCCGACGTTAAATTGACCCTAACCTATAAACAAAGAAAAGGAACACGATGCGACTTTCACTCATCAAAGACCGTTAATCAACTGGCAGCTAGGTGGCTCGACTGGTTTCTAGGGGGTGGGGTAGGGGGAGAGAACCGAACGTAAACATCCGGGCCGTCTGTGAGACGTCAGTATAGTAGTTAAGGGTTAAGATAAAATGAGATAATAAATCGTATTTTATGGTATTTTGGCACTTAAAAAATATGTGTTGGAAAAAATCGTTTTGTTGGCAGAAACCTTCCCAGGAATGTACTCAAAAATTTCCCAAAGTTTAATGGCTATTGGATCAATTGTTTAGTAATGCATAAGGCTCATACATATATACATACATACATTCATTTTTGTATATATAGCTGAGAAATTCTATAGCGGCAAAATCTTTCACAGCTCTCTATGTTAGGTTGAGAAGAAATTGAAATTCTCAAGTTATTTGCAACGTTCTCACTTGTTAACCTAGATCTGTATTTGTTTTTTATGAAGTGTACAAAGTGTAGATTCACTTACAAAGAGTAGATTCACTTACAAAGAGTAGATTCACTTACAAAGAGTAGATTCACTTACAAAGAGTAGATTCACAGACATATTTATTATTATTACAAAACTCGGAGGGAGTTTATTGGTAAAGAGCATTTAGCCACAGCCTTTGTACTCTCTTCCCATCCCTACCACTGGTCTAGCTTAGTGGATACCTACCTCTTCGCAGAATCCCAAGTATGCTATGAACACAAAAACCGGTATGCTACGAAGATAAAACCAATATGCTACGATTACAAAACCATTATGCTATGATCACAAAACCAATATGCTATGATCATGAAACCAGTATCCTGAGATCACAAAACCAATATGCTATGATCACGAAACCAGCATACTACAATCACAAAACCAATATGCTATGATCACAAAACCATTATGCTATGATCATGAAACCAGTATGCTGATTTCACAAAACCAATATGCTAAGATGAGAAAAACCAGTATGCTATGATACCAAAACCAATATGCTACGATCACAAAACCATTATGCTATGATCATGAAACCAGTATGCTGATCTCACAAAACCAATATGCTAAGATGAGAAAAAACAGTATGCTATGATACCAAAACCAATATGCTACGATCACAAAACCAGCATGCTACAGTCAGAAAACCAGTATGCTATGTTCACAAAACCAGTATGCTACAATCACAATTCCAATATGCTACAATCACAAAACCAATATGCTACTATCACAAAACCAGTATACTATGATCACAAAACCAGTATGCTACAGTCAGAAAACCAGTATGCTATGTTCACATAACTAGTGTGCTATGATTACAAAACCCGTATGCTACAATCACAAAACCAATATGCTACTATCACAAAACCAGTATACTAGGATCACAAAACCAGTATGCTACAGTCAGAAAACCAGTATGCTATGTTCACATAACTAGTATGCTATGATTACAAAACCCGTATGCTACAATCACAAAACCAATATGCTACAATCACAAAACCAGTATACTATGATCACAAAACCAGTATGTTATGATGACTAATCTCTACTACTCGTGCTACAAAACTTCAACTAGCGGTCTTCAACGAAAAACCAAGTAAACAATAAATTTCTGCATATTCATGCACTCTATCCGCTGTAGTTTGATCTAAGAGAAGGGTGCTACAATCGAAGATGTAGAAGTCTTGATAGGTAGGATAACAATAAATTCATATTGAAACAGGCATCCCTTCAATTGATATGGTAAGCACTTTTGCATGGGGCGCTCCATACCGTCAATATGCATGCCCTAGTAAGTGCTGAAAACAGGAGCCAAACATATTCAAACAATTTGGAATATATGGTAAATATCAGAAAGCAAAACAGAAACCTAATTCTGAAGCTACTAGAATCAGATCAACATGGTTATTTAGGAGACAACAATTAATGACTGAGGAGAAATTTAGGGGCATGGAAACAGTATATTAAAGAACTTTTTGATGATAAAAAAATCTTTACAACCATTTTGTCAGTACTCAAAATAGCCTTTTGTTAAATAAGATCAATTAGGTCATAATACCCATTGAAATAATAGAATTATTTTAAAGCATTGACAAATACCCCCCAAATCTATTCAATAAAATTTATGAATCAAGAAATACACAAACAAATTGTCATTATTTATAATGTTGCTAAATATGTAAATATGAACAAGTAATCAAATATAAATTTTTTTAAAGTCAATTCTTACTTGTATTAACAGAGACAATTTTTATTTGAGTTTCTTCTTATTTTATAATTACAACTAATATAAATATGTATATAGATATGTCAGTATAACAATATTAAGTGGTAAAATAGAAAGCGAATTTCCCTGCAATTTTCCATTTTCCTTTCTATGTATGGTTTTGGACTATTATTTTTGTTTGTTTCTATTTATAGGCTTGCATTGTGCTGTAGTTTCTTTTCACTTTCCTTTCGCATTGTCTGTTTGTGAAGAAAGGTTTGATACTGTTAATCCAGTTTGTTTATTTTATTCTTTTCATTCATTTTTAATCCTAGAGCAATTATTTATGATTTTGTATGGTAACCATGGCAACAATTTAAGGTTGAACAATGGAGGTTTCGACGACAATCAGATGGGAGCAAAAGAAAATTCAAATACATCTTTGAGAAATAAATTTGTAGCTATGGGAAAGTTGGCTCAGTGCCAAAGCGCTAAACTTTGAACATGAAGATATACACGTTGAATTCGACCTAGACCCCCCCCCAAATTTTATAATTGGATTATTGAATGAATGTTTGTAAAAACTTTATTAACATCAGTTGTCATCCACTATAGGTTAAAAGAAATGTATTTAAAATTTGATTGGATGAATGAAAACTTATTTTATTAACAATTGAAAATTTATACAATAAATATATCAGGAGAGAGTTTATGATTTTATTTTTAATTCTTTTAAGTCTGCATTTTTTTTTAATCTACTTCTTTTAGTAGTTTCTTAACTTGACCACCCCAAACCTCCAAGACATGACGTAACATTTTGAACATTTATATGCTAAACAAATTTCACGTAACTTTTAATTCCTTTTCGCCATAGTGAAGAAAAAATAGGCATATAAACATGTAGTTTTTAGCTGGGGGAAATATAACAGAATTTGAGGTAATAGAATTTCATTGCATTAGTTATTAAGCTTAAAAAAATTACTAGCAGAGAACCCGTCCTTCGTATGGGGTTGACGTATATTTTTATTGATTAAATTTGTATTTGTATTTGAGATAAATTTAATTTACTGAAATTAAATCCCAATAAATGTATGAAACTATAGTTCATAAACTTACCGATTATTGTCTTGAAAAACCAAAAGAAGGAAAGGCAGACATACTGCCTGTAACCTGACATTTGTAAAGTATAACAAACATTGAAAGATGAATAAAGGCAGACATACTGCCTGTAACCTGACATTTGTAAAGTATAACAAACATTGAAAGATGAATAAAGGCAGACATACTGCCTGTAACCTGACATTTGTAAAGTATAACAAACATTGAAAGATGAATAAAGGCAGACATACTGCCTGTAACCTGACATTTGTAAAGTATAACAAACATTGAAAGATGAATAAAGGCAGACATACTGCCTGTAACCTGACATTTGTAAAGTATAACAAACATTGAAAGATGAATAAAGGCAGACATACTGCCTGTAACCTGACATTTGTAAAGTATAACAAACATTGAAAGATGAATAACAACAAACATTTACTATCACCTGTTTAATTGGGTTTAAAAGTGACCTTTTCAGGTGATTACTCACACATTTACTATCAGCTAATTTAGCCAAGTTTATAATTGTGTATAGATAATTGAGTGTTAAAGGAGTTTTCAAGGCCAGTGGGGCTGTGTCCTGATGCAATTTCTAAATACAAATAGGCCTATGTTTTAACCAGGAACCCTAAGAATATCTATGTAAAATTTCAGTTCATAGGGTCCAGTAGTTTTTACGTGATTGAGTAATACACACACACACACACACACACACACACCATTAGATTTTTATATAATAGCATAGATAATATATAATAGTATTAGAGGATAATAATATTTTAAAATTCTAATGTTTCTCAGTTCTTAATAAAATGTTCTTTAAAAATTAAATTTTAAAAATAAGACTTGATACAACTTAGTGGACTTTTCTGTTTCGTATTTATTATTATTATTATTTTTAGAATATGATTTTATTGTCTTATTTGTAGAAATTATAACCTTGTTTTTCGATTCTTAACATACTCATCTTCATTTTTGTTAGTAATATTTCTATATATTTAAGTACAGTTTTCTCCCTTTCCTAACATTACAATATTTTCCTCTGCTGACGCGTTTCGGAATGACTCCATTTTCAAAACTTAAATCGTACTCCTGACCGTACTTACGACTACGATTAAAGTTTTGAAAATGGAGCCATTCCGAAACGCGGTAACACAGGAGAATATTGTAATGTTAAAAAAAGGCAGAAAACTGTACTGAAATATATATTGCTTTTCGATATTGCAGAGGGGGAAGTTTGTAGCTTTGTTTACAGAATCGGTTCGAAAGATAAGACATTTTATTCTTTGTGGGATGCTGCGGTCTGGATGTAACCGATCGATCGATACGACAAAGAGGGGGGGGGGGTCTTCGATAGTTTGATGAGTAACACGCTGCATTCGTCTTCATTATCCAATTTGTCTTGTTCTTTGACTGTTCGCTGTAATGTACAATAATGCATTGGGGCAGAAGTGATACGTTTTTGCTCTATAATGCAAATAAAGTATAATAAAATATTTGAATAATATTATATTTTCGCCGTAAAATATAGCTTTAAAAGTTGTTTCGGTTAAAAATGCGTTTTTGTAAATGTAATGAGATTTCTAGGTTGTTTGGGGTTGAGAGTAAATACATATGATTTTAATCTGTTACCATTGATTAATCGAATTATAAATTATAATAGATTTGAAAGTAAATATATTGTGAAATCTGTGAGTTCGGTGTTGCCATTCCATTACGCTTCTCGTTGTCCGCCAATCACGCCTCTCTCGGGAATAGAAGGGTGAGGAGATAGTGGACTGAGAACAAACCTGTCAATTGCGGTTGTCATGGATACCGTCGGTCTCTGATTGGACGATAGTGGTCTTGGCTAACAAAATACGTATGGTTGTCGTACTAGTCATTTCAAAACGCGTATAATACGGATCGGTTAATTTCGATTACTAACCAGAATTGTAAGAGTTATTTTTAGAAATTACAGTAAAACCTCTCATATCCGAACCAATGTGGCGACAGCCCGGTTTGGATATCAAAACATCCGGATATAGGGGGGGGGGGGGTATGTAATTATGTACGTTTGCACTACGTAATCACAACTGTTCCATTTGGAAGTACAGGTAGATGTAGGAAAAATATATTAAATATGTTATATTTTTTCAACTGTAACTTTTGAAGTTATTAATTTTTAAATACATACAGTAAAACCTCTCACATCCGGATCAATGTGGCGACAGCCCGATCCGGATAACAAATAATCCGGATATGAAAGGGGTTATGTAATGATGTACGTTTGTATTACGTAATCACAACAATTCCAATTGGAGGTAGAGAAGATTGTTTTAAACAAATACGTTACACTTATTGAAGATTGCAATTATACTTTAATAGCAATATAGAACTGTATGTACAATTCCGTAACACTATACTGCACATACCTATGTACATTAATTATCAGTTTTGAAATAAAAGATATAATGGTGGTTTGATTGTTTCGTTGAGCTCGTTTCTTTGATGAAATATCCCCCAACTTCGAAAGAATAGACGATCGGCTGCTGTTGCTTCGTCTTGTTCGACGTACTCGATCAGCTAGACAAATGCCTGGAAAGCTTCACTTTGCGTCGTTTTGTTTTCTTTCGTCACTTCGGCAGGCGCTGGCTCTGTGCACACTAAGTCTATAATACAATAATTCGCGGAATAAAGAAGTTTACTTTATTTTTATGTTACGTCCGGATATCGGAGGTTCCGGATATTAGAGGGCCGGATATCGGAGGTTCCGGATATGAGAAGTTCTGAATATGAGAGGGCCGGATATGAGAGGTTCCGGATATGAGAGATTACGGATATGAGAGGTTTTACTGTACTTCTAGTCCTATTTCAGTTGAATAACTATATATTTCCAGAGTGTTAACGTTTGTTTAAAATTGACGGAAAAGTTTCAAATTAGGAAGCAAGACATACTTTTCGTATATGTTATAATGCTAAATTTATCGACTATCTGTACAGTATAATATATTTATACAAATATTTTCAAAAAAAGTTGTATTAATAGTTAAAAAGATTTTTTCAACTTTTCGACGATCAAAAAAGTAATCTGAAATCGTGGATACGATAAATAGAGCTCAAAACCTACCATTAATTATTGCCATATATACATAAACTCATTTTAGAAACACTTTCCTTTAGGAGGCATTTTCCTTTTACTTCTAAGGAGCACTTTCCGTTTTCATTACTATACATGTATTTAAAGTAAGATTCATAATATTCGGTTAGGTTAGGCTTGTTTATAAAATATATAATAATTTATTATACCGAGCGATTGCTGAAATAAAACAGTTGCTTCCTCTGTTGCTGCTTGGAATCTCACGTAGTTGAAGGAAAACTATTCGTAGCAATATTTTTGTATGTCTTGTGTGTTATACAGCGAACTTTATTACTTATATATATTAGCTTCAGCAAGAGCGCATGCGTCCCTACTATCGAGGATATAGTTTGGATTGTAAACAAATAACCGTCGTAACTTAATCTAACCGGTTGCTTAAATGGATCTTAGCGTTAACAAACTTGGGCCACAATTTTTTTTTATATCCAAACCTATCCTAACTATTGTATTACAAGATTGTAATTATTTGGTGTAGTTGAAAAAATGTTTATGTAAGTTATATAAAAATGAAAAAATCTAAATTGGGCAATCAACTATTACCGTCTATTTTATTCATTCCTTCTATTAGCTCACACTCTGGCGATATATATCTTGTACAAATTTTCAATCGTTAATAAAATACGTTTTTGTTCATAAAATCAAGTTCAAATACATTTCTTTTAAACCTATAGTGGATGATAATTGATGTTAACACAATTTTTCAAATATTTATTCAATAATTAAATTATTAAATTTGTGGAGTCCAACCGGAATCGAACTGAGAATCTTCATGTTCGATGTATAGCGTTCCTTAGCACCACGCCAATTCCTAGAACTTTGCAATTCCTAGAAATATTTTTAAAAGATGTGTATGCATTTTTTTTGCCCCCATCTGGTTGTCGTCGAAACCTTCACTGTACAACCTTAAACTGTTGCCATGGTTGCCACACAATATCATAAATAGTGCTGTAGGGTAACTAAAATAAATTTTTTTTTGTAAACCTCAGTAGATTACTATTATAATACTATAATTATAATAACTTATAATTACTATAATTGATTTGAAATTTCTTTTACGTTTCTTAAAATATGTCTGATTTTCTTCACACATCTGAAATATCTGTAAGCCTGCGCATTCATTAAAAATAAACGCGTTGTACACGTTTCGATCATATTCTGATATGGCGCTAGAGACGTTCACTTAAAGCCTTTGTGTTTCACTTAAGCTTGTGCATGACGAAGCTTTGAAGCATCACTTTAAGGCTTGCCATGTAATCCCTTCTTACTGCCAGGCAGCGATTTATACTGACGGCGGAAAAAGCGTCAACTGTGCGAAGGTGTTGCGACAAAAACTGAACAAATGGCAGCGGATGAGTGGAGAGCGGTTTTTACGTTAGTCACACACGGCTGACTTGCTTTGTGTTCACTTCGCGACGGGGAAGGGTTAGGCTGTTGTCAACATTCTACACACGGTTACATCTACGCCTACTCAACCAAAGCATTTTAAACGTTTGCACTTAATATTTATTTAAAATTTTAACAGTATCCGTGACAAACGTTTTAAGTTCATTTGTTGTAAAACAGTTTTATTAAATTCCTTCTGTTAGCTCACACTCTCCTGATATATATATTGTACACATTTTCATTCGCTAATAAAATACGTTTTCATTCATCCAATCAAGTTAAAATACTTTTTTAAAAACATATAGTAAATGACATTTGATGTTAATATAGTTTTTTCAAATTCAATAATTAAATTATAAAAATTTGGGGGGTCTAGGTCGGATTCGAACTGAGTATATTCGTGTTTGAAGTCTAGCGCTTTGGCACTAAGCCAACTCTCTCATAGCTAGAAATGTATATTTCAAAGATGCATATGAATTTTTTTTACCACCATCTGGTTGTTGAAATCTTCATTGCATAATCTTAAATGGTTACCATGGATACCACACAATATAAACAATGCTCTAGGATTAAAAATGAATGAAAATAATAACATAAAGAAACTAGCTGGATTAACAGTATCGAACCTTGCTTTACAAACGTACAATGCAAAAAGAAAGCGAAAAGAAACTACAACACAATGCAAGGGACGAGAAAAAAAACCGTATAAATAGTAACAAACAAAAATGGTAGTTTAACACTATACATAGAAAGGAAAATAGAAAATTGCAAGGAAATTCGCTTTCTATTTTGTCACTTAATATTGTGATTCTTTCATATGTATATACTTATTTATATTATTTGTAATTATAAAATAAAAGAAACTAATATAAAATTTTTCTTTGTTTACTTAACTAGGAATTAATTTTAAAAAACAAATATTACTTGTTTTTGTTTAATAAACGATGTTATTAGTTGTTTACCACGGCTGTCATTGGTTGATTTGTAACTGTCACTGGTTCTATTCATTTACTCATTTGTATGTCGTGAGTGGGTGGTCGATTTGTGTCAGGTTTCAAGATAGTGACAGTGTTGTGTACAGTAGAAGCTATTTCGCATTCGCTAGTTTGTTCTTAATTTTGTAGGAGTTTATTTTTAAATAAAATGATCCTTCCAAAAGAGTAAAAAGGAAGGATTATGGTGTGGAATCATTTCGCCAATGTGGTAAGCATGCCTGTTACTGGCACATATATAACAGTCTCTGTATCCCTTGACACCGGTAAAAGTCACTGGTCCCAACTTGGCGCTGTCACTAAAATCACCTATCCCTTAAAGTCACTAGATGGACCATCCCTACGATGGTCAACTTGCTACTTGGAGAAGGGGTAGTAAGGAGATACTCGGTCTGTTTTACCGTGAGTTATTTATTTACCGTCCGATTTCTTAAGCTGCGACTGGGTTCAAGCTAGATCTATTCGCCTGTATAGTCCTTAAAGCTGCTATCTGGTGTCGACTTGGAATCATTTTGAAAAGATTCTATCTTGAGAGATTTAAAACATCTAACAAGGTTTGATTTATATAAATATTGAATATCCCATGATTATCGTGTTACCTAATATTTGATAAAAAACAAAAAAAAACGAGATCTATAATCATACACTGACGAAGACAACTTGTGTTGTCGAAACGTGTATGAGTGAAAAAATAAATAATCTGTATCTGTTTGTCGTGGGTAGGTAGTGAGTTTTCTATTTGTTTTTTAGGGTACGAATTTAAATTGATTATAGTTCGTGATAGTTCGAGAAAGAGACGATTCAGCAATGCCACAGTTGAGAAATACATTTCTAAAAGTACTGGCTACAGTGACTACCGTTAGTAGGCCTAAATGTCTGTTGCGAGAGGTGTTGCGAGAGAATGGCGACAGAATGAGATGATTAATGAGAAAGCTTTCGTAGCAACGGTAGTAGGCTACCAATGAAAAGGCACTTATTTCTTGGCAAGAGCTAGCTAGTGACGTCACTTATTACCGGATACGGTGATAAGCTCTTTACTGCAGTTTGTTTTTTTCTATTTATGGTCAATATTCAGTGTACATTTTCTGAACCCCCTCATCAGGACCTGGTCAGAATGTTAGGAACCCCCTTAAATTTTGAAACAAACCAAAATTGAAATAATTTTTAAGCACAAAAAAGAATGTACGGAGCACGAGCGTCCGTAGTGGTTATGTGGGTAAAATTTCCAATTTCGCTTTTGCTTTGGAGCATGTTTTATTTTGATTTTTCAAAAACGCGTCCAGCTTTACTGGCTTCGACTCTTTCGGCCCACTCGAACAAATTCCTCGTTACAGCTTCAAGCCACACATTTACTGATGTAGCTAGGACACTTTTACTAGCGAGAACTGTAGTCGTTTGTATCGATCTAACTTTCGGCACGACGATAGTTACTTCTTAAAGATTCGATCTCCTCCTCGAAACTGCCTTCTTGTTCGGCTCACTCGAACAAATTCCAAGTTACAGCTTCGAGCCACACATTTACTGATGTAGGTAGGACACTTTTACTAGCGAGAACTGTAGTCGTTTGTATCGATCTAACTTTCGGCACGACTATAGTTATTCCCTAAAGATTCGATCTCCTCCTCGAAACTGCCTTCTGGTTCGGCCCACTTGGTTTATAACGTGCTCTGAAGTAACTATAGATCGTATTTAGCTACAATGTTGTGTTTTGGGGTAGTTTATTTATAAATACATAAAAGAATATTTGTTTTCGGTATTTTGAGTTAGTTAATAAGCCAAACAAATGTATACCACACATAGTTTAGTATCTTGAGTATGTAAAAATAATTTTACAATTTCCTTTTAAAGAAAAAGAAAGTTTCTTTTTAAACTTTAAAACAGGAACTTGCCTGCTTCTCGATCACTCAGCCTGTGTTTATAACAAAATTAAAAACAATAGACTAGGCCTATATATTTCTTAAATGAAAGAACATTTTGAATTTTGTTTTTTTTCTACATGGAGAATGTTTTTTAATCTGAATATTTTTAGAGATAAACTGTATTCAGTAGTAGGGAAAGTATTTAGAAAAGCATTTAGTTCATTCCAACGATTGCATGACAAATGAAAGTTTTGAACATTGTGATTAAGAGATTTGAAATTCGCACTTTTTTTCTGCGTTTATTATAAAGTTTTGTTTAAAAAAAACTTTACGTAATTTTATGATTTAAAAATTTAATATTAGTTTTTGACCATAAATATCTACCGCTGTTAATGGAGGTTAATAAAATGCTGTTATTGAAGAATAAGAAAAATACCATTTTCTTAAAAGATTAATTCTCTTTTGTTAAGAAGATGAAACCGTATCTTTAGTGTTAGTCTGAGCGGTTCCCTGAGCTAGGAGAAGGAACTGCAATCTGTTGAGGAATTTTTGTACTACTCATTTTTTGTTGGTATCTAGAAACTAAAGCGGACTAAAACTAAATGTATGCTACATACTCAATGATAAAGGTTAATTTGTTATGAAATATCTTCGCACTTTGTGTTAGCTCAATGCCCTTGTTTACAAGTTCTGTAGGCTAAAATATGGAGAGAAAAATCGAAATGGCCGAATCAGATATAGGTAAAAGTTTATAAGCTGGCACTTGTGCCTTGGCGAGAGTCCGAGGGTGGAGGTGTTCGGTCATTTTAAAAAAACATCGACCCTTCGACCTACACTGACTCTTAGGGTTGACTCATTATTTTGTTACTTAATAATACCTTTTAATGTATAGTAAACAATAGGGCGTTCACGGAAGCGTGCTAATAGGATTGTCTAAGAGTTGGGACGGGTAGGCTGCGATTTATGGCCCCGATGAGGATGACGACAGTGCCTGACGACGAAAACACAATTTCTACCTAAGAGGCAAGTGCCAGTTATAAAGTTTGAACTATAACACCATTGAACTACAGGCTTCTCTCCAATGGCGGAGAAAATTACGGAGTATTCTATTCCTTAAAAAATGTTGCAATGATAATATTATTAAATTCACGTCTAATGAAGAGTGAAATTATAAAACTAGTTTTAGGGGCACTAAAAGTTTTTTTCCAAATACTGATATATTTAAGGTGTAGCAGCGTAATTAGTCATTTGTAAAAGGGGAAAGTGGAGTTTATGAAAATGCATTTCGTTACATTTATCTTTAGGTATCTGCTTCGTATTTCTTTGTTTTGTAGATTTATGCCTGTATAATGTTTGATTTTACATTAACTAGCGGCCCGTGGCGGCTTCGCCCGCTCTCGTTTAAAATTATTACTTTGTGTTAATTTAATAAATTCAAAAACAATTAATAATAGATAATGATTATGTTATGGGATACAAAGTTATAATAGCGTATTATATGACGGAAAATATAAGCAATTGTATACAGATGATTGAAGCAAACATGTATAATGTTGCAATGTATAGCCCTTAAAATCATGTTATGAAGGAATTGTGCCCTGTAAAGTTAAAGTCTCTACCTTTAATAGTTTCGACTCTACGTTGTTTCTCAGTCAGTCACTCAGGACAACGGTTCTTACAGGTCTTTGCATATATATATAGGCTGTAAGCATCAACCCTACGAGTATATTAATAATATTGTTTTACAGTAGCTTGTTTAAATAGTTCGTTCAATGAAGTGTCTGCTCTCTCTATGACATGCTCATCACCAAACTATATACCTCACACAATAAGTTTCGATAGCAAAAAGTTGCTTAACCCTTTCTCGCTGAAGAAACCGCGCCTGATAGAAAAATAGAATACTTACTCCTAGATTTACATTTGCAAATATAATTTTTAATTACTAAAGAACATCTTTTAAAGTTTATTTCATTATGAAAATAGTTTATAAAAATGATATTTTTTTCTTTTTGGCTTTTTATCATAGTTTTTGTGTAAACCTTTTAGATTTTGTATTCCAAATTTGTTTGGTTAAAATGCAGTGTAATTGATTTATTCATAAAACTTCAGAGCACGGGTTTGAATTTGTCTAGTATGGGTTTTCTAACGAGTTCTAAATTTCAGTCGATGTTATAACCTGTTAATAAAATTCTATTAATTTCAATAAATTTAAAAATTGCAAAAGAGTGTATTGTTCTGTTGTGATTATATTGTCCATTTTCTAGCAGATCATGGTAAACTATTTAATGCCTTAAGTGTGAACAAAATATTGCGTTTGGTTTTATTTTTAGCTATGTCCGCTCCTGGTCATTACAGAGTTTCCAGCTTTTTTGCCTGTAATTTACACAAAAATTTTCCGTTTTAGCCGTATTACTCTGAGTATTTGCCACATATTCTTATCCAAAAGGAAAAGTACCAAATGGCATATCACTTGAAATGTCAAGCAATTCAGCGGGCGCTGACATTACCCGCTATAACATTTTGCCCGCCCTACCTCCGGCAGGGCGGGGGGCGGGGTAGGTAACATTTAAATGGTAAAGCTTGCCCGCAATGGATGGTTTCCATTTATGGAGGGCAAATTTGGTCGTATTCCATAATCTTAGTAGTGACACTATTATTCAGGTTTTATAAGTTCTTATTGAAACTATTTTTGTTTGTCTGATTGGGATTTTTATAAGGCTTTTATGAAGTTGCTGATAGAAATATTCTGCTTATAACAGAAATATATTGTCACAATCCTTTGATAAAAATATCTTCTCGTGAAGAAGAAAACATTATATTGTTTTTGTAATGAAATTATGCTTTAAACTTTTGATTGATGTTCTCATTTATTCTTTTGTTTTGTTGTTGTGTTAATTTCTTTGTGCAAACGTTATCTATATTTCGTTATATTCGGATAACAAACTTTGTTATATTATTTAAATTTAAGAAAAATAATGAGTTTCCCCATTCATGATTGATTTATTTTAACAAGTTTGTCTTTTTAAGCGTTGGTACTTTATCAGTAAAATTTTATTTATGTCGAACTAAGTTTGATTTTTTGGTTTTTATGTCTTTTATAATACTGATTAAAATCTTGAATTTAAAACATAATATTTACGTAACTTGGACTGTCAACATATAATTAAGGTATAATTCATTACTTTAAATAAGTGTCTCGACAGTCGATAAAATTTAGTTTGATTTCTTATTATGTTTTTGTCTAACAGGTTATAACAGATACATTTCCAATATGTTCACCGCATTACATATCGTCCCTGTCAAATTTGTCACGCTTTTTAAAATATTTTTTTAATCATACTTGCTGTGTTCTAATAAGTACTTTCTCAAAGTAATTATTTCTCAATATTTTATTGTATTAATATTTAAAAAAATTAACTCTTAACAGCACTTCATACGGCGTAATTGTTTAAAATGTAGGCTATAAAGGGGGAGCAAGCCAGACATGCTCGAAGGTCAATAGCTCGTTGAACTGACGTATGACTCACTCTCAGGAAGGACAGGCGGACAAAAACACCAACCCAAGCAAGCAATAGAATACTTGTAATTAATTGTTTTCTATTACACTTAAAATTGGTTTAATTACGTTACACATATTCGATTCTATTAGAAATGAAAAGACAAAGTTTTGATCCCTTCGAAGCACATTGCACAAATACCCACTTGAATCACAGCACTAAGCGTCGAGTTCGGCACACTTAACAGTTCTTTCACTGATCGAGCACGTCCATCGTCAGTATACCGTCTTCGTGTAGATCTTGCAGGACGTCTAGGAGTCGTTGTTCCGTTAAAGGGTCTCCTAAAGCGACATCTACCGAACCTATGCATAATAACAGTGCTAGGAGTAAGGACTTGCGGAAGTCGCGCGAAAGTTTGTGCCTGTCGTATTCTAGATGTGATTGGATATCTACTTGGAGTGCCATGGCTGTCTTGGTGAGGGCTTCCCAATAAGTGTCTAGCAAGGATTCAGTGTGGTTGCGTCTTAGGTCTGTAGGCAAGGAGCTGACTAGGAGTAAAGCTATGTCGTTGGTCGGTCTGCTGTAAGTTACCATCTGCCAGTCAAGGATTGCGCAAACATCGTCGTCTTTGAATAGCAAATTGTTACACCAAAAGTCCGTGTGCGTGATCAGCGCTAGAGGCTCTTCGGGGGCTAACAGGGCGGCTATTATGTCTTTAGTGTTCGGTCGGAGGGCGGTTAAACTTTCTAAGATGGGCTCTAAACCGGGCCGACGTTCCAGAAAGTGGGCCAGCTGTGGCAGTCCGCGCTCAACGAGCTGTTGGTACGAGTCTGAGGCGCGAGCCGTTTGGAAGAGGAAAGGGTAGCGTTCGTCTAACGGGGTTCCTTGTTTAACCTTCAGCGCCAGAGACAGGGCGTGCAGTCTCGCGACGGCTTCCAACGCAGCTTGTGCCTGCTTCAGTGACAGTCCACGGGAGAACTCGCATCCTGTGTATCCTTGGACCTTGAGGTTCTCCAGTACCAGAACGGATTGTGTAAGCGTGTCGCAGTCGGTGCTATAACGGGCGTGGAAACACTTGGGGATGGGCAGTTCGATGTATGCGGCTTCGGGCGCCAGAAACTCTCTTTGGAACTTGCGTAGCTCCGGTACCACCTGCACAACAAAACATTATTTACAAATACACACTGTATTCCTAATGTGTAATACATTTTATAAAATTAGAATTTCTTTTTCTTTTAGCTATATTTTTTGTTTAATTAGATTAAAAATATTAAAGAATCCTGGCTGACCAAATACGTCCAAAACGTGACAAATGTTTTTTATCTTTTCTTGCAAAGGTTAAAATTTAAAGAACTGATTTTTACATATTATTAAATACAGTATTATTGTCATCGTGGTAGACATTATTTATTATATTATTTCGCTTTTTTATTTCCGATAATATGATCGTTAAAGGATATTAAAAGCTTGGCGACTTTAGATAAAAGTATAGTAAATAAATAAACCCCCTTGTTCTGGAATTATAGAAGGGTCATATGTGGCAGTCGCCTGCCTGAAAGGGTTTGGATGGGGACGGGGGGTCCGTGGAGGATAAAGGAGGAGCTGGGATGAAAATAAAACGTTATTGGAAAAACACTTTACAAATATTTATTGAATTCTGTTAATTTGCTACTGCATTTCGTTGTTTAGATATATTGCAGTTATGATTTTGAAGTTTAAAATAAGAAGTATGTATGGACGGAGTTACGACCTTAATTTTCGGAGGGGCACAAGATTGGCCTGGGGGTATCAAACGGGGTCAGGGGGACTCCCCACAAAATATAGAGAACATTTAAAAGCTTGTCAACACTGAGCTCCCATACAAAAAACTTAAATTATAAGGAACATGTGTTAAACTACTTTTTATTGGTAGGTTACAGTTTGGTATCCAACGATATGTTTCTCATAGAATGCAAAGCGGGGGCTTTTAGACTTATACCTTTGCAAAATTTAATTTTTTCTAAAATTTTGCAAAGTCATGAGTCCAAAAATAAGCCTAATTTTGTTTCTATGAGAAACATAATGTTGAATACTAAACTTCTTCTGAAACATTTCCTAAAATTTCATTTTGAACATCAAGACTCGTAAGATTAAAATAAGGTTCATATTTTGCTTTGAACTTCCAGTTATATCTAGAAAATAGCTCAAGTAGGATCAAACTAACAACTGGTACTGTCGAGTATATTCCTTGTCAGCTTTATTATTATGTTTGTAGTACTTTAATGGGTTCGTTGTAAGGTTTTGATTATAAAAAAATAATACATCTTTGCAGAAAGTTGGGGGCAATGCCTCTCCTTGTCCCCCCTTAACTCCGCCCATGGAAATATGACGATTCTTAGACAAATAAAATTCTGTCAACATCAAGCACATCCCTTACTTTAAATTATATTTGAAGGGTTATTACTTTAATTTCACAGAAACACATTTCAGATACAAAGGTTAAATCTGTCAATTTTAAACGAACAATGTATACATACTTTTAAAAATATTTACCAAATAATAACTCAGACCAACTCAATCAATAATTTATTTTCAAACGCGTTTCAGAGACAAAGTGTTCATCATTAGTGAGATGACATTTAGACTATCACTTAGGCGCACGTGTTTTTGCAAACATTGTTGTAGAAGTTTAAGATAGGTTTTGATCCCATTGACATTTAGGGCCAAAACTAACTTCTTTCTATGCGACTGCGTTTTAGCAAATTTTAAGGGAATAAGAATGGCGGGAATGTAAATTGACTTTAACACTATATTTTTTTGTTATTGAAAATTTGTTATACCTCCACTAAAAATGTAACCGTGTTGAACAAAATCACTGTAGTTAATTTTTTTATTTCTGGCAGGTAGTTTCTCTTATTTTACGGCTTTCCTTGCAAATTATGACGAATCACCGTTATCTCGTTGCGTAGATTAGATAAGAATTCTAATAATTGCATACATTTACAACAGAATCTAACTGCTAAAACAATCAACTGGTTTAAACAATGCCAATGTTTGTAAAAACACAATGAAAGTACGTGTGTTGTTGATAAAACACGCGTTCGGATTTAATTGCTGAAATGACGCGGGACTAGGTTCGGCGGAAACACGATGTGTCGTGTTTTCCTTGCAAGTGACAGCTGGTTAAATAGTTATTCAGAAGTGTAATTAAGGATTCTGTCGTGACGTATTAATCTGAGAAGTGTTCGTTAGTCGCGCCCTAGCAGATATATTGGGCTCTATCAGTCTATACGCGATTAAACAATGCCTTCTATTTTCAATGCCTATTTTCAATCGTTAATAATTTCGTTTTTTTAATCCAATGAAGTTCAAATCTATTTCTTTTAACCTATAGTGAATGACAATTAATGTTAATACAGTTTTTTGAAATATGTATTCAATAATCAAATTATAAAAATTTGGGAGTTTAAGTCTGATTCGAACTGAGTATCTTCGTGTTCGAAGTCTAGCGCTTTGGCACTGAGCCAACTTTCCCATACCTAGACTTTTCAAAGATGTATATGAATTCTTTTTTTGACCCCATCTGGTTGTCGTCGAAACCTCCATTGCACAACTTAAATTGTTACCATGGTTACCACACAGTATCATAAATAATGCTCGCGGATTAAAAATGAATGAAAAGAGTAAAATAAACAAACTGGATTAACAGTATCGAACATGGCTTCACAAACGAACAATGCAAGCGACGAAAACAACGTATAGGTAGTAACTAACAAAACTAATAGTCCAACACCATACATAGAAAAGGAAATGGAAAATTGCAAGGAAATTCGCTGTCTATTTTGCCGCTCACTATTGTTATTCTGACATAGGCCTATGTATATACATATTTATATTAATTGTAATTATAAAATAAAAAACTCAAATAAAATTGTTCTTTGTTGATTTAAGGAGGAATTGGCTTTAAAATTTGGTTTATATTATAACTATATGAAGCAACTGTGGCGTAATGTTTATTTTTAAATAAATAAAACCTCTAAACCACAAATAACATTTTATTTAAACCTTATGTACATTTCGATTGCCCAGCAATCATCTTCAGAGGTATTTAAAAAATACAACTGTTGTATTTTTGAGTTGTATTTTTTAAATACCTCTGAAGATGATTGCTGGGCAATCGAAATGTACATAAGGTTTAAATAAAATGTTATTTGTGGTTTAGAGGTTTTATTTATTTGGTTTATATTACTTGTTTTAAATAAAGTAGGGCAATTTTTGTAAATAGAATTGTTTTACATATTTTGTAACTCTATTAACAATAAAAAAGTATGTTTAGTGGATCAAAAAGTTTTGCTCATATGTATTTTCCCCCGTTTAATTCGGAGGCACATTAGAATATTTTCGTATGTTTCTAAATCTGGAAACGAAAGTTTTTATAAATAAAGTAGTTTTCGAAACTAGTGACAACCCAGAAGGTCAGTACAGTAAAGCGGGTGTTTTATGTTAGAGCAAAGTGGTTATGTGTGCGACGATGTGTTTAAACATTTGAGGAAATTTTATATAAAATATTATTTAAGTAAAGACTATTCAAAATAAATACAGGCCAGAAATTAAATACTGTCAGCTAAATAAAAATGTTTATTTACAAACAAACACACACACACACACACACACACACACACACACACACACACACACACACACACACACACACACACACACACACACACACATTCACAATAAGCTAATACTATTTGAAGGTATTAATTTATCGTTCTAAACATAGACTACATAAAATCGTATATGTGGAGAAAGTTAGGTTATGATAAGAGATATTAATTGATTCCGATAGGATCCTGATATCTAGATGCAGTACATTGTTGAATACTTTAGTTTAGTCATAGCAAACTTTACTTAGCTATTTGTATTTATAAAACGAATGATTATGTAAGAGAAAATAATCGGATCAAATAATTGCGTTAGTGAGAATTGAATTGACTTGACAAATACCTTGGTGTAAAATTTAATTTCTCGTAGATCGAATTGCGCTTCGGTCACAAAAAACCTACTGAACGGGTCCTGCGGGAGTAACTTGATGATAAGACTGAGTGATCGTTCCTCTTGTAACTCCAGGACATAGTCCACATCCACAGCCAAGATATCGCTGAGCACGCTTTCCCCTTGGTCGCAACCTGGACGCACGCTGAACTCCGACACTTTGGCGCTGTGACCGTCGTGGTGCGAAGTCAACATCGCTTCCAACCATTCTTCCGACACGGGGCATTCCTCTTCACCAGCCTCGCTGGTCTCGTCTTCACTTGCACTACTCACAGACATGACTACGAAGCGGCGACTGACCTGTTCCCGGCGAGCCTCTCCCACCCGACAATCAATAGCAGCTTCCCCCCACCCCGTCCGTACAGTCTCCTCACTGTTGCTTGCGCCCTTGTTAATTGCATGTCATCTTAGTAATGTAACCGATATATATATATATATATATATATATATATATATATATATATATATATATATATATATATATATATATATATATATATATTATCGCTTGCCTACGCAAATGTTTTGAAATTATTAGTTTGATAATTGAAACTTTCAAAGAATATTCTGGCACTTACTTTTCCCCACTTTAAATTACAAGAATTTATCAAAATGTTAGTTTTCCCATCCTATACAAATTCCAGCACCATTCTCTCATTAAATGATTTATTGAAATTTTACTTAGTTTAATCTCTTTATTTCGAAATGGTAAACCCAAATTTATTTCTTCGGTTTTTATTATTTTTTAAAACTATTGTGCTTGAAATAATAATGACCTACGTAATAAATTTGTGTTATTTTTTAGAATAATTTTTATTAGGGAATATTAATTTCCTCCTGCTTAAAGAATAGTTGTTTTTATAGTGAAATCTTTCTATAAACTCCTCTAAGTCAGCAGAAATACTTTTTGTAAAAGAAAACATATTTTTCTCCTTTCATAGAAAATAATTGTTTTAGACGAATAACGACATAGGATCATATATTTTTAATACTTTTTGCTAAAGATAACATTAAAAAAATTAATTAGGTAGTAAATAAAACATCAATTTTTATCAAACTAATAAAACATCGATGTTTTTAATAAAAATTGTTTTCCTACAGGTTCATAGAAATACCATAACAAATGAATAGGGTTGAGCTAACGGGGTTCAGAGAAATAGTTTATAAATTTTTATGGGCAATTAAATAAAAATTTTAAAGCATTTGATTGGCAGAAAAAGGCAATGTGTGTTGACTCTAAACATTACCAAACGATATCCTATTAGCATAATTTATTATTACAAATAATTTGTTCATTAGTCAGTATGTTTACAGGACCTTTCTGAAAAACTAACAAATCTAATTATTAAGAACAAAAACTCAAAATAAATAAGATAAATTAAAATAAAAATCTTTTTTGCAAAGTATGTTTTGAAACTAGGCATTTAAATAGCTCAGAGAATGTCGAAGGAGTGTATTTTGTGGCTTTTTGATTGTAGAATTTGATTCACAAGATGGTGACTAATATTTATATAATATTTTTGTATAATTATGCATAGTAATTATTTGATTTTGTTTTGGTCTTCAAGAAAACTACAATGCCTAATTTACTTTAGCGATTGGATAGGTTTATTTTGCATTTAAAAACATTGTTCATTGTATAAATACTGTGCAGTATATTTAACATTAACCATAAGAATTCCTTCATATTATTTATAATAAGAAAATCTTCTATTGTTTTTAAATAACATTTCTCATAAACAAATTGAAATTGTAAAATAAATGTGTGTGGAACTGTTGGTTAGAATAAGGTAGTTTGCAATACTTCACGTATATGTTATAACTTTGAGTTCTGGAAGCATTAATTATAACTAAATCTTTATTTGTTGTCCAGGTTCTTGTGTCGCCTATACTAGCTGGTCTAGCAGTGGGAATTGGCGTACCAATACTACTGTTCTATGTGTATGGTGTTGTTCCCGTGTCATTATGCCGTTCAGGAGGCTGTGGAGTTAGTACTTCAGGAGCTGGTGTTAGATTTGATTTTGATGATGAGACTGACCTAATGGTTGTGCTTGGAGCTAAAACCGCAGGTTAACATTTTTTTGTCTTTTATGCTTCTCTTAGTTTGAACCATTTTCATTTGTTTGCAGTTTCATGTATAACCACTCGGTTATTTGTAATGTGATTAGTTAATTAAAACCTTTGTTCACTTACAAATTATTATTTATACTTTGAAAAAACACCGGGTTTATTGAATCTAACAATTTGACTAAAGGTAAGCATCCATGTAAAATCAAATCAGTTTGTTTTCAAAAAGCGCCGTTTTAAGAATTGTGGAGGGCATCACGATGTACGTCCACCTCGATTTACCCATTATGTTCAGCTTCGTACGTTTCAACGTGTTTGATTTACATGGATGTCAACAGCCACAACCACAATCTACACCTCCACTGCGACCCACTTATGCTGTTCGCACCCTAACTTTTGTTAAAAATAGTTGATGTTTTGATGATGCATAAAAAAAGTTAATTATTCAGAACAAACAGCTTGTGAAGATAGAATATCTTTGTTTACTTGGAAAAATTAATAAATAAAACATTTTCTTTGTTAGAAAGAACTTATGTGAATGATGTTATAGGGCCTTTTAAGTACTATAGGGTGTTTTAACATTAAAATGAATTAGATTCTTTCCTTTCCTCTCTATAACATAGTATTGTCATTATCCTATTAAAAGCTTGTCGAAAACATCTTGTAGTATTGTTGTGTGTATATACGAAAGTCTATACAATATAATCGTATGTTAGGAAATGTAATGAACCTATTCATTCAGCTATAGCTCCTTGTCTTAGGAAACCCAAAGACTTACATCAGTTTTCCAACATAAGTTATTTTATTTCTACTTTTTTCAGCTTTACTTTATCTTTACATCCGCATCTTAATAGTTTCCCAGGTACTTGGAGCTATTAAGTTCTTCAGTGAAGTTACTTTTGTGCAAGTAACAGAATCACTAAACCTAAAACTTTTGTGCATATGTAAACTCAAAATATGTTTCCATATTATATCATAGGCAACTACAATTAGAACTACTTTTATGATTTGGATAATATATAGTAACTTATTAGTATTAAATACCATTAAACTTTTTTTTTAAATATGAATTTCTTATTTTAGATGGAGATACAGTGAGTCATCCTGGTGGTAACCCCTCGATAGGAGAAGCGTCCCTGTCTCTTGGCAGTGGCAGTCATCTAGAGAGGGATGCAGATAGAGAATCTGCAAGCATGGTAGCTCTGGCTGGCAGTATAGCATCCTCCTTTCCTGGTGGTGGACATAGATTGGAAGTGCAAGCTGATGTAGCCTCCACACAGAGATTTAGTATGAGTAGCGAAACAGCTTCTGCTACAACTAGTCTTTCTGAAAAGTCACTGGCTGATGATGGAGGAGCCTCGACAAGAGCTCTTGCTGGATCTGTTCTTAACTTTAAGGTGAACATTGGGCTCAAAATATTAAACTGATAGCAAACTTTGTTCTATTTTCAGGGCATTGCAGATTTATTTTTCAATTTTATTTCCAAAATGATCCAGTTTAGAAGTATGATTATTAAATATAATATTAAGAAGGTGTTGATTGAAATGGTTTTTAAAGTTTTAATTAGTGAGTTTAATATTTCTCCATGAAATATAAATATGAGGTCTTTAAAAAGTTAAGGTAAATATATGATAAACGAACAATCAAATAAAATGAAGATTATTATTATATTGATTGGAACGACACAATAATTTATTCTATTTTCACAAGAAATTGTAGTAAAAATTTAGCTATGATTACAATGATACACAAGGCTATTAATTACATTTTCTAATAAATATTCTGCTTACTTGTGTTCAAATCATGCCCTCATTCAGTTCTGTATTTTTGTTTTTGTTGAAACAGTATTCCAAGCAAGTCCTTAAGTATTAAATCATTGCGGTTAATGGACTAGTCACCTTTTCCCAACAATTTATCAGTAGTGGGTAAAAAGACTAGCCCGGCTAGTCATGAATGTCGTCATTGTTTGATTGATTTGTTTGCTTCTAGATAGTTTATTTTCTGTACAAGTCCAGACCTCTGTTATTTCTAAGGGATATTCATCAACTCTTGAAACTTACAGCATAAATAAAAAAAAACATATTTAAGTCTCATTGACCTTCTGTCAGACATAAACATAATAGAATGCTTCAGCAGCTTTTATGTCAACTGGAGTGAGGAACATAGTATAGTTTATACTCCGTGTTGGTCAGTAGCTAATAGTGTAAAATATTTGTAAATATTGTGTGTAATAAATGTATTCATACAAAATTGACAATAATAGTGGGAGCTTAGGATCTAAACCGAATTTCAGCCTGTAATATCTTTTGATTGGTTTTTACAAATTATACATAATTACACATAATAATCAATTAACAAATAGTAAACAAATTAAGGTATAAAATAACAAATAAAAAATTGCACTGTTATAAAAATTATAATATTTAGTGCTTTATAGGTGAGGATATTTTTGTAGCGAAATACAACTCAATTGACACGAGCAATTAATTCGTAACAGCTAGTGTCCGCTGTGTGCATTTAATAGATCTGTAATGGGGTAAAAAGTTATGTTAGTTGTTCAATGCAAGATCATGAAGCCATAGAGGTTGATTAAACACTACACTCGAAATATCTCTCAAAAGATTTGGAATGTCATTGACTGCACCTTAATTTGAATTATTTGTCTTAATTTTTTGGCGTATCTTAATATTTTACATAGTTTACTATACAGTTATATTCTAGATAATCAACAAAATCCTCTCTTCCCATCTCAGAAAATAGGAGATATGATAGTGTGTCGAGACCTTTCCTTGGTTTTTGTAGAGATATTTTGTGTTCCTATTCTGTGGCTTGTCTTTTTTATTTACACACAATACGTTTTCCCTGTATCTAATCCTCGTAAGAACACATCTGATTGAAAAAGGAAGCAGAAGTGCATCCAAAATATATCTAATTTTTCACGGTTTCTTTTTTTCTATATTTTTCATATTAGATAATCAGAAGTATTTTGAATATTGCTAAAACTGATACTTGGAGGGAAACTTTATTTGCAGGAAAACTTATATTGCAAACCATGACTTTGTTTTTCTTATGACACTTTTTCTGTTTTGTAGGAATTTAATTTGCAGGAACAAAGCTTGATTGGGAACTTCATTAATAATGAATAAGTAGTAATTAAACTGAGATTTCGGAGTAATTAAACAGGGATATCATGAATAACAATAAAACTTGCATTTAGGAAACAATTTTTTATATTAAGCATTTCATTTTTTGCCTGACAATATGTCATGTTCTTTCCATTTTGGCAATGTTTTAGCCGATTTTTAAAATATCTTATTTTTGAGTTATAATAAAATTGTCTTTAATTTATTTGTATAATGGTGTGAGTGTGTGTGTATACACACACCAGTATATGTGAACCATTCAATTGAATTGTAAAGAATACTATGTAGTTGTTATTCTTGTACAGAAATGGATAAAAATTGTTTCAAATATATTTGTTCCAGCAAAATATCAGTTTTCAATGAATAATAAGTGTTCTGTTTTAGATTGATGGATGTTCACTGTCCAACTTCCGAGGCACAAGTAATGACAGCTCAACACCTACCCCTGGCGACACACACCCAGACTCTGTGTCAGTGCGGAGTGAAGCCAATGTTCATACTGACTCAGTATCGATGCGTAGCGATGCAAATGTATCTCTCAGTTCTCTTGAGGAGTTGGCTTCTGGTTTGATGAGACGTGTTGCACGCAGGAAGGGCCCTATGGACAGACAAACTAGCGAGAGTGGAGAAGATGCTGTATCTGAAAGAGTCCGTTTCGATGATAACGTTAGTTTCATTGAAGCTGAAATTGGAAGTCATTGTAAAGTTGCGAGAAAACACTCCAGCAATAGTGCTGATATGTCTGCTGCAAGTACTAGCAGTTCAAGGTGAGCGATTCTTGTCATATATGTATGTATGTGTGTGTGTGTGTGTGTGTGTACTTGAGTTTATAGGTCTTAAAAAAAGGTTCACATAATTTACTTCAACTTGCCAACTATTAGGGGTATCATCTTGTTGGTTTTAGATATGTATGTTTGTACTTCATCCCTGATATATAACAGGGAACCACTGTGCTGCAGTTGCAGTACCAGTGTAATCACAGTTCTTTAGAAACCACAGAGTGGGTTGTGATTAGTGAAGTTTAAATGTTAAAACTATAGAGAGCATTTTCTGACATGCTTAATCTCCCACTAAGTTCCCCAAAATAAATTAAAACTATTTTTATTCATTTTATTAAGAACTTTTTATGTACTTACCTAAATAATTGTTCCCATATAGAATTTCAGTCTTTCATAAGGCTACTCAGGCACTTGATATAGTCTGTCTACCTTACTTTCTTTTCCACTTGAAGGATTAGTTAAGATTACATTAATAAAATCTGTTACGTAGTTGAGCATGATTTAATCTCTCTCACACACACACACTCACACACACACACACACACACACACACACACTCACACACACACACACACACAAGAACTAAAAATATTTTTACCTATGTTACTTACATTTTATGTAAAAAGAGGGATTTTTATAGAATTTAAAAAAAAATCTGTTTCCTTTTGTGTGTTAAAGTGTATCCTAAACTTGTTTTAAAACAATTTTTAAATCCAGAAAAATTAGTGTTAATTCAACTCCATCTAACAATACCTTTAAAATAATTAAATTAACGTCACCAGACATGATACATTGTTACTTACTTACGTCCACCATCAAAATGTATGCACTCCTTCAAATTATCTCTTCACAAAGCGCAAATATTTCATCCCTTGCAAGAATTATGTTTAAAATTTAATCTTAAAACAACTAACTGACTTATTGCAAAATTATATTTTAAAAAATTTTTCAGCTGAATGTTATTTACTAACAAATAAACTTTGAAGTTCTAACCCATTCAAGAACATGGCTTGGTTAAGCCAGCCATTCTTTACTCCCACTCGAATCCTTATTGTGTGGAATTTATTTATTGGTTACAATAGTCATTCTAGTTAAAGACTTTTAATACCTGAAGTTTCTCTAAAGGGAATATGTAAAAGTCTGTAATATAAAGGGATAAATTATTTTTCATACTATATTTTCCGTTTGCATTGGGTTATAAATATTGGTATTGCATCAGACTGTTCCCTTTTCACAAGTTCAAATATTTAAACACTGCTCATTAAGGGATTTTAGAGGAACAAAACTAAGCAAAAATTTTTCTTATTCTTGCACCGAATTTAAAAAATGGTATAAAAAAAATATGAACCGTATTTACGTGTCTGTATTTAATTACATTATGTTGGGGAAAATATGAAGAAGTAAATAGCTAATAATTTGTACTTACTCATTTTTTTCATTAGAATAGTTAAAAAACTTACAATACAATTTAAAACTTGCAATATCTACATTTTGTTTGTTTTTATTATGTACAATTATTCACTCGGCACTATTTTCCGAAAATGATGGAATATCTTCATTCTCATGAGCGTCTCCGTTATCACTGCGTACGCAATCCTGAGAAAAATTCTGGGAGCTTGGAAGGTTGTATAGAACTGGGAGATGGCTCAGTGTAAATGTACTGACACGAAGAAACAGGGGGAAATATAGGTTTTTCTCGATTTACACATTTATAGGGTTTTGAGGAATTTAAAGTTACCAAAAATCTCCATAAGAAATACATTGCAATAAAAAAAAAAAACAGTTGAGTATGATTTTCAAATAATTCAGCTGAGTACAGCTGAAAAACAGCTGTACAAATATTTTAATAGTATTAAAGTTTAATTAGAAATATGAACTTTGGATCAGGTTTAGTTAATGGAGTATGTCTTATCGTACTAGATATGTTTAACATGTGTATTAATTTTAAAAAATCACTGGTTCTGGAAAAGAAAATATATTTTGGCCAAGAATTAAATTATTATCAACAGATTCTAACATGGCATTTCAAATGAAAAGGAACCAAATTCCTTTAAGACTTGCATTTTCCTTAATTATAAATTAGGCTCAGGGTCAAACATACCTAAGAGCATGGCTACAAATGACCAAAGCTGTTTTTACACATGGTCAACTTTATGTTGCACTAAGTTAAGTAAAATCTCAAGATAGATATAAGATACATGTTGAAAATAGGATGAGTAAAAAAAATCAAATTGCAAATTGACAAAAAATATAGTTTATAAAGAGATTTTATGAAAAATTTAAATTATATTAAATTAATTTGTATTGAAAAATAAAATTATTATTGAAAAGTTTAAAATGTCTTTCAATATGATACGGCATTTGCCCCTATAAGCCCCTAGTTGTATATTTAAATTGTTAATTTTCTATGAGTTAAATTTGTATATTATAAGAATCAATGCTTTTGATTGAAGTATTCCTTAGTCATGTTAAGGTATTACTTGGTTGTAGTGGTAATAGATTTTGTGATAAAACCCCTTTGTATTATAACTTATATATAACTAATATATCATTTGTAAAGGAGATATAAGATTGGTTTTTATGTGAACAGACCAACTACAGCAGTATCCAGCTTGCGCAGTTTATTCTTCCATTCGACTGAGACTCCGCGTTCTTCTACATCGAAACTGAATTTGACTGATACTTCTCGTCCCAGTACAACTAAGCTTAGTCACGCTGACGCTTCTTTATGTCTTCCTGTCATACCAGAGCCACTCAGCTCAGACTCTGTCGTTATTTCAATGCAATGAAAAATAACATGTATGCCTTCATATAAAATAAATACAGTAGTCGTTTGAAATTACGTAATTTCCTTTTTGTTACCTGACACGATGTTGTTTAGATAGGATTCAATTATTTGTTAGTAATAAATAAAAGAGATAGCATTTTTTGTTAATAACTAATGTGTATGAATTCATGAGCTTCCTAAATTTGAGCAAAATGTTTTGGTAAATCTAAACATGTTTGCAGATATAATATTGATATTCATTCAGATAGTATTATTCTCTGTAAGCAGACTGCTTGTAACAATTGCATATGTGTTATTTATTATTTATGTATAAATTTTTTGTAAACACTCAATGACTATGCTGCATTGTTTTAACATTCTTGTATTAAAATATATCTTTATTACATTTATTGTAAATTCTTAATGAAAACCTCATACCTTTAATTAACTCTATAATGTGTGTTTTTATAGATTACAAATAGTTGAGAATTGTAAATAAAAATTATAAAAATAATATCTTTTTAAGCTTCTTCATCAGTTCTTCCTGAAAATAAATATATTAGTACAACTTCCGCATCACCAGAGCAATACTGGAACGTTCAGTTGTAACATACAGGTATTGTATATAGTTTTATCCTGCGGGTAATCTATTAGATTAGACAGTCTGCTATTGGACATTCAGGAGTTTACTATATTTTATTATAGCTACAAATCATCGGGTAATTTATTATAGCTAACAGCAATGCAAATCATGAAAAATATATGATAGTACTTTTTCAAGAAGGTAATGTTTTCTAGTTAAAGTGATTAAGATGATAATTAACCTAAATTATAACCTCTATTTTCAATTAGTAACAATAAAAATCACTTGTTTCTTATATAGATTTTTTTTTTAAATCCTTCAATTAGCTCACACTCTTCTGATATATATCTTGTATAGATTTTAAAACATTTATAAAATAATTTTTATTCATCCAGTCAAGTTCAAATACATTTCTTTTAACCTATATTGGATGACAATTGTTGTCAATAAAGTTTTTTTCAAATATTTATTCAATAACTAAATTATAAAAATGTGGGGATCTTTTCGAATTCGAATTATGAATCTTCATGTTCAAAGCCTAACACGCTTTGACACTGCACCAACTTTCCAATACCAAGTAATTAATTTCTCAAAGGTGTATATGAATTATTTTCTCCCATCTAGTTGTCGTCAAAACCTCCGTTGTACAACCTTAAACTGTTGCCATGGTTACCACAAAATATAAATAGTGCTGTAAGGTTAAAAATAAATGAAATAATCAAATTAAACCAACTGGAAATAAGCAAACAATGATTCTTGACCTCAGTTGGAATTTACATTAAAATAAAAATTTTATAATTTTTTTTTATAACATGTGAAATGGAAAAGTTTTAACTGGCTCATTAGTGCTTTGTCAAGTATTACCATTGTTATCTTCCAAAAATACGGTTTCATTAGTACACTTTCCAAATTTATTAACAGAAAAGTTGGTTCAGCGTAAATATTTAATGTACCTGCTCACACACACATTCATTCTAAAAAGAAAGTGACTACTGAATTTGTTATAATAATAGTCTGTTAAATGCGAACGCTTAGCAACCTGACAACCACAGTCTGAAATCTGTAGCAGGCTAATAAAATCTATGCATCGTTGGTAGTCAACCAAGGTAAATCCACTGTATAATGTAGTTTGAACTAAGCCAAAATTGGCTTGGGTTAGCTACAAACCAAGCTTTGTCAACTGCAAATAAAGGATATCAGTAATCTGGGAACTTGTTTCTTGTTCCTTCACATTTCTCAGTAATCATTTTGTTTTTTAGATAGAAAAAGCTTATAATTTGTCTCATAAGTTTTTATAACAACATATTAGACCATTTCAGTGAGTTTATTTTACCGTTGCAATAAACATAAATGTTTTTTTCAAACATAATTGGCGTAACAAAGAGTAATTTTCCCAGTTGGCTCATTTTATTATTTATGAGGGATATTTATACATTTTGTTACAATCAATCTTTAGGCATCTGCTGGTTAATTGTATAAAGTTTCTTTTAGGCTCAGTAGAGTCCCGAAAACACGACCTTCGGCAACTCGACATTCCATACAACCCGATAATAAATTTCAGTCTATCGCCCACCGTCACATGCAAAAGCGAGGTGTGAAAAAGGGGTGAGAAGAAGTGCGATGGCCTCTATTGTTAGTGTCAGTGCATTTTACTTGATCATTGTTAATTATTATTAATAGTTTATTTTTTCATGTTAGTCAATGAATCAGTCAATAAGCATTTTGATTATTCTATTTTATAACAGCAGTAAAACATGAAACACCGTTGAACAATGCATTGACTAAATGTTATATGTGTTTGCTGAAATACCAATTAGAGGTTTTACTAAATAAGTTTTAAATTTAAATGAAATATTTTGTTATTAGATACGTTAATGTTTAGAATAGTTCTAATGATTACAAACTATTGTTAAAATAGAAAATATGTGATAGTCATGCCAGATCAGACAGAAGTAATTTTTTGAAAGCTTATATTTATAGTAAATTACTTCAATTGGGAGACAGGACTGTAGCAACTGTGAATGTCTGTTGTAACTAAACATCATTACTGCAATACTGACAATGAACAGGAAATAATTTTTAATGCTGAAAAAATAATGTTTTTCTACAATGTGAAGCTTGTTTTTTGGTGATATTTGTTGGTATTGTCATTTCAATCCAGGATGAATTCCTACGTAGTTGTTTTTGGTTTGATGCATGCATATATTGTTTTGGTAAGTTTCTAGTATTGGTGGGTAAGCTACTTTTATATAAGGTTTAATACAGATATTTCTACTTGTGTACAAATTAGTATTCTACAGGTATTTAAAATTGTCTTTTAAATTACAAAATGCAAATAACTATTTTCCACTGTCTGTGTTTATAAAATTGATTTATTTACCTCAACTTTTAGTTTTACTTTTAATGTACCTTTTAATAACTGAAAATCTATAGTAGCATTGTTACTAGAATTTAAACTTATGTTCACCTATTAAATTGTAAAGAGTCTTGTATGATGTGGATTTGTTGCAGTAACAAAATACTGAATTAATATGTAAAAGAAGGTTGATTGTGGCTATGTTGTACATAATTTTTGTTTTACAACAAAAACATAGTTAACCAAGTAGAACAACTTCCAGTAAAAAAAGTAAATTGGGCGTTTTAAAAATTTTCCCAAATAACCACTAATTTTTTAACTAAATAAATAAAACACACTAACCAAAATACAAAAATATTGTTTTTACTAAAATTACTTATGTACATTTCGATTACATGGTAATCATCTTCAAAAGTACCCCTCTAAAGATATATAAAGTATTTTTGGTAAAATAAAGATTTTTGTATTGTGGTTAGTGAGTTTTCTTTGTATAGTTAAAAAATTAGTCCACAGTGCTCAAAAATTTGTCAACCGCTATAATAATTATTTAAACAATTCAATTATAGAGAAGACCTTTTTCACCAGTATCCCTCTCTTCTGTCCATTTAAAGCAGCATGAAAATCAGTTGAAGCTAAGAATTCTTAATCTCTTTATTCTCCAGCTTGTTTAATATTGTCATCTTAACCCAAAACTGATTTTCTAAATTTGTAGCCCGATTTTTAAATTCCTTCTATTAGCTCACACTCTTCTGATATATATCTTGTACAAATTTTCGTACAATCGTTAATAAAATAAGTTTTTATTCATCCAATCAAGTTCAAATACATTTGTTTGAACCCATAATGGATGGCAATTGATGTTAATACAGTTTTTTTCAAGTATTTATTCAATAATTAAATTATAAAATTTGTGGAGTCCAGCCGGATTTGAACTGAGGATCTTCATGTTCGAAGTCTAGTGAGCCTTGGCACTGCGCTAACTTTCCAATAACTAGAAACAGTTTTCTCAAAGATTTATATGAATTTTTTTCCCCCAACTGGTTGCTGTTGAAACCTCCATTATACAACCTTAAAATGTTGCCATGTATACCACACAATATCTTAAATATGGTAACTAAATTAAAATTTGTCTTTGTTAACCTCAGTAGGAATTTACTTGAAAATTTTTTTAAAATATTACTTGTTGGTGAGTATAATTATAAATGCTCACATTTTTTTTAGTACCACGACTGTTTAATCGTAGTAAATATACTGTATTTATATTTGGTTGGATTAATTTTTCTTTAACCATAAGCTATTTTATCAATTTTTTTTTTATGTAACAATTTGAGGGAAATCTGATGCCCACATCCATCAGTAATATGGTCTTGGAGTTTGATAATTATTATAATAATATTACAGTCTAATATTTGAAAAATACTGTAGTCAGAAGTACCATGAGCGTTCCATGGTGTCGCCTAATATTTTATTAAATTTCTACTTCTTTATAAGAGATTGACTATAAGCAATTGTGTTAAAATTTTATTGATATTTATCTATCTTTATAGAAAAAATATATATTGTATCAATCACAAAAGATTCCGTGGGGCATCCATGTCATCATTGATGTTTATAAACTCAAGGTTAATTTGGTTTTTAAATATATGATTTTTGTTGATATGAGATTTGTATGTATTTAAGATTGCCTGAAGTATTTGCTTCTATCATTAATATTATGAACCTTTTAGAAATTTTATGTTCCATAAGGTTAATTTTCTATGATGGAAAAATGTCCTGCTCAATAATTTTCAATTAAGTCCATTTTGGTTTACATTATAAATTGATTTACATTACAAATTGATAACTATCTGTCATTTTTTAACACTCCAATAAAAAGACAGACACTGAATCATTTGATAGTTTTTCACTTCATGTTTTCACTTGTAATGTTACTATTTCCTTGGTGAAGAAACTTACATCTGTTGTTAAAACATTTAGCTCTATCACAATGTCAACTAAAATAGGAATGTCATTAACAGAGCTAATGTCTTCTATTTGATTAATCCCCAGACCAGTAAACTCAACCATGACGTATTCCTCTAAACTTTCGACACTATTAGGTTTTTATTTGCTTATACAGATAATAATCATGGTGAGAGGAGTCCATACCATTGCACATTAATATGGACGGCATAAGATGTCCTATTTGACTTCATACTTCTTTTTGCTTTCAAAACATCTATACTTCCTTGCACAATACCACGGGATTTGTACTATAATCTATATACTATTATATAAAAGTCTAATGGTGTCTGTTTGTGTGTATGTTACTCAATCACGTAAAAACTACTGAACACCTTGAGCTGTTATTTTACATGGACATTCTTAGGGTCCCTGGTTAACACATAAACTTATTTTTATTTAGAAATTCCATCAGGGCTCTGCCCCACTGGCTTTGAAAACTCCCTTAACACTCAATTATATACTTGGCTTAATTAGCTGATAGTAAATGTGTTAGTAATCACCTGAAAAGGTCACCTTTAAACCCAATTAAACAGGTGATAGTAAATGTTTGTTGCTTTTTATCTTTCAAGGTTAGTTATAATTTACAAATGTTATGTTACAAGCAGAAGGTTTTGCTTCTCTTGATTTTTCAGGACAATAATTAGTAAGTTTATAGTTTGCTATAGCTATTGGGATTTAATATCAGTAAATGAAATTCAACCCAAATACAAATGCAAATTAGAACAATACAAATATGTCAACCCTGTATGAAGGACGGGTACTCTACTAGTGGTTTATTTCCAGTTATTATGTTCTTGAATACTAAATTAAGTTTAGCTAAACTTAAGACGACATTAATTGACTCTTAACCTCTATGAAGTTCGCTGGGTCACCTAGTTACAGAATAATTACTGACCTCATAGAACATTGATCAAGTGTAAAATTGTACATTTAGCCCTTCATTATTAATTTTTTATTTTAGCCTCACATTCTCCTGATATATATCTTTCACAAAGTTTCAATCGTTAATAAAATACGTTTTCGTTCATCATATCAAGTTAAAATACATTTTAAAACATATAGTGAATGACATTTGAAGTTAATATAGTTTTTTCAAATATTTATTCAATAATTAAATTATAAAAATTTGAGTGAACTCTCCGGATTCGAGCTGAGAATCTGTGTGTTCGAAGTCTAGCTCACTTTGGTACTGTGCCAATTTTCGAATACCTAGAAAGCAATATCTGAAAGATGTATATGAATTGTTTTACCTTAAACTGTTGCCATGGTTATCACACCATATCATAAACAGTACTCTAAGGTTAAAAATGAATGTAAAGAATAAAATAAAGAATCAAACTGGAAATAAGCAAACAATAATACGATTTTGTTTTTTGTTGACTTGAGTAGGAATTTACTTAGAAAAAAAATTTTTTAAAATTGTTTTACAAGAGTAAAGGAAAATATATAGTAAACATTAGGCAATAGAATAATTATAAGAACTAAGACTCACAATATTTGAATTATAACACATTGCACTGTATTTTAGTTGAATTAATGTTGTATTTTAACAGATAAATACAGCAAATGCACAGAAATGTTCTAAAACTATAACACTGAGAGTGTCTAGAGCTATAGCTCAGCAGTCAATAAAAACAAACCCTGGAACACTACAGCAAACTCCAAACACAGTTGGATTGGCCCAAGTTGTAGACCGACAAGCTCCAGGACTAGATGGTCAAGCAACAGGTATAATCAGATTAGGCCCTGGGATGGATGGGCAAGTACAAAATACAAGTAGACAAGCTCCTGGAGTATTCGGACAAGCACCAGGTACAGATAGACAAGCTCCTGGAGTAGATGGACAAGCACCTGTTACAAATAGACTACCCCCCGGAGTAGATACACAAGCACCAGGTACAGATAGACAAGCTCCTGGAGTAGATGGACAAGCACCAGTTACAAATAGACTGCCCCCTGGAGTAGATGCACAAGCACCAGTTACAAATAGACTCCCCCCTGGAGTAGATGGGCAAGCACCAGGTACAGATAGACAAGCTCCTGGAGTAAAACAAGTGCCAAGTACAGATAGGCTACCTCCAGGAATATAAATAATTTATACACCAACCTTTCCTATTCATATATTGATAGTATTTGGTAAAATATCTTTACACTCTCAATGTGTGAATTATATTACCCATTTCCTTATAGTTTATAATATAATATGTTGTGAAAGAAACAAGTTAATTTACATATTATTGTTAATTGGTATAAAGTATGTGTCAATATGAATATCCAGGTTTATGGTTTTGTAGTCCTTATTCATATTGACACAATTATAAATCAAATGAAAAAGCAACTCTATTTTTCCTACCCATCATATGATAGACATTTAGTCAACAGGCAAGTTTTCCCATAACTTTGTCAATGTGTCTAGGGTAATTGCTACAACTGCTTTAATAATGTCTCTGAAGTGGAATAGGTAAGCTGGTAGCAGTGAAAGATACTCATAATCCCTTATGAAGTAGGTCAAAACCACATAGCAAAAGATCAGGTGAACATGTAGGTAATGTTAGTTAGCCAACGCTCGTTCTTGGCATTTCAGCCATTCGACGCAGCGCCTCCCAGTAGTGGTCCTTAGGAGTGCTGGAGAGTTCTAGGCAAGAGAGCAGGTAGTCGCCATCTTGCACCAGTTTGGTACAAGAGGCAAGTCAGATCATCAGCAATGCCGATCCGGTGCAGATAGCCAGTTGCTGTACGGAATCTGGCAACTATATATGTAGGTTATGTGAAACAAGCCTTGTCGTTTGGCCTCGAGTGGCCAATCCAGCAGTTGGGCATTTCATTTCACAAATGGAGTTGCCAAATGACATTCTCTGCTTCATCTTCTTTCAAAATTGGAAACCGATTTAGGTGTATTGCATCAAGATAAGAAACCCTGGTTCAAGTTGTTTCACACACAAAAAATGTCCATAAAATTTCTGCTATGGTTCAAAAAGCATTTAATTTTTAAGATTCTCATTAGAACTATACCACCTCAGTGAGATTTTCTGACCTCTAAATGTACGCTATGTGCTTAATATGACATGATCACACAAATCTTCATTGTCATGCACCGACATTTCATATGCAAACTTGGTTTGTAAACCATAATCTTTACTTATAGCAGTTGTAAACTGCAAAACTTGTAGCAGTAGTACATGATAAAGGCATATTTATAACCCCTCCATCTACACATTCGTCATTCAAATGCTAGTTCACAAGTAGCCTTCTAAACACAACTTTTGAGAAAGACACTCAATCATTCACCACATTATTCAATTGATGTGGGTTATCCTATACTCTTTTCTTTACAAAAAAGATGGTGTTATGAAATTAATCATGCCAGCTATGGATGCTGTTACCATTTGGAGGTTTTGAACTGAACTTAAAGGCTCATTCAGTTTCAGTCTTTGCAAATTGTAGCAAACTAGAATCTTTAGTCAGATGCTGTACATCTACAAACCCTTAAAACCCTGTTATTCATTTTGAAACTAGCTTGTATGATTTTACATGGACAATTACTAAAATGTAGTAATATTTACTTCTTTTGTATTATAAATGGAATAGACAATTTTTTTTATTAAATAGATAATATGCTTGAAAATTGACTTAATTTTGTGAATTATATAGAACTTATTTGTAATATCTTAAATACATTATAGTTAATTTAAGTAAATAAAATTTTATAGTTTTAGATTTCATTAATTATTTTCCAATTCCTTATAAACTTTAGTCTAAAAGTAGATAAGTTTTATGTAAATAAGTTTTGTGTCCAAGTGTCAACAGTTTTATGCACTGAAATAAGAAAAATTAAGATTTACAAATAGAATCAAATAGATTTACAAGTGTTTTAGGACTTGAATACAAATCTTTTCAAAATGACGATATTTTCAGTTACAACTTTTTTAAAAAAAATGTTTTAACTTGCCTATAGTAGCACTTACTTTTTTTGTTGAGGACGGCCGTTTCGGGAGATGTGTCCCTTTGTCAACTCAGACCGTAACTGATCTCAAGGTTTACGTGGGTTAGGGTGGGGGTGGGATATTTTGGTGGTGTGGGTGTATTTTGTGTGTATTAGGAGTTATGATGTCAAAAAGTGCGTGTGAGTTGTAATGTAATTGTGTATTGAGTATGTGTGTAGGGTGTAGTTTGAAGTGCCTATATATTTTGTATTGTTCGGTTGTGTAGCGTTGGTTATTTCTGTGTTGTTTATGAAGAATTTGTAAGTTAGATGTTATGTCTGTGTAGTCGTGTTTTGTGGAGTTATATATAGGCACTTCAAACTACACCCTACACACATACTCAATACACAATTACATTACAACTCACACGCACTTTTTGACATCATAACTCCTAATACACACAAAATACACCCACACCACCAAAATATCCCACCCCCACCCTAACCCACGTAAACCTTGAGATCAGTTACGGTCTGAGTTGACAAAGGGACACATCTCCCGAAACGGCCGTCCTCAACAAAAAAAGTAAGTGCTACTATAGGCAAGTTAAAACATTTTTTTAAAAAAGTTGTAAGTGATTACTAGTGGCTCACGTGAAGATGGAATCAACAAATGATGATATTTTCAGCATATGCGATTCACATTTTGTCATGATATTGTTCAATGCAATGGTCAAGGACAAAATAGTTTGTTCAGTTATTTTAGATTTGTAGTATTGTGTATCTCCTGCGGTTATGTAAGTCTCAAGTGTGTTGTTTTAAATTATATATTTAATGGTTATTTTAATATTATATAATGTCAAATTATCATTTTTACCCACTATGTTACACCACAGCTATTCAATAATAACCCTAAAAACACGGCATTGAACATTGCACCGATAAAGTGGGAAATTGTCTACAACTCATTTTTAAATTAGTTGCTTTGATGTTTATTAAATTATTACCTAATTAAACCTACACTGTTATAAAAAAACCTCAAAATGAACAACACTACAACAAAGAAACACTAAAAAAAAGAAAAAAATCAAAACGTAAGAAAATAGTACTATGTTTGAATATTCTAATAAATATTTATGACAAAACATAAGTTAAATAGCCTATAAGTTGATTTACGATTACCAGTAGTAATATTTAGCTAACTAATGTTAGAAATGTTAATCAATTATTTAAGGCATCAAGATTCTTCTTGATAAAAAATAATAATATCTTATAATCTCGTATAAGGAATAATAAAATTAACTGTTCACCTTATATAAAAAACTACGTATAAATACTTATTGCATAACTGACTGAATACTTTAGAACTTAAGTGCTGACTCGGTTTCAAAACAATCGTTTCATATACGAAGCTGTCTACTTTAGAGTTAGCAGATAAGTTCTTAGTATTTACTTTGTTATGCAGTAATTATTTATAGTTTAATCAGTAAATGATTACTGATTAATCAGTTTAAGATGATTACAACTAGCAACCTTAAAACCAACATGCTTGTGCCTTGTAAATTTCCTATATTATTGTAAATCTATATTACCAGTGTTTTCTGAACACTTATTTAAAATACGTTTTATTTGGTGAATTATTATTGTAACAATGCAGAATTTAAGATAAGTTTTTACAGGCTTTATTATTTAATTCTGTCTATTAGCTCATTCTCTCGTAATACATATCTTGTACAAATTTTCAATCATTAATAAAATAGGTTTATATTCATCCAATCAAGTTGAAATACATTTCTTTTAACCTATAGTGGGTGACAATTGATGATAATACAGTTTTTTCAAATATTTATTTAATAATTAAGTTTCAAAATTTTGGGTCCAGATCGGTTTCAAACTGAGTATCTTCATGTTCCAAGTCTAGCACTCTGACCCTAAGCCAACTTTCCCATTGCTAGAAATGCATTTATCAAAGATGTATATGAATTTTTCTTTTGCCCCTATCTGGTTGTCGTAGAAACCTCCTTTGTACAATCTTAAATAGTTGCTATGATTACCTACCATAAAGTATTGTATGCTCTAGGATTAAAAATGAATGAAAAGAATAAAATGAACAATCTGGATGAACAGTATCGAACTTTACTTCTCAAACTACGATGAGAAAGGAAAGCGAAAAGAAACTACAACACAATGCAAGTGACAAAAAAAGCGTATAAGTAGTAAGAAATAAAATAATAGTCCATCATCATACATAGAAAGAAAATGGAAAATTCCAAGGAAATACGCTTTTTATTTTGCCACCTAATATTATTATTATGACATAGTATACACATATTTATATTAATTGTAATTATAAAATTTAAAAAAACTACAATACAATTTGTCTGTTGATTTAAGTAATAATTGACTTAACTTTTTTTTTAATACTTGTTTTTTTGTTAAATGAGGACTGTTTTCTTGAAATAACTATTCATACTTGGATATATTTACTCTGCCTCTTTAAAGACATGACAAACATCAAGTTTATGATTTAACTGTAGTGAAAGAATTTTCTGGTGTTACAAGAATTACCTATTGCTTGGAATCGTGTTTTGCCCAGTGCACTACCTGAAGAACATTTTACTATTTAATGTATTACCGGATCATCTATGCAGAAACTGTTGTCTATTTCGAGAAATTTCTGGCTGTTTGTCGTAATGTCGATCGCAGAGTGGCTTGTACAAGTATACTCATGGAGTACTATGGGTACCCTTGCCAACATAAGCTGCTAACCCTTTAAACGCTTAGAGAATTGTTCTTCTAAAGGTGTTAAACATATTTAAATCATTGGCGTATTCTTTATTACTCCAACAGAAAGCTCCTAGTTAAAGATGTCTACCTATTTTTTTTTAGCTAATTTTTCTCATTTATTTAAAAGTAGTACAGTGTGAAATAATTGTTTTTTACTATTTATTTAGTAATATTATTATTATTTCTTGATAAGTTGAAGTATTTTTTTTATTGAATTTTAACTTTTAATTTCTTTAAAATACCTAACATTTTTCAACATATTTATCAATGTTTTTAATGGAATATATTTATTTAACGTAATCCTTCACTCAAAACAAAATAAATACCACAACATAGTCCTGCGAAATGGGTGTTATTTGAAATATGAGATTATAGAAATGGAGTACATATTTGAGATTAATTTTTGATATATTTAAAAGCTAGAAACACTATCTTCACCTGTAGCTGTAGTTGACTTGTTCAAAGTGTCGCAGGTCCTGACTGGATTATTATTAAGTCTCATTACCCTCTATACTATTGTGAGTCATTGTCATCTGAAGCTGATTATTGTTTATGATGCAGACAAGTTTGTTTTATCTGTCCACTCTTACATTTAGGTTTCCTGTAGTTATTCTGTAGCAAATGGGTACATACTCGTAATATAAACTAAAGAAATCTTGAAAAGAAATTTTGTATATGTTTCAGGTATTTGTTAAAAATAAATAAACATTATTAACAAATGTAATGTTAATAAACAAACAACAGGAGTGAAACTAAATTAAGCTCAATGAACATTATGAAATTGTCATGAACAAGACCACCTGAGAGAAAGTTTGTTTCCATCGCACCTCAATCGAATAATAACCCTAAAATTCTTACAATCCAGAGAACCATGTAGACAAATGTTTTTAGATAAACAACTAGAGAGATGTCTACTTCAGGTAAGCAAATCCGTTTCTACTCTTATTTTCAGGGAGTCCTTTTCCCTAAAGAGGGTTTTACTTGAGAGATTATTTGAACTTTGACGTTTTCACTGTATTACAGACTTGAGTTATTTTATCTCCCTATCTTGGGGCCATCTATAATTTGTATCTACTCCATACCCTGTGTAGGTGTCACTTTCTTACTACTGGTTATTAGAAAAAAAAGAAAAATAAGAATTCTACAAAGTGCTTTTATTTTTATTATTGACTTTAATGAATTATGAATCTATTGGCAGCTAGGGGCCTTGAGCAATGAGCTATTTAGTCAGGAAGAATCAATACTCCAGAGACATCAGTTCGATGTTGACCAACATCTTCAAAATTCATTGCTATTATAGACAAGTGTAACAATTTACAATTGTTTTTAGATAAAAACTAGTAGCTTACATGAAGATGGAATTAACGAATAGTTATTTTATCGCCCTAATTTGGGCCCACTTATAATTGGTATCTACTCCATATCCTATGTAGGTGTCACTTTCTTAAACGACTGGTTATTAGGAAAAAAAAGAATTCTACATAGCCTTTTTATTTTTACTATAATTAAAAAGTACTTAACTAAGTGATTATGTAATGGCTTACTTGCTGACATGTTTCAAAACATTTGTTCCTTTTACAAAGCCATTATGTATTCACTTAGTTAAGTACTTTTTAATTATAGTTTAATCAGTGAATTGAAGATGATTACATCAAGCAACTTTTTTATTTTTCACTTTAATGAATTTTGAAGGCATTGATAGCTAGGGCGCTTGATCAATGAGCTATTTGGTCGGGAAGAATGAATACTGCAGGGAGGTCGATGTTGACCGACGTCTTCAAACTTGGAGAATTTAATTCAAAACTAAAGGTAATGGTTTGAGTTAAAAAAAAAACTGACATGGAGACATGAATACATTTTTAATGGCTTTCCAGTAGAATGTTTCAGTAATTATATACAGAACTAATTGAAAACTATTAACTTACTATGCTGATGGGTTTCAAAACCGTCGTTTCATGGATAAAGCCTAACCTGTTATGCGGGTTAAGAAAATATTATTCAAGAAAATATTATGAATAGTAAGATTAAAGTAGCAACATAAACCCCTTCCTTTGGGATATAGGGGAGAAATGTGGTATCTGGATCTGTGCCCTGAAGTGGATTCGCTATCTGTCGTGATTTAAAGAGGTGGCTGCCCTTTGCATCTTTTTTATAGTGACATAAAAGTATGACTAAGGTAATAACATAACTACTAATCCTGGAAATAAGGATAGGATGGCATCGTTCACGGGTTATGTGATACGAATCTGCTTCCTTCTATGATGGAGAGAGGTGTCTGTTATCCCCGGTGGTAAAGTAGTTTTATAGGAATTCCTGCTTTGAAATTTACACAAATACCACTCATTTCATATATATCTTGTTAAAGAAGATAATATTCTCTAAAACAAGACAATAAGAGAATGTTAATGTATTTGAGTATGGTAAAAATATTCTATTTAAAAAAATCATTTTCATCTTCATTTGCATTTATAAGAGCTTTTCATTTTCAGGATGTGTAAAATCTCCACTTCTTTATTGGTTAACCAAACTCATGAAAAGTTTTTAAATACTATTAGACTATGGTCTTTTTATAAATTAAATTAAATTTATTTTTAAAAAGCTCGCCAGGATAAACGGTGCCAATATTTATGCTATTTCTTGAGACTTTAAGTTTCTATCTTGTACATCTTAAAGTTTTTCTATAATTACACTTTTGGTATTAACATGGCAAAAAAACTACTACTTACTCAAGCGCATTGTTCAATGCTGTGAGTCGCGGACAAGACTCAGCATTGAACAATGCACTGACCTGTGCGAAATGCGTCTGTTGAAAAATATCAGTAAGTAGTGGTTTTTTTGCCAAGTTCGTACCAAAAGTATATATTACTTGAGGTTTCACCCATCGTACCTGCTACGCATTCGTACCTCCTCGCAGTCATTGCTCAAGGAGCTCAAACCCACGCAATACTTGTGTTGGGTATTCAATTCTTGAAATCGCTCAAACAGAAATGTAAAACTCTGAACTTGAGAGTATAAACTAAATTGAAGAAAATAAAACAAATAGTACATGAGACAAATAATAATAATAATTAGACCAATAAATAATAAAGATGATAAACATTGAGTCTTAAAACAAACTAACTATTGGGAAAGAACCGTAAATGCCAAACATGGGAAAATTTGAAAGAGTTAATAAAAAACAAAGAAATAATCTGAGTATAAATATAGACTCCGCTAGGAAATCTTTCGCTGAAGAACCTAAATTTGTAATAAGTAATTAAATACGATATTTCAAATGAATACTGAGTACTTTCAAATGTATTGTATTTCTAACATACAGTTTTTGCGTGATTACACAATGTGCATTTCTGATTACAGCTGGCGCAGGTACTTCAACAAGATGTGACGTATTAAAACCCCTGTCAAGGTCATGACGTCAGCAGGAGCAGGCAAGGCACCGTACCTATAGGGCAGGGATGGCCAACTACTTAACCCTAAAGGGCCATTTTAATAATTTCAGTGAAGACGAGGGCCGCACAACTAATTCCACAGATAGGCCTACACCAATAAGCTAAATGTAGGCCGTACGTATATCGTATAGTATCCATCGTATATGAAATAATATGACTCAATAATCGTTACGCAAAGAGTTCCATGTACATTTATTACCAAGCTCAATGTACAAAGGATCGAAATAGGTATAATATTTAATCATGTTGTATAGGCTTATCAGAACTGAAGCGTTGGAAAATTTGTTTAAATTTAAAACCATCCATAAGTCTGTACCTGGTTCTCTTAGTGAAAACACTGTGTGCGGTCACAATCGTCCAACAGTTGATCAAGAATCAATCTGAATTGAAGTGGTTGCAATCTTTAGCAAATCTCGAAGATGGTTGTCTATGAGTCTGTTGCGGTGAGTTGATTTTATAAATTTCATTGTGGAAAAGGTGCGCTCACAAAGGTATGTGGCCTCAAACATTTAAACTCTTTTCTTACCGAAGTCACGTAGTTTAGATATTTCTCCGCAGTCACTTGACTCCAAAACTCAGTACCAGCTTCCGAACATTGAAACTCTTTTCCTATCGAAGTCACATAGTTTAGATATTTCTCCTCAGTCACTTAACTTCAAAACTCAGTACCAGCTTCCAAACATTGAAACTCTTTTTCTACCGAAGTCACGTAGTTTAGATATTTCTCCTCAGGCACTTGACTCCAAAACTCAGTACTAGTTTCCGAACACTGAAACTCTTTTCCTACCGAAGTCACGTAGTTTAGATATTTCTCCTCAGGCACTTGACTCCAAAACTCAGTACTAGTTTCCGAACATTGAAACTCTTTTCCTACCGAAGTCACGTAGTTTAGATATTTCTTCCCAGTCACTTGACTCCAAAACTCAGTACCAGCCTCCAAACATTGAAACTCTTTTCCTACCGAAGTTACGTAGTTTAGATATTTCTCCGCAATCACTTGACTCCAAAACTCAGTACCAGCTTCCGAACATTGAAACTCTTTTCCTATCGAAGTCACATAGTTTAGATATTTCTCCTCAGTCACTTAACTTCAAAACTCAGTACCAGCTTCCAAACATTGAAACTCTTTTTCTACCGA
>JBAIZL010000010.1:36774091-36819091 GCA_036971475.1 Prosapia bicincta | reverse complement strand
GGTATCAAACATAAATTGACACTACAGTATTCCCAAATTTCTGACGGTTAGCGGATAGTCGTTAAACATTCTAGAAATGGGTTTGTTTGTTCAAAAGTTCTGTTAACTGCTTACGAAAATCTTATTTCAATTAAACCTAGTTTAAATATAGATTAGTTAAAACGAAAGCGGCGGGCCTTTTCGAGGTTTCACTACCGATTTGGAAGGTTCATAAATTGTCTTTAATTACGTAAAAGCCTCGATAATTACAAGACTCTGTTACTGGTAAAGTTGATGAATTTCCAAGATGTGACGCATTCTTCCTCGACTGGAGATCAGCAGTGTGACGGGGGAAATAACGGGCGAGCAAATTGTCACATAGTTCAGTTGACGCTCTGCTGAAGAGTTTAAATACAGTAGCAAATCAAAATAACTGAGCTTCATAACTAACTGGCGTTTTGTTTTGATTAATGGTCATGGGAGCGTTTATTGAACAGTATTGTGTAAGGTAGTTCCAGACTGTAATTTGCAACTTATTCACCGGTGACTGTAAATGCAATATCAGAATAATTACTGGACGTACTACCTTAAGATAGCACAGACTCGGTATTTTATTTATTCCATAACATCTTTCCGTTTCAGATCATTCTCCCACCCTCTTAATTTACTCGTAGTTTCAACTATCTTCGTCGTGCCTCTTTTCCTTTTCCTCTTTCTGCTAGCACGTAATTTCAGTTACCTTTGTCGGGGCCCTATTCCTTTATATTCTTTCTGATAGGACGTAATTTCAGCTATCTTTGTCGTGACACTTTTCCTTTCTCTTCTTTCTGCTAGGGCGTAGTTTCAGCTACCTTTGTCGTGGCTCTTTTCCTTTTTCTCGTCCTGCAGAGACGTAGTTTAAGCTACCTTTGTCGTGGCCCTTTTCCTGTCTCTTCTTTCTGCTAGGACGTAGTTTCAGCTACCTTTGTCGTAGCCCTTTCCTTGCTCTTCTTTCTGCTAAGACGTAGTTTCAGCTACCTTTGTCGTGGCCCTTTTCCTTTCTCTTCTTTCTGCTAGGACGTAGTTTCAGCTACCTTTGTCGTAGCCCTTTCCTTGCTCTTCTTTCTGCTAAGACGTAGTTTCAGCTACCTTTGTCGTGGCCCTTTTCCTTTCTCTTCTTTCTGCTAGGACGTAGTTTCAGCTACCTTTGTCGTGGCTCTTTTCCTTTTTCTCGTCCTGCAGAGACGTAGTTTAAGCTACCTTTGTCGTGGCCCTTTTCCTTGCTCTTCTTTCTGCTAGGACGCAGTTCCAGCTACCTTTGTCGTGGCCCTTTTCCTTTCTCATCTTTCTGCTACGATGTAGTTTCAGCTACCTTCGTCTTGTCCCTTTCCCTTTTTCTTCTCTCTGCTAGGAATGTAGCTAGAAATATCTTTCGGAAATGATTTGAGAAATCATGTTTTGAGAAATTAAGATAAAACATAGACAAACACTTTTCAAGACACAAACAGTGCTAGTTTTAACCACCGATGTGCTTAGACAGCTTGTGGACTGTATTTTCTCATTTGTAAATAAAACTCATTAAAGTTAATAAATTATTACAAAATATTGGGGACTAGTTCTAGGGGATGACCCATCACCTCCTGTTTATGCCAATGTTTGTGTCCTGCGTTAACACAGGCTATATTATTATTATACGGCCTTGAGAAACGTATGTTCTCTGTAACGTATCAGCCGGTACATCATCGTCGTGGATTAAATAATCAACCACATACAACGTTTTTATGATTTAAGCTCATCCTTCCTGGCCCTTACTTCTGATAGGTTTCGTTTTCTCTCTTGGGATTCGATTTATTTTTTAGAGACGAGGGATATGATTCAAGGTAACAGTGAAAGTTAGTGTATATTTGTTTCATGGAGTCTGTTAAAAACGTTTTCCAAGTGACCGTAAATGATCGTAAAAATAGGGGTTTTATTTAAAAACCTGAATAACAGTATTTATTGTTATCTTTTTTATAAGCTTATACCTATATCTTAATTTTTATTAGCTTTTATTATCCTCCAACATTTTATTAACATTTATTAGTTCAATTCTTATTAGCATCTATTATTATTCTACTTTTTATTAGCCTCATTTTAATTCTACTTTATTATCCTATACTACTCTACTTTTGTCAACATCTATTAATATTTTATTCAATTTTTAGCTTTTACTATTATCGTACTCTATATTTGCCTTTATTATACTACTTTTTAATACTCTTTATTATTCCACTGTTTGTCAGTGTATTTTATTATTTTAGCGTTTATTTGCCCTTAATATTTTTTTTGTAAGCAGCTATTAATTTTTATTAGCCTTTATTATGATCGTATATTTTGTTAGCGTTTATTATTCAACTTCTTGTCACTGTCTCTTACTATCCTACTTTTTATTAGATCTCACTACCATCTTATTGTATCATTGGTCAGCATCCTTTACTATTCTATTTTTTCATAGCCTTTATTATTTTACTTTTTGTCGGCATCTATTTTTATCATCCTTTATTATGATCCAAGTTTTTATTACCCTTTCCTATTTTACTTTTTGATAGCATCAACTATTATTTTACTTAGGGATGGGCCGATTCCTAAAATTTTCGATTCCGATTCCGATTCCGATTCTAAAATTTTCCTTTCGATTCTCGATTCTTTACTCGATTCTCGATTCTTTCAAGTTATATTAGCTTACATGCTAGTTCTCTAATAATTAATTTAGTTAACATCTTGGTCATATGGCAAAACCTTTTAAAAGTTCCGTTTTAATGTAATAGGCTACACAAAACCTTCAACCGTGAGAGTGATATCTGTCTATAATATAATTTATTAAGGTTAAGTTTCAGAGGAATAATACAGTGTTTCTGTTATCCGTCTATTCGCTCAACCGTCATGGCCACGGTTCCGACGGTGACGGTTAATCGAGTTTTTACTGTACTTTTTTGTGTTTTGTTCTGACATCTATAAATCAGTGGCAGTAAGTCACGTGGGGGAGAGAGAGCAAAAGAGAGTATCGAACCCACTCTAGTGAGAGAGAGACGAACGATGTCAAACGACCAGAAATGGTTACGATCTTGATTGCTGTTGCTTCACAAATAATAATATTTTCGTTTACTTTAATCATTTAATTCATTCAAATCAACTAATACATAAATAAAACATAGTTGGTAATTAATTATTTTTCCACACAAATATAATAAATTTTGTTTGGTAATAAATTACTCCACACGCATATTTTAATAGTTAACAAAATAAGAATCGGAATCGACACTTTTATGAATGAAGAATCGAGTATCGACGATTCCTCGATACCACCTAGAATCGACGATTCCTGGAATCGAGAATCGGAATCGGCCCATCCCTAATTTTACTATTTGTCATAGTCTAATATAATTCTATTTTTTATTAGCCACATTATTCTGCTTCTTTGTCAGCCTTCATTGTTATTCCACATATTATTAGTTTTTATTATTATCTTGCACTTTTTATCCTACTTTAAATTACTCATTATTATTAAACTTTTTCTCAGTATCTCTTACTGTTATACCTTTTATTTTCTAAAAGCTCTGATTAACCTATACAGTAGCCTATTCGGTGTTGCGGCTCTCAAGTGTTTGTATTGTTGCACTTACTGTAGGAGACGCCATTGAACTCATCATTAAGAAAAACAATCATCAAATTTCGTGAAAGTGATGCCTGTAACTGAACAGTTCCTCCTTAACCTCAACTAATAAATCATACACTTCGCGTCACCCATAATTAACATAATACATTTAATTTATTTCTAGAGAGCCAGATTTAGAAAATGTTTTTATTTTATGATTGTTCAATAGTGTTGCTTTAATTTCTAGATGGCTAATTTCTGTTATAACTTAATAAAAATTTTCCCAAACGTTAAAAATAAAAATTAGTTCTAGCACTCGGGGGAGTCCCGACAAAATAGAGGTAATAGTTACGTAAAAAGTTTATTGAAAATCACCAAAAATATAAATTCATACATTTTCTGTTCAATTTTTACATTTTTATTTGTGGAATTATTTAATCAAGTCTAATATTAATTGAAGCTAAAAATAAAATAATATGGTTATCAAAAACATTAAATAGATTTGCTTCATGTAATCATCTTGAATTCACTGGTTAAACTATAATTAAAAAATACTTAACTTAGTGAAAATATAGGGCTTACTTGCTGACGCGTTTCGAAACAATCGTTCCTTTTACAAAACAAAGCCTTTACTCATCTAATAGAGGCTTTGCTTCTTAAGAGGAACGATTGCTTCGAAACGCGTCAGCAAGTAAGCCCTGTGTATTCACTTAGTTAAGTATTTTTTTAATTATATCTTATTGGATGTTTACTGAATAAAATTATTTTTAACAATTCAAATCAGTTCTTTAAAATTATATTACAGGGCTAAAAATGTTTTTTTTTCAAAAATTGGATTAAAAATACATAACTTATTATTATTGTTATATTCAATTATTTGTATTGATATTTCTTAAAATTAAAATAAATTAATATATTTATTGCCTGATCAAAAATATTTAATAATAACTTACGTGTAAAACTACTGTTCTACAACATAACCTGTAACACAAAATCAGCTGTTACATGAAATCATATGATGTAAGGTATGCGTTTCAGAAATAGCGTGATGCGAAAGCAATTATTTAATCTCGTGTTTTCTTCACCACGCGTTCACCACATCACTTCAATTATATTTTGAAAGTTTACGGAGAGACTTGTTAATACGAAGCAAAATATCGCTCAACAATCGCCTGCATTTCAACGCATAGTTCACCTTTTACTACTTAAAACTCTGATTGTAACAAGTAGGTTAGAGAAAAGTCTTTGTCAGGCATTCAAGTCTCCTTAAAGAAATGATAAGTATACCACGAAGTTGAATGGACTCACCGTGATAAATACAATGTGTTATTTACATCTATTTGCTCAATGAAAGACGTAGTGATGATATACTATTTTTAAAAAAACTTTCGTTTGCAGTAGGTTACTATGACTAAGCAACGTATCCAGACAAAACAGAGAAAACGTCTGACAACTCTGCTTCGGACGTTGAAGTCTCTTTCACTCGTATCTCGCCTGTCTGCATTATGCTAATGTGAACAAGTTTTATTGCTCAGTCTCTCCTTCCGTTCCTTTCTTAGCACACCTTTATTTTGAAACAATTATTCCGCTTTTAATATAATGTGTTTCTTTCTTACGTAACCGGAGACAAGGAGAGTGAATAGAAGCACAAATGTTGCAATTTGTTGTTACATTTCTATCATCTTAATAATTTATTATTATAATTAAACGGAATATGTGTGTATCTTAAAGTTATTGGACGTTTTACAAGAAGTATTCATTGAAGGTATGGCTGAATAATCTCAAACATTACGTATACGTTATAATACCTGGCACTGTTGTTAAATTATACGAATATTTGTTTTAAAAAAAATATTGGTTCTATTGTCCCTCTTTTCTCTCTCTCTCCCTTTCTCGGTCTCGTTTTTAAACTTTCTCGGGTTACCAACAGGTGGAAGAGCATAAATAGTAATTTTGGCTGAAAATACCATACGAAACCTATTTTTTGTGGTGACAATTTTATTTCAAATTACGCTCGATATGTTACAAAGTACAATCGTGTGTTGAACATTACTTTCTTGTAAACTTGTGCACACTTGTCTTACAAAGAGCAAACTTACATCCACAGCATGAACGTTCGTCAGATAAAACATAAATTAATTGTTTCTAATTACAACCATAGCCGCCACACAATTAACCCAGGTCTAAGTGCCTGTGAAAGACAGGGAACAACAATTAAAGAGGGAATTTCTCCGACCTCTGCTCTTCATGTCGCTTTCACTGTGGAGTCCGATTCTGTGAGACTGAGGATGGCGCTTTCTAACAGGTACCACTTGACGCTACTACACCTAATGCAAACGGCTTGTCTAGCTATTCACCGAAAGGACTATTTACTGTCCAAGTTCATGGCCGCCGTCGTGGTACACAGCCAGCCCAGCTGAATTCTTCCTATTACTAACGTGATTAGTCCTTTAAAAATTATCCTTTTTTAAGACAAATAAATTATTTACAAGATTTTACGGTTATTATAAAAGCGGCTAAAAATAAAAAGCGTGTACATTTGGACAAAGACGTCGAAAAAGAACACCAATGAAACTCTTAAAGCATTCGAGTGCAGAAGTTGGTGATCCTTATGTATTTTTCTTCTTTTGCCTGTTTTCCAAGACATTCATTAACTATAGCACTATGATTTTTTGTTTGTCTCCTTTCAAATGACTTTTTATTTTTGTTATCGCAAATAATATCCTTTCTTATTCAATTAATTGATATTTTTTTATTAACGAATTCTTTTTAATTGATTTTAACCTCTTTTATTTAAAATTAACTATTATTTACCTAGTAGGCCTACATACAAAGCACAACCTCCAGCTTTGTTACAATACAATACAAACCTATACAACACACAAGTTTAATATAGAGAGCTCTCTCATCGGAAACGTTGTTTACGTTATGAAAGATTAGTTAGTTTATAAAATACTTGTCCAATTCACTTTATGCTCATCATAAACAAAAAGATCTTGTTTCGACGACTCTTAGAACGTTTTTTGCAATTAACAAAAACGATGTTTGCACAAACAATGAATAGATTTTCTGATTTGTACTCTGTGAAGGTTCCAGATACAAACGAAATATTTTGATTTGTTTAGCTTTTAAATAGAAGACAAATATAAGAATTCGATCTATTGTATAAGAGTCTTCTATGATCTAAGAGCTAGAAGGTAGCTTTAAACTTTACAGCAATTCTTTTATGCGCCCTGAACTATGTTAGACGAGCTAGAAAATTTGAATCAATTATGATTAACTTTAAATGAATTTATTTTAAATTAGTGGATTTTATTTTAAAAAGTACCCTAATCGTAGTAGCTTATGGTCAGATTTTTAAATGTTGAATATTCGTCGCGTTTTTCTGTGGGAAATCTGTTATCAAAATCAGTAAGTAATTGTATTTGCGATTACATTTTGTAAGAACAGTTCCAATTTGCACAAGTAATTGAATTACGATCGATAGGTTTTCGAAATTCAGTACAAAAAATTATACCAAGGTACTAAACCACATTTTTAGTGAACAGTTAATTTACACTCGCAAACTACAACAAAATACTCGAAAATATTTTAGTGCGAAGGTTGAGCTCTTTCTTGTCTGGCCTTTTAGTTGAAACGAAAAGTCGAAGAAAGTTGTCAAAACCTTTAGCCACAGAAGTCGCGAGATTTATCTGTGATAAAGTAACATTACAATTAGGAACAAAATTAGAAATTAACACAATTAAAGTGTTTGTTTTACTTTGGAATACTTTTAATGTCTCTCTCATGCATTATTATGGCGCATTATTGCAATGTCTGATAGTATTGATAGCATAGTTTTATCGGTTGAAGATATCCTCTACTTATCATAGAACACATACCCACAGTTTCTTCGTTTTTGAGTTAATTCATTCCTGTTTTGATTTAATTATCTGTCACTTTGAATAAAGAACTATTTTTAATATTTTATTTTTCGAAAAAGTGAAATGACCCATTAATGCAAAGTAAAATTCTTTTAATAATTCCTACAAAGTACATTCCTTCTATTTGAATATTTATTAAAATTAACCGAGACAAATTAGACGAGTTTCAAATACAAAAGCAAAATTTTGTAAAATATAAGGATTTTATTAAGTTATATTTTACTTTTTGTGGAGTGCTTATTTGAACTCACGGAGGGTGACATTTTTTTACTGAAATGCGTTGATGCTTTTAAATAATTTAAATTATTCAAAAACTGTATTTATTTTGAATTTTTCTTCGTCTTTTTAATAAATTCCTTCTATTATCTCACACTCTCCTGATATATATGTTGTACAAATTTTCAATCGTTAATAAAATACGTTTTTATTCATCCAATCAAGTTCAAATACATTTTTAACCTATTGTGGTTGACAGTTAATGTTAATACAGTTTTTTCAAATATTTATTCAATAATTAAATTTATAATTTAAATTATAAAAAATTGAGGGTCCAGCGGGCTTCGAACTGAGTATCTTCATGTTCGAAGTCTAGCAGTTTAGCACTGAGCCTACTTTTCCATACATAGAAACCCACATTTCAAAGATATATAGCCAATGAATTTTCATGCTACCCTCATTTGGAAGTCTTCGAAACCTTGATTGCACAACCATAAATTGTTGCCATGGTTACCACACAATATTATAAATAGTGCTCTAGGATTAAAAATGAATGAAAAGAATAAAGCAAACAAACTGGATGAACGGTATCGAACTTTGCTTTACAATCAAACATATGTGAAGGAAAGCCAAAAGAAACTACAACACAATGCGACTACAAAAATAAAATTCTATAAATAGTAAAAAAAAAAAAATAATAATAGTCCAACACCATACACAGAAAGTAAATGGAAAATTGCAAGGAAATAGGCTTTCTATTTTGGTACTTAATATTGCTATTCTGACATATGCATATATATATATATATACTGTAATTATAAAATTTAAAATATACTAAAATAAAATTGTTCTTTGTTGATTTAAGTAGGAATTGATTTAAATAAAAGTTTTATATTACTTAAAAACAAATTAAAACATACAAAAAACTCACAAATTAATCATTTATTTACTCATACGCGTTTCAATGACCAAGTCAACTCCGAAGTTGTAAGTTAGTGTTTGTAGTAGTAACACTCACTGATGATGATGACTTGGTCATTGGAACGCGTATGAGTAAATAAATGATTAATTTGTGAGTTTTATGTATGCCATTTATTTGTTTTTAACATAACCTCACAAGTTAAGCTCAAAGTATATTTGTTTATATTACTTGTTGAGTTATAGGTAACTTCACGTCAAGATCAAATCTCATTTATGTATGGACTATTAAAGTTTACCATTAATACAGTAATACCTCCAACACAGAAACAATTAATGGCTTTATGCAATCGCCAGTGTTAGAGCTTCAGACCAAGCAATTAGCCACTATAGAGTCAGTTTTCCGTGACACTCTAAGCTATTTGACGCTCCAGACAAGACAAACTACATGTTTTAAGGTTAACTGAGCGAAACAAATCGCTGATTGTAATTATCGACGAAGAATAAGAAAAAGAAAAGGAACACAAAGAGACTGACAACACTGTTATGTTGAACCTCGTGGGACATTCCATTTGTGTCTTATTGTCTGTCAATGTTTTCCAACATATGAAGTCGACAGCCGGCGATAAACCGTCGTTTTGTCTGGCAGACGGCTAGCAACGTCATAACAATGTTGTGGAAGGTTCAATTCACTGGTCTGCATGTTTTGTACTTCTAAACAAACAAAAGCGGGTGAAAATATAATGCGAGACGCTCTGAAGCAAAAGGCCGATTTAAGTAATAATGACTCTAAATAGGGGTGATTTATTTTTCATGGGTAGGGTGACTTATGAGATACCTTATATAATATTAAGTGAGGAGTAATTATAAATATTGGAGGGAAATGGAGTTTTGTATTTTGGTTTTTCATTGTGTAGGCCTAATTTTATTTTGTGTGTGTGTTTTAACGCGATCAGTTACTTTGAATATTATCGCCGATGTGCTATATAGAAGTAACATGGATAATAGATAGGATTAGGGTAGGTGGATACAGCTTGGAATATGCAAACCTGTAACCTGGGGGTCACTTTGTACCAACAAGTCTCGGAAACGCCCATAATACCTTCAGTCAATAAAGCAGAGACTCCACTCCACCTCCCCTTGGTTTCTCTCGAGTCTCCCATACGACAATCCTTTCACTCTCGTGTTCTTTCAGATTTCATACAGAGCCAAAATCTCAGCCTACCCACATATTTGGAAACTCAAAGACTCGACTGGACTCTCTCCCATCTTCCGACCCGTTCGGACGTCCTTCTGAATCCCCCATAAAGCCTCACCCCAAACGTAACTTCATTCCTCAACACATCTCTAGGTTATGTCCAGTTTTGCAACTAGGTGTGGGTGTCCGTGCTACTTAGTTTGTAGCTCTACTCATCTTTTAACCTTAGTTATAATATATTATAACAGGCAAGCGCCTCCGTGATTTATGTCACAAGGCTTAATAAGTTTACAAGTCATGTCACTCTTGAGCGGACACAAGCTCTTGATTCTAAGAAGTGAAGCGACTAGAAATTGCGAGAAGCGGCTACATTAACAAACTATCAGCTTCCTTCGCTTAACCGTCATACCTACGTTTCTTTTTCAAGTAAGATTTTGGTTCTAAGAAGCTTATCAGAATTTAATTATGGCAATGATTTCTGCCTGTATAGAGTTAAATAAATTGTTAAATAGTGAATTTTGTCTACATTAAATGAAATGTCTTTGCGAGCTTTGTGCAAACTTACATGAGTGTAGAATAATTTTTACGGTGGAGATGGAGGTGCATAAGGCTAATGTACCAACGCACCTACATTGGTCCTAAATGAAGCTTAGAGTAGGCCTATTATAATAATTGTAAGTGAAGTTTGTTTTTGTACTTAACTTATTTATATCCTGAACATTGTAATTGAAATGAAGTAATACTGTGGTTATAGAAAACTCCATATATTTCATTTAGTCGTTAGATTTTTATAACAAAATTATGTAAAATATTATTTGCTGATTTTGTTTGTTTTTTTTTTTTTTAATTCAGAAATGTGCGGTTAAGAGATGTTGCGAGGTCACGTTCTTTTATTTCTAAATATAAAGATATTTTTGAGTGCTTGTAAGTTCTTTTTTAACACTTGAAGCTATGACTTAATGAATTATTGTAAATTAAACATGTGTTATTCGCTAAACAATTTATGTTTAAAACCTATACCTTTACGAGCAATGGATCTTAAGTTAGATTGAAAAATATTATTAAATATTTAAGTTGGCTTATTTGATAAGTTGTTGGTTCAACCTTCATTTATTTGCTGTTAATGTGTTTAAATTTTCAGCTAACGCTTGTAGTTTGAAATGATGTCGTCGTACGTCGTTTGGAAATTTTGAAACACAACTATACTTACTACCTACCACTATTCTTACACTACTTTTTAAATACCGGAGTTTCACCTCCTTCTTTCACTCAACTGTCTCCGTTTTTCTCTGCTACCCTAGTTCCTTTCCTAATCTACTTCATCTCTTGACAAACGTTGAGATAATTCTATCTATCTTGTACCCAAACGAATTTATTCATAAACCCCCTGTCGTCATTTGACCTTTTTATATGGTCGTCCCTTAAAATTTCTTTCTAAAAACGTGACGGCTTAGTTTTCTATTTTTAGCAGTTAGTATAATCTCTTCAATTTTTTCTCATTCTTGTTATATTATAGAATTTTGGGAGTCATTTCGGTTGTTGTGATGGTTTCATTATTTTCTTGCGACAGTTATATTACAAAGAAGAATCGGTCTATAACTTTAAACAAATTTTCTCAGTTTATGTAAATAAACAAATTTTTTACATGTAGATTTAGTTAGTAGAGTTCAACTATGACCTATTTAATGAGCATAACTATGTTGGCGGAATGTACAAAAAGGTTTTGTAATTGTTTGTAATTTTGTTGTAGTTTAGGTGTTTTTGTTATGTTGTACTTTTCATATCTCTAGCATTGTTATGGCAATTCTACAGGTTTAAGGTCTATCGTCTATGCTTTTATTCTTATATTCCATTTCATAATCGTACTCTTCTTATTCGATTACATTCTCTTTTCAGACTCAAAAAAATGTAATTTAATTTGCCTATACATATTTGTCTTGTCATTGTTGGGTTTTTTCCTGTTGTTTCATTTCGTTTGACCATAAATCCTAACTATTTAATTTTTCCTTTCTTTAATTGATTGTATTGTTCTCTATCTGCATAATATTTAAACTCAGCGGAATTAATCAGAGAGTCACGGTCATCCTTTACTCTAATCTAAGTCGTAGTTGAGTCGACTCGAAAATAATTACTGAAACAAATTTAGTGCTTTAATGTTGCGTTTTAGGACGACTTTCTACCGCCCCTTGGAGCGAAAGTGACTCCTTGCTTTGACTGCTTTCACCCTTTTAGTCGGCGACCTTGAACTAGTTTAAATCTTTTTCTCGTTATAGATTAATTTACATAAGTCAATGTTTTAGGAAAGTAGTTTGTGTCAGTCAAATCTTTCTTTTTTTAAATTTTCATTCGAGATGAAGGACGTTTTAGTACCTGCGTTAATCTCGTCTTAGCGTGCACCACTTATAATACTATGAGTGTGTTCATTTGTCAATGATTACCTATTTAAATAAAGTCCAGACACAGGTACGAGTCATAGGCTACATTCATCTTTGTTTTGAATTTACTCTCTGTAAGCTAAGCAACCAGAATTTCTGTTTAAGAAAATATATAATTGATATTGCTGTAGAAAATCCATTAGAAGTCTTATATATGTTATGGCTATTATTAACTCATGCTAATATTGCCTCTCGGTAGCCATAGCGACCAAAACAAAGTAATAGCCGTACTGTGTACTTATAATAATAATAATAAGAAAATAAAAAATCATAAATATGATAGGAATTCGATACGGTTCGAAAGACCTGCAAGGCTCACGTGGTTCAAGGGGTAGTGATAGCCTTGGAAATTAAATCCACTTACCACTTAGCGCGAGTTTTGGTGAGGGGAGATCACACAACCCTAGTGGGTACTATTTGCTTTGGTAACTGAATCGACTGCGTGTAGAGCAAAAGTCATAAGGGTGGGTTAGATGATCGTTTTAGGTAGAAAAAGGTTTAACATCTGAATCTACAGGGTGTATAGCAGGGGTCGTAGTAAGGGTGAGTTAGATGATCCTATTAGGTAGAAAAAGGCATAACATCTGAATATACAGGGTGTATAGCAGGGGTCGTAGTAAGGGTGAGTTAGATGATCCTATTAGGTAGAAAAAGGCATAACATCTGAATCTACAGGGTGTATGGCAATGGTCGTTGTAAGAGTGTATCACACGACCCTAGTGGATACTAAAATTTTAAGCGACTAAACTCACTGGGTGTACAGTAGCACAGGTCGTGGTCCTAGAGTTCTAGGGTTTGAAATTAAATCAACTGCCGGAAGCGACAAGAAGCGTTGTCAGCTAGCAGAACGAAGTCGTAGACTTAGTCGTCATGAGCAACAGAGTAAAATCAACTGCCGGAAGCGACAGGAAGCGTTGTCAGCTAGCAGAACGAAGTCGTAGACTGAGTCGTCATGAGCAACAGAGTAAAATCAACTGCCGGAAGCGACAGGAAGCGTTGTCAGCTAGCAGAACGAAGTCGTAGACTGAGTCGTCATGAGCAACAGAGTAAAATCAACTGCCGGAAGCGACAGGAAGCGTTGTCAGCTAGCAGAACGAAGTCGTAGACTGAGTCGTCATGAGCAACAGAGTAAAATCAACTGCCGGAAGCGACAGGAAGCGTTGTCAGCTAGCAGAATGAAGTCGTAGACTGAGTCGTCATGAGCAACAGAGTAAAACCAACTGCCGGAAGCGACTAGAAGCGTTGTCAGCTAGCAGAACGAAGTCGTAGACTGAGTCGTCATGAGCAACAGAGTAAAATCAACTGCCGGAAGCGACAAGAAGCGTTGTCAGCTAGCAGAACGAAGTCGTAGACTGAGTCGTCATGAGCAACAGAGTAAAATCAACTGCCGGAAGCGACAGGAAGCGTTGTCAGCTAGCAGAACGAAGTCGTAGACTTAGTCGTCATGAGCAACAGAGTAAAATCAACTGCCGGAAGCGACAAGAAGCTTTGTCAGCTAGCAGAACGAAGTCGTAGACTAAGTCGTCATGAGCAACAGAGTAAAATCAACTGCCGGAAGCGACAGGAAGCGTTGTCAGCTAGCAGAAAGAAGTCGTAGACTGAGTCGTCATGAGCAACAGAGTAAAATCAACTGCCGGAAGCGACAGGAAGCGTTGTCAGCTAGCAGAACGAAGTTGTAGACTGAGTCGTCATGAGCAACAGAGTAAAATCAACTGCCGAAAGCGACAGGAAGCGTTGTCAGCTAGCAGAACGAAGTCGTAGACTGAGTCGTCATGAGCAACAGAGTAAAATAAACTACCGGAAGCGACAGGAAGCGTTGTCAGCTAGCAGAACGAAGTCGTAGACTGAGTCGTCATGAGCAACAGAGTAAAATCAACTGCCGGAAGCGAAAGGAGGCGTTGTCAGCTAGCAGAACGAAGTCGTAGACTGAGTCGTCATGAGCAACAGAGTAAAATCAACTGCCGGAAGCGACAAGAAGCGTTGTCAGCTAGCAGAAAGAAGTCGTAGACTGAGTCGTCATGAGCAACAGAGTAAAATCAACTGCCGGAAGCGACAAGAAGCGTTGTCACCTAGCAGAACGAAGTCGTAGACTGAGTCGTCATGAGCAACAGAGTAAAATCAACTGCCGAAAGCGACAAGAAGCTTTGTCAGCTAGCAGAACGAAGTCGTAGACTGAGTCGTCATGAGCAACAGAGTAAAATCAACTGCCGGAAGCGACAAGAAGCGTTGTCAGCTAGCAGAACGAAGTCGTAGACTGAGTCGTCATGAGCAACAGAGTAAAATCAACTGCCGGAAGCGACAGGAAGCGTTGTCAGCTAGCAGAACGAAGTCGTAGACTGAGTCGTCATGAGCAACAGAGTAAAATCAACTGCCGGAAGCGACAGGAAGCGTTGTCAGATAGCAGAACGAAGTCGTAGACTGAGTCGTCATGAGCAACAGAGTAAAATCAACTGCCGGAAGCGAAAGGAGGCGTTGTCAGCTAGCAGAACGAAGTCGTAGACTGAGTCGTCATGAGCAACAGAGTAAAATCAACTGCCGGAAGCGACAAGAAGCGTTGTCAGCTAGCAGAAAGAAGTCGTAGACTGAGTCGTCATGAGCAACAGAGTAAAATCAACTGCCGGAAGCGACAAGAAGCGTTGTCACCTAGCAGAACGAAGTCGTAGACTGAGTCGTCATGAGCAACAGAGTAAAATCAACTGCCGAAAGCGACAAGAAGCTTTGTCAGCTAGCAGAACGAAGTCGTAGACTGAGTCGTCATGAGCAACAGAGTAAAATCAACTGCCGGAAGCGACAAGAAGCGTTGTCAGCTAGCAGAACGAAGTCGTAGACTGAGTCGTCATGAGCAACAGAGTAAAATCAACTGCCGGAAGCGACAGGAAGCGTTGTCAGCTAGCAGAACGAAGTCGTAGACTGAGTCGTCATGAGCAACAGAGTAAAATCAACTGCCGGAAGCGACAGGAAGCGTTGTCAGATAGCAGAACGAAGTCGTAGACTGAGTCGTCATGAGCAACAGAGTAAAATCAAGTACGGAATCATCATCGTGTGAGGTTAGCTAGTACCAGGGCTTTTTTCTAAGGGGGAGGATTGTAAAGATTCCTGGTCTGGGGTAGAATTAAAATAAACCTTCTCTGATTCTGGTGAAGCAGAAGTATGTAGCAGTAGAAGTACGTTCTGGAAGAATATTTATGACCGAGATAGTTAAGGGTTCGAATGCGGTGATGTGTTGTAAGACTAGGGTGGCACGTGAAACTCCACAACCCTCCATCCTAAGCATTCTGCGTGGGGATTACTAGAGAATTTATTTGGAACAAATTAGAATACAAATTATCAGAAATGTAATCCTCGTTAACATATAAACGTTTTACCATTTAAATAATGTTTAAAGTATGTTACTTAGTTATTGCTGCAGCAACAAAATCGTTTCACCCAATTCTTGCAAAAAATATTTTTTCTAGATTTTGTTACCGTGAAACAAAATATTAAACATAAATTTATTTCATCGAAGTTTAAAAACGACTAACGTCAATAAAATCGAAATCTTTGCACAAGGACTTGTTTGTGCGAACAACTTGCAACCTTCTGGAAGGTGTAAAATGTTGAGTGTAACAGGATATCCCTATAAAATTCTGCGCCGATCATCGTAGGCAATCACCTGTGACCCAATGCTAACTAAATTGCTTTACAGTATCGTAATTTAAACAAAAACAAACCGTTTTACTTTAAGTTGTTCAGAGTCTGGATGTTACATTTTGTTAAATGTAAAATATTTTTGAGTTAATTTTCTTATTTCCCCAATATTCTATTATTTTATTTTGGAACAAATAAAACTCTAATAGTTTACTATGAATACCCTCGGTTTGTACAAATAAATTACTGGTTAAAATTATTATGCTTTTCTATGTATGTAGAAATGAGGGTTGTTTTTGTTTTAGCTGTACACATAAAAACTTTATAACAATGTCCTATTTTATCAATTCCTTCTGTTAGGACTCATATTCACCTCTTGCTCCTCATACTCGTCTTATATTATATATATATATATGTATATATATATATATATATATATATATATGTATATATATATATATGTGTGTGTATATATATATATATATATATATATATATATATATATATATATATATATATATATATATATATATATATATCTTGTTCAAATTTTCAATATTTAATGGAATACTTTTTTATTCATCCACTCAGGTACAAATACTTTTTTTATACCTTTAGTGGTTGACAATTGTTATTACAGTTTTTCAAATATTTATTACATAAATAAATTTTAAAAATTTGAAGTCTTTAGGTTAGATTCGAACTGAATGACTATTTAGAAATCCAGCTGAATTTATGTTATAGGTTATGTGGTAGAACAGCTGTTTCAACGTATAGGTTATGTTACTTTATTTACAATAATTGTAATTACTAGTATTTAATAGAAAATAACTTCTTTGTTTACTTTAAATAAGAATTGACTTTAAACAATTTTTGTATGTACTCTTATTACTTGTTGTAAGTGTGATAGAAGAAAGTATTTTATTTCTAGTGAGAGAAAAGTTTTTTTTTTAAATTGCTCGATATTATTGGGAATTTAATAAACAAGATAAAAGTGAGGGAGGGAGGGAGAAAGAGAGAGAGAGAGAGAGAGAGAGCTGATTTGTTGTAGATAGCACAAAAATGGAACGAACATGATTATAAATATAAAATCTAAATGCTTAAATAGAGATGTAAATGGAGGAGCATATCTTTTGAGAGGAGTTTAAAATTTCAATAAGTTATCCTTCAAGAAACTAAAATTATTTTTGATTTAATTAATAGCAAATTTCACTAGTGGATTTTTTCCCTACAAAACGAACAAAAATACTTTGGTTTTGAAATTCATAACTAACGACTGCCGAACTTATATTCCAGGTAAATTTATAAATGTACTGAGACCCAATCATTTTTTTAAATAATTTTACATAAATTGTAAGTTTTCAAGTGTAGTTGTAGTTATAAAGTTCGAAAGGAGATTGTAATTTAAAATTTACTAAATAAACATGTGACAATGATTACAAAAATATTACTTAAAATTGTAAACAAAATCAATTTTTAACCCACACGAACCCATTTAAACCGAAATATTTATTTCCTTATTAATCTCTCTAGTTCCGTTTTAATGGGTTGAAGGAAGAAGCTGTAGATTCTAATTTTACTAAGAATGGAGTATTTTGCTACCAAGAGAAAACAATGGTAGCTGGTGTAAATAGTTTACAGCGCTGAGATTTAGTGTTTTTAGTTGTCTCCTTTACGAGTTTAAAGTAATTGTTTGGTGTAATTATTGGGAAAGCCTAAGTGCCTCATTGGGTTCTAGCTAATGCTTATAATTGTATTATTAGTGATAATAATAATCATAATATTATTATTACAAATAGTGTTACTCAATTTACGATATAAATTAAAATAATAATAATAATGAAAAAAATAACAATATTAATCATGATAAAAAATAAAATAATCCGTGCAACTATATACAAGTGCTCCATCCCCGAGGTATGTTTCTTGCCGGGGCAGGCTGACGACGACCCGGAGCCTGCTTGCTCACTCCCGACGTTGCTGCGAATCCGACCCACTGCTCCGTAGGTTTGGTTTTAGCTACAATGTCCATCCTTGGTTTGTTTTCGGGATTCCGTCCCTTAGTACTGTAACCCTGTACAAGGGGCCCTCACAAGGTACCGTCAGCCGGGCCAGCTGAACCAAGGTATTTTAAAGAGGTGTTACTCCTATATTCCTCCTTCCCCATCATAAGATAAGACTCCGTGCTTGAGACCGGCATACTAGAGGTATAATAATAATAATATTAATAATAACAATAATTAGATAGTAATACATTAACCAATAAATAATAATAATAATAATAATAATATTACAAAATTAAAATATCAATAAATGATAACAACAAAAGTAATAATAATAATAATATTACAAAATTAAAATATCAATAAATGATAACAACAATAGTAATAATGATAATAATAATAATACAAATTTAAAATACCAATAAATAATAATTATAATAATAGCAATAACAATAACGAAAAGGTAATAAAATTATATATATATATATATATATATATATATATATATATATATATATATATATTAATAATAAAAATATTAATAGCCTGTTAATAGTAATAATGCAATGTAATTATTTTCAGCTAACAGCTGATTTATAAACTTCACACTACTTAATATGAAATATTTAATAATTTACTTACATAATGTAAGTCTAAATTTTAAGAAAATATTTGTATTTTTAAGTTTTAAATAAGTATTTAATTACGAATGGTTTATAATTGCCAATCCTACACTCTAATTAGAATGTCAGAAAATGTTTTCGTATATCTTTATGTTGTATTCAAATTATGTTCAAATATTTATTTTATTTCTGATGATAAATAATAAATCGTATTATAAAAGCAGGAGTTGGCGTATTTTAAGTCTTATTGAGAAATAAACAAAGTACTTAAAATAACTTTATCCCAGTTTTCATCACAAATTCAAATAAAAAGACTTTACCATCTTTGCTATTGAAAGTTCTCTTATTCAAAAAGTAAGTTAGAAAAATATAAGACAATGGCAGCTGAGGTTTACGATCAACTCTTCCTTAAAAACCTTGCTCTATACAAGACTTTGCATAAAACCTTCTTATAAAATCTAAAAGTTATTTGATTATGTTTAAATTACAAAGCCTAAAAATACTTATGTAAATAGATTATTCTTTTACAATTTATTTATATATTAGCTGACCTGGCGAACTTCGTATCGCCTAAAAGCCAATGGCGTGTTAACATTAGCTAAACTTAATTAAATATTTTATTAACATAATAATAGCTGAACTTATGGTAGTCGATCGAGAAAGTGTGACAGTAATAGTTCTTGATTGGATGTTATTTATTGAAGTGCACTCGGATATACAATATTTCTTTATATTGTTTGGAATGTGTTGGAAAATAATTTTAGATTGTTGAGTGTTGCCTAGCAACCAGTATTTGGAATGAATTCATTGAAATATCTTAAGATAAGATAGAAAGTAATATTTTATGCTATTTTGCCATTTAAAAATTACACGTTGGAAGAAATTGTTATGTCACCAGAAACCTTTCCAGGTATGTACTCAACATTTCCCCAAAGTTTCATGGCGATCGGATCAGTGGTTTATCAATGCATAAGGCTCATACATATATACATACATTCATTTATGTATATATAGATTTGTAGGCTATATTAATTAATAACATAAAATATAATGGAATTTTGCTAGGTATGTTTTGAAATATCTTAAGAAGGCTTCCATTTTGAAACTTATACAAAAGCCGAATTTAAGACATTTGCCATTATTTGTCGATCTATGCAAGAAATAACAAAGAACATATTTTGTTTAATGAACATTTTAACTGCAGTTTCAAATAGTAAAATATTCAAACTGTTTTTTTCTTTAAAAAAATAGATATATGTCAAAACGTTAAGGCATTTGGTTCCAGCTTTTACGTTTGTAACAATTTATGTAAGGTTTGTCTTGTTTATGCCTTAAAAGTTCAGAGTTACGCTATGTGAGACAATCTTTACTATACAACACTTAAAATTTCTTTAGATAATTCTGATGATTAAGGCGATGCGTCGATCAGATGCGCAGATGTGAGACGCAGTAACAAAGAGGATATTGCGACGAGAGAAATCGTGTCAGAGATGAAAGTGGCCTGATCCATTCCACCTGTTTGCGTGCGCACCTCGCATCGCTGTTGCATTGTTATCACGGACCGAGACATCTAAATTACTAACACAAAATCACTTTGTGTTTAGCGTTCTAAAGATTAATTTTGACAATTTGGTTGGTGTACAATGCTCAGTACTTGAGCCGTTTTACCTGTTATTCTGTCGTTTCTAAGTTATTGTTACAATAGTTAACGACCTAAAAAATAACCTGTTTTTACTTTCTCTGTTTAATCAGAGGGATTTACTTTCCCGTAATTTATAATTTGTCTGATTTTTGTTGCTCATCCATTTCTTCAGTTGTATCCTTTACATCGTGTTCAAGCTTTTATAGAGACTGTAACAAGTGATTATGTTTAAAGCATTATTTATATTAACAATCTTAAGAGACTTAAATGCTGAAACGCAATGAAGGTTTACTTACTTACTTCTTCCAGCCTGCGTCCAGCTTCAGTTGTATCCTTTACATCCAGTTCAAGCTTTTATAGAGACTGGAACAAGTGATTATGTTTAAAGTGTTATTTATATTAACAATATTAAGAGACTTAAACGCTGTAACGCAATGAAGGTTTACTTACTTATTTCTTCCAGCGGGCGTCCAGTTTCAGTTGGAGCCGATGGCTCGATGTCCATGATAAACTGACATCGCAGAGTTGCAATGATTTTTGTTTGTTAGAATGGTATTAATGTCCAATCCCTCTGCCCTTGAAAGGTCCCTGGCCAGATTTGGATAACAGCATTTAATGAGGATGTGCTACAGGTATTCTTCTCCACTTCGGCATAGGGCGCATTCTGGTGAGGCCGCTAAATTGAACCGGTAAAGATAGGCCTGGGTTAAAATGTGTCCAGTCTGAGCTCTGGCTGCGAAAGTACATAGACTTCTTTTGATTCCGCTATACATGTTTTCTTTTGCCGGTTCATTCTGGAGTTTAAATAGGGTTCGATCGACAGGACATCGTGACCACTCAGTCCACTTTCTCCTGAAAAATCGCCCTGCAGACTTTTGATAATATAAGAGGGAGTATATCTCTCGGTCAGCAGGTTGCATTGCTGAAGCCAATTTTGCTACTTCATCAGCTTCTGCATTCCCTCTCAGCCCGCAATGGACAGGGACCCGCTGGAAGAATGCCTTTTGCGCTCATATTGCAACATCACAATTAACCTCTTTAATTCAGAAACTCTAAAGGAGTATGACGTAGTGTATGGCAACGCCAGAACTTGGAGGGCTGATTTCGAATCAGTGAGAATACAAATATCCGCAGATAGGTTGACAGCTTACCAATGCAGCGTTAATTGCCAACAATTCAGCATCCATGCTAGACTGAGAATTTGCTCGTATTAAGACATGAAAGTTTTAATAACGTAATATGAATAAAAATGTTATAAAATAGTTTAAAGGATATTGTAGTATAAAGGAGAAAAATAGCTGCTTTGAAACCGTGAGCAAAGCCTAAATTAGAAACTTATCACCTAGTTTTCCCATAGCCTGAAACAAATTGGGTTCAATTTGTTGCCCTTGTTATTAAATTTCTCTTTGGAATATGTAACTAGAAAACTAGAAATGATAACGAAAACAATTTTGTTCTAATATTGAATTTGTTTTATTTCCTCATTTGGATTATACCTTTCTATTTGACATAATATTAACAGAATATAAGAAATACAGTTATTTTTGTAGTACTCATTATCTATAATAATGTTAACTAAGCCTATTTATTTATGGCATAAACCGAACTTGGGCCTGAAATATATGTTTTCGCACATTTACTATAAGATATTATATTACTACGTAGATATGAGATACAAAACCAAAATTGATTTTTATTTACACAATGCTTTTGTAATTTTTGGAAAGTAAAATTACAACATAATAAATACGGAAATTCTAGTGCCACAACATGTATGTGGTAAGCTTTCACAAATATCGGGGAAGTAACACTGAAGTATTGAAAATTCAATTTTTTTATTAATTGTAATATATTTAGTATTTTTCATTTCAATATTTAAGGCTCTTGCTCTCCTAATAGTTTCGTGGATAGTTTCCTCTCTTATTGTGTCATCATCTATGTGATCTTCCGTGGAGCAGGGGCTCTTGCTCTCCTAATAGTTTCGTGGATAGTTTCCTCTCTTATTGTGTCATCATCTATGTGATCTTCCGTGGAGCAGGAGCTCTTGCTCTCCTAATAGTTTCGTGGGTAGTTTCCTCTCTTATTGTGTCATCATCTATGTGATCTACCGTGGAGCAGGGGCTCTTGCTCTCCTAATAGTTTCGTGGATAGTTTCCTCTCTTATGGTGTCATCATCTATGTGATCTTCCGTGGAGCAGGAGCTCTTGCTCTCCTAATAGTTTCGTGGGTAGTTTCCTCTCTTATTGTGTCATCATCTATGTGATCTTCCGTGGAGCAGGGGCTCTTGCTCTCCTAATAGTTTCGTGGATAGTTTCCTCTCTTATTGTGTCATCATCTATGTGATCTTCCGTGGAGCAGGAGCTCTTGCTCTCCTAATAGTTTTGTGGGTAGTTTCCTCTCTTATTGTGTCATCATCTATGTGATCTACCGTGGAGCAGGGGCTCTTGCTCTCCTAATAGTTTCGTGGATAGTTTCCTCTCTTATTGTGTCATCATCTATGTGATCTTCCGTGGAGCAGGGACTCTTGCTCTCCTAATAGTTTCGTGGATAGTTTCCTCTCTTATTGTGTCATCATCTATGTGATCTTCCGTGGAGCAGGGGCTCTTGCTCTCCTAATAGTTTCGTGGATAGTTTCCTCTCTTATTGTGTCATCATCTATGTGATCTTCCGTGGAGCAGGGACTCTTGCTCTCCTAATAGTTTCGTGGATAGTTTCTTATCTTATTGTAATCTTCCGTGGAGAAGGGGCTTCTAAAAATGTTGGGTTCACGCCACCCTCCTCTTGAGATGAAATCTTCCTTACCTTTACACTACAAATAAATGGTATGGGAATACGCAAAAGAATCAAATATTATATATATATTACAAATTACACTTTTGCAAAAGTGTAATTTGTAATTTACAACCAGCTCGTCATGAACAGCAACAAGATTTCGATATTTTATATATCTTAAATATGGTGATATGTTTTCTTGTAATATATTTAATAAATTAAAAATATTTCAAAAACAAGAATACTTTTATTATATATATATATATATATATATATATATATATATATATATATATATATATATATATTAAAAACAATTTATTTATACATACTTTCACAAGAAACATGATATAACATTTGAAATTTTAATTTGCAAGGTAAATTTTAACTGACAAGAGAATAATTTGTTAGTGAGATGCTTGAGCTTGCACCTTCTACACTAGCATGCCTACTTGAGGTTGTATTTTATAGTAAGGGCACAAGCAAAGTCATTAGCAACATCAAGTTTGTTCCTATAATATTAAATATATTTATCTTATTATTTTCAACTGGTTTCGAGACCTCCTGACTTGCTTTTCGCCCCCCCCCCCAAGGGAGGTGCCCCCCCCCAGTTTGGGAACCCATTCTCTAGAGTCATTAGTAGCGTTTCAATTTTTCCTCGACCGTAGCGCATCCAGCCTACCGATTGTCTTCACATTGCGTTTCCCTGCAAGGCAAGCTGCTCAATGGTCTTTGCTTAGCCTTGGGACATATCCCTGAATGTACAAATTACAAGATATCACTGGAAACAAAAGATATTTCAGTTTCTCAAAATTAAAAAGGACATTTTCGGAAATACAGATCACAATAAATTTTCCAATGAAGCAGGATTTTTGGAATCATTTTACTTTGATAAGACACGGTTGTTTTACAAGCCTCGAAAGACTTTTCATTTCCGTCATTAAAACTTCTGAAATACATAAACGTTTATAGTTTTATTTTGCTTCAAGGAATAGATAGTAGACGTGTGGAAAAGGTACCAGATGCCGACGCATCTAATGCATAGCATTATTACAAATATATTACTTGCATATATAACTTGAATATCGAGGCTCCAAATGGTTCGTTGTATTGCTTATACGTTATGTGTATTCCTCTGATGATGTTAAGGCAAACGTATGATAAATCTGTATTGTTTTGTTTCTGTACTGGCCAACTGTTAAATCGGGCGACATTTTGTCACGTTTTAGTTTTTGTAAAAGCAATTGTTGTGAATCTCAAAATCAAGTCTTTTCAGAGTTAACAATTTTATTTGTCAATACATTGATCAGTGCATCCAATTTAAAAGTGAGGTCCTGCAAGTGTTTCTACCTGACACAAGGATTTTGTATTTCAAAGAAAATGGAGATGAAATAGATGACGGTGATAATGGGAAAGGGCTAAACTTAGAAAATATAAATAAAAAAAACCTTACAGTAATTTAGTAAGAAAAAATGTGTACTATATAATGTTTTATGTACATTAAACATAGATTTACAAAATATCTAAAAAGAGGTTATATAATGTATTAAATTTACATGTAAAGTAATGTACATTACTTTATTTGTTTAAATACAAGTAGTTTTAATAAGTAAGTATAGCAAAATTACACAAGTAGCATGATACGTTTGGCGTATATGTTTGAGAGCGTGATATGTTTGACAACGTTACGATGTGACATACTCCAATGTGTGGTTTGTTTGACAATGCTATTTTACATTTTTCAAGGCTTAGGGTTTTTTATATATCATTGGGATGTTATGTAATGTTACAATTTGTTATTACACTTTTGCTATTACTTGCGACCAGACCTTTTGTTAAATAAAAGTTGTTAAATTGTTAACTTACAATTGGAGGAAACGTTTTCGTCTTACGACTTCTTCAGCCTCCTCGTAAGTCGTAGGACGAAAACGTTTCCTCCAAGTGTAAGTTAACAATTTAACAACATTTAGTTAAGAAAAAGTCTGGTCGCAAGTAATAGCAAAAGTGTAATAAGAATTAACATCCAGCTCGTCATGAACAGTAACAAGATTTCGATAGTTACAATTTGAATAGAAATTAATTGAGTGTAAGACTTATGTACAAGAACGTTTACCAGAACTTACTTTTTACCGAATTCTTTGTGATTAAACGCAACCAAAGAATGGTTTAGCATCGAACTGGATCGCGTGATTCTACGACTTCCTCGCGTTGCTCCACTCCCTTGCCTAATAAACCCTCCACATCCGACCGCCGGGCTTCCGACCAAACACTAATTACAAACACTTTTAGTTTCACCCGCCAGGAAACACTTCCACTTCATCCTAGATGGAACTGCTGAAAGTAAAACTATAAGCATTAAGATGTTAAGATAAGTTGGACATGGCAATCATAGAAATTGTTGGTAGTTTGCCATAATAGCTATTAACTACCTCGCAGGCGCTTCTTTGCCAGGGCGCGTTGAATAATACTGCTTTCTTTCTAAGTCTATGATGTAATTTTGTTACAAACATAACAACTGGAATGATTTCATAAACCTTGACTGATCAATGCACCAAATCACTCAATAGTTTGCTCCACAATCCATGCGAAGGTTTAGCCATCTCATTAATGGAGATGAGGGATTAAACGCCTGAAACTAAATTAAGAGGTTACTTATGTATTACTACATAAGTTTAAGATTTATTTTTGTTTATATTGTTTAAGAGAAAATAAACAGAATTGCCATAATAAATTAATCGAAATAAAATCAATAATTGTAATAAAGCACATGTTCTACTTAGTATAAACACATTAAACCGCGCAGACTGTTTGGGGAATGGTATTTTGCTAAAGTAGATATTATCATGAGAAAAATTTATGGTCCGGTCCACGATGTGCAGACGAATGTATGGAAGCTTCAACCTAATGCCGAGTTGTATTCCTTATACAAGAATGCAAATGTGGTCCATTTTATTAAAACGCGACGTCTAGAATGGTTGGGTCACATAAGAATGCCCACCAATAGAATGGCGAACAAACTTTTACATGACACTATGATTGGCAAAAGAAGAATTGGCCGACCAAGAAGACGATGGCTACAGGACCTTGAGGCAGAGTTAAGGGTACTCGGCATTACAGCATGGAAACGGAGGGCTAAGGACATAAGTACATGGCGAGACATTGTTAAGGAAGCCGAGGCCCACCCCGGGCTGTAGCGCTACGTAGTAGTAGTAGTATATATTATCATGTAGACGGAAATTAAGAGGTGACGAACAAGCTTACCAAGAAGATATCCACAAAGACGTGGAAGAGAGATGTTTGAAACGAGATCAGCGGTTAAATAAAGATGAATGAAGTTGACGTAGGGCGCTCTAATGCATGGATCTTCACTACGCGTGCCCTATGCAGCCCTGAGACGATATTTTGCGGCCCTCAGACTGTTAGCGATTAAAACAGCAGTTCGGTGGCAATGGTGTTGTTGGAGAAAAGCGGAAGAATAAAGCTTACTATGAGTTTTGGGAAGCAGTTGAAAAGGACAACTTTCCTTACTCAACTGACTGTGCTCAGAAAATATTGTGTGTTTTTGTATCTACATATGTATGTGAATCTACATTCAGTAAGCAGAAGTCCATAAAACACAAGAACAGATCTGGGTTAACGAGTGAGAACGTTGATAACATTTTGAGAATTTCAGTTTCTTCCCAAACTGCTAACGTAGATGCCATATTAGAAGGCTGTAAAAGATTTCGCCCATCGGGTTCAAACAATTTACGAATTCAGTTATCATGGAGTAAAATAAAACACATTTTCCTACTTTTTTATACGCAAAACAGTTTATTTATTTTAGTTATGTAATAATAAACGTAAGTTATTTAATGCCACTTGTACTTGCGGCCCTGAGGGAAAATTCGTGGAAACAGTTTGGCTCTATAAGGAGTTCTAGTGTAGGACTCTGCTCTAAACTGACAGTAAAACTAGTTTCTTGCGCCCATTCGCTACTGACAAATACACAAATAACCTAAACGACATCTACTTAGCAAGAAATTGATTAATTTTGCTTAATTTCAAATAGAATTATATATAACTAATTAGAAGAAGAAATATAAAAATAAATAAAAACAAAACAAAACTGCTTCAAAACCAAAATATAAGCTACGAATGAAAATGCGGTCAAAAGTGGTGTAACATTACAGGTGTAATATTTATTTTAAATTAGCAACGTTTCGGCAACTTCCTTGTCATTATCAAGCCTGTTGCGCTATAGAAAACAAAGTCCTTACATTTTCCAGTTAAATGTGTAATGTGAGGGGGCAAAATGTCAAACCTCCTCCACTTCACTAAAGAAGGCGTTTGAGATATTGCTCTGCTGACGTTTCTTTGAGCAGCAAAGTATTTTCCATCACACTATACTCCATACGAGTGCTTAACATTAAAAACATAAGCCTGATTTTTTTAAAATTATATTTTTTCACCTGAATCAATAAATTTAATCTTAAATAATCCAGATCTAGTTATTTGTTTACAATTATTACTTCATCATATATCACAACAAAGGCATGCACTTACACATAGAATATAAAAACAAGTATATTTTCCTCTGTTGACGCGTTCCGGAATGACTCCATTTTCAAAATATAGATCGTAAATTGAGTATGAATTAAGTTTTGAAAATGGAGTCGTTCTGAAACGCGTCATCAGTGGAAAATATTGTAATATTAGGAAAGGCAGAAAAATATACTGAAATATATAGAAATATTTCTAACAGAAATGAAGATGAGTGTATTAGTAACTGTAAAAAAAATAAAAGGCAGAAAAATATACTGAAATATATAGAAATATTCCTAACAGAAATGAAGATGAGTGTATTAGTAACTGTAAAAAAAATAACATAAGAACTTAACCAAGAATACTTATTTCAAGCTTAAAATTATTACACTGAACAACTAAGATTATTGCTACTACTGCATTAAATACCACATTACAAGATATTATTGAAATAGAAACCTAATAGAAACGCAAGTTATATAGATAAATCCGTTATGCACTTTTCGATCACCATCTCATAACAAAGAGTACAGCCATATTCAAGAGACAAAGAAAACATCTTATTGTAATACTATTGTCGTCGTGCTACTTGAGTTTAATTTTATTGCTAGAGATGAATATTTGTAAGAAAAATCAAGTTTAAAGCCTCACGACAAGTAATTGCAGTTGTAGTTAGTTTAAGCTGTGCTAGCAATGTTACAACCTCCAATGCAGAACCGTTATAATTAATAATAAAAAACATTAGATGCCTTATCAAGTGAATTTTCGTGACTGAAAATTTTCATGCCATATTTTAATTGAATGTAGGCTTAGACCTATAAACCTTAAATGACTTAATCGGAAACCTTTAATCTATTGAAATGAAAAAAGTTTTATTTAAAGTTGAAAAAAATTATTGTTGCAATAATTTCTTATAGATTGACAGTATTAATTTCTTTTAAATATGCCACCTTAATAATCTACCCCTACAACAGTTTAGCATTCACTAGCTCACAACAGATTCCTAGCCAAAGTTTCTTTGATTTCACTTAAATATTGCTTTCCCTCTACGTTAACCATTCTAATACCTTTAATATAGAAATATTCTGAAAAAAAATTTTCTTAGCTCACAACAGATCCCTAGCCAAAGTTTTTTTTGATTTCAGTTAAATAATGCTTTCCCTCTACGTTAACCATTCTAATACCTTTAATATAGAAATATTCTGAAATAAATTTTTCTTTCGCCTTCTGAAATCAGTTTAATTATATTTCAATAATTAAATTTTGAACCGTTTAAATTTATATTATTAATTTAACTAAAGGGCTGTGGCTGCTTCGCTCGCACTCGGTTAAATTGTCACTTTATATGTTAGTTTGATAAATTTAATAACAACTTATATTTAGTAAATTTGTTAAAACTTACTGAAACAGAACGTTTTCGATCGCTATGTGGCGACCTTCTTCCGATCGAAAACGTTCTGTCTCAGTAAGTTTTAACAAATTTACTAAATTTAAAGTTCGGAAGTCATAAACTAATGTTTAAGTGATTAATAAGATTCACCGAACGTAATGGACTACAAAATTCAAGAACTAATATTTGTTAACGATTATGGAAAAGGGAATACAAAGTTATAATAGCGTATTATTAAACCGAAAATATATGCAATTGTATACAGATGATTGAAGCAATCGTGTATAATATTGTATTTTTTGCAATTTTAATAAACAATTTTGCAATTTTAAGCCTTTAAAATCAACATTTTGCAAAATCCTTCCTTAGCGTGCGCCTATGTTATGAACGGAATGTACCCTAAAAATGTCAAGTCTCTATCTTTTATAGTTTCGACTCTATGTTAATTCTCAGTCAGTCTCAGGACAACGGTTCCTATATATAGTGTACACACACACACAAACACACACACACACACACACACACACACGCACACACAAATATATATATATATATATATATATATATATATCTGTAAAACTTTGTTGTTAAAGCGCCGTTTTATTAGATTATTAATTTTAATACAATGCTTTACTTTTACCATCTAAAGGCGTGTTTGTTTTAATAATCTAGTATTTCAACTTTTCCAAAATCGATACTATGGAGTCTTCACTTTTACTGGCAAGAAAATTGTCAGTGACAGCCTTTATAAGACTTTTTAAAAATGATTAGTATTTCATTTACATAATTTGAATGAGTATAATTTTAAATAACTATAATTAATCAACCAACTACTTATAGTTTATTTATGCGCATTAATAACCATTTAATGTGTTTAAAGTTAAAGGCAGACCACAGACCAATTCTTGCTACTTCAAATACATTCTACGTTTCGATTTTATATCCGAATTTTTTTCCAGTAAGATTTAACTATGGCTATATTAAATCATGTAAATTAGGGTTTAATATTAGATTAATAAACTTTTAACTATTGAAAAGGGTTTTCGGGTAGAAAATCGAAAATTAGATTGTATTTGTAGTAGCATGAATTGATCTGTGATCTGCCATTAACCTTAAACATATGAATTGGGTAATTATAATTTTTAATGTGACAACAATAATATATAAAACTAAAAATGGTAATATTTTAAAAAATATAACTACTTCCGAAATAACCAAAAGTTATGGTTTAAAAGGAAACTTTTATCAACGATACTGAAACTCTTTGATTAATCTGTAAATGGATTTCAATCCTCCGCGATTCCCACACGGATACTCTGTTAATGGATTGTACAGTTAGGATTTCAACGCATAATTAAGGAATAATAGGAAACATTCACACAGATAGAACGATGCTCTATGTTTAGAATCCACTTCCTTGTTTCCGTTGCTAGTTGTGGTCAGAGAGACTGAATCACCGAACCTAGTTAGACGGTCGTTTCATCTTTTTAGTTATATTGTTCTCTAATGTGATGGAAATAGGGGAGGTTATTGTGGAATGTAATTGTCATACATATAGTAATATCAACAAGTTCAAGAAAGTACAATCTTGCAGATATTAAAAAATAGCTCAACACCTACTTAAATATTTAGTCTCTTTAAAAATATGTATTATTTCACATTTTTCCAATTTACTTTTTTAAAGTTCACCTTAAAGAATATTTGAAGTGTTTTATTTATTTTAAAGTATAATAGTTTAACTGATTGTGCGTCATGGTAGCTTACCCTAAATGTTTATTTCTAGAGCTTGCGTATACAAATACAAACATTTTAGAGTTCCTACACTTTTCTAAAGTTCTTATCAGTTTTCTATAATCTTAATTCAATAAAACTATAGCTAAACGTAGTTTATTATAATTTAAAATTTTTATTTATTTTTAGCGGAATGTAAAATAGTTAGTGAACTTTTGACATTTCAGTTACTGTGAAATAAGAATTAAGGGTTGCTTTACTAAGTTTGAAACTACAAAAACATTTATTATTACTGTGGTTACATTCTTATGAAGCCGCGCTACAAATAATATGAAGCTAAGCTATAGGAAATAAATCAACTATAAATGCTTTGCTATTAGGTGACAAAATCTTGTTTATCTTAGAGACGTAATTTTGTATGAAAGTTGAATTAATTACCTACCTGTCTGTGGTTTAGGGTGGGCGGAACTAACTTTATACCGCATCTAGGGTATAACTTACCTGTCTGCGGTTTAAGGTGCGTGGAATTCGATTTTCCCCAGCTCATCTAGGTTTTAACTTCACTGTCTGCGGTTTAGGGTGCGTGGAACTCGCTTTCCCCCGCACATCTATGGTTTACCTTGACTGTCTGCGGCTTAAGGTGCGTGGAACTCGCTTTCCCCCCCGCACAACTATGGTATAACTTGCCTTCCTGCGGTTTAAGGTGCGTGGAACTCGCTTTCCTTCGCGAATCTAGTGTTTAACTTTCCTTTTTACGACTTAGGGTGCGTGGAGTTTGCTTTTCCTCGTGGATCTAGGGTTTATCTTGCCTGTCTGCGGGCTTAGGGTGCGTGGAGTTTGCTTTTCCTCGTGGATCTAGGGTTTATCTTGCCTGTCTGAGGGGTTAGGGTGCGTGGAATTCGTTCTACTCAACTGGCCTGTCTTCGGTTTAGGTTTCGTGGATTTCACTTTGGCCCGCAGACCTAGGGTTTAACTTGTCTGCCTGCGGTTTAGGGTGCTTAGAAATTGCTTTCCCTCGCGGGCCTAGGGTTTTACTTGCCTGTCTGCTGCTTAGGGTGCGTGGAACTCGCTTTTATTGTACCAATGTATAATTTAACTTGAAGTGGGAATCTAAAGTGTTTGAAGTATAAAATTTGTCAGAGCTCCGTGTCAATGGTTGACGATGCATTGGAAAAGAATAGTACAATAACTTGATAAATGTAGCTTATTTATTTTGAATTTGTTTGATAAATCGCCATCAACTCGAATTTTTATTGTTCATAATTTATTTTTCTAAACTGATCCATTTAAATTATTTATTTTATTTCGAAAATTTATCTTTAAAAGTTGTTACACCTGAATATTGTCACAAACTAATGATTTTCTTCAAACGTTTTACATTTTTAAAATATGTCCTCTGTAAGCTTGCTTCCTGATTTGTGACGACTATACGCGACACGAGCTGAATGCTGAAAAACGGCCGCTGCCGCGTAGGCCTATACACGTCACGTCAATGGCCTGATCGTATTTATTCTGTTTATGCCGCGTTTTCTCGACAAAGTTCATCCGAATGCCGCTAGATCGTTTACATATATCTTCAAGCAAATATTTTGTTATATGGTACTATTTATACCAATGTTTCTTTTCGATTCAAGACGTTTGACTTGTCAGTTGCCAACGGTCAAACTGCTGTGCATTTGTGCTTGTCTATTCGTTTGCCATATTGTTTTATAGTGTTATTTATGCAATTTAATTATTTTATGTATAGTGTAGTAGTGTTTGAAGTTATTTATAGTAATATTGATATTTCTTTTTACTTTTCCAAGAGAGATATTTCTTGAACTTTGGTTTTAGGTTATTTATAGGTTATAAAAGTAATACATTCTATAAAATGGATGAATTTTTGAGTGACAGACAATTGCATGAATTCTTGTTAGAAAGTGCTTCTGATAGTGATTCAGAAGATGAAATAGATGATTTAGGGGAGGAAATGAGATAGAAGACAATGCTTCTCTAGTATTAGGCCCTCAGGTGCAAAATCCAAACCCAGTAAATGCTGCTGCTGTCCTTCCAAATCTAAATAGCCTTGTTTGGGAAAACTACCACTCTGCTGGAAAAAAATTCACTGAAAACGTTTTCACTGGAGATCCAGGAATAAAGGTAACGATACAAAAAATCATAATGATCCATATAAACTATTCAAGTTATTTATCACAGATGAGTTGAATGATCCATATGAACTATTCAAGTTATTTATCACAGATGAGTTGAATGATCCATATGAACTATTCAAGTTATTTATCACAGATGAGTTGAATGACCCATATGAACTATTCAAGTTATTTATCACAGATGAGTTGGATGATCCATATGAACTATTCAAGTTATTTATCACAGATGAGTTGAATGATCCATATGAACTATTCAAATTATTTATCACAGATGAGTTGAATGATCCATATGAACTATTCAAGTTATTTATCACAGATGAGTTGAATGATCCATATGAACTATTCAAGTTATTTATCACAGATGAGTTGGATGGTCCATATGAACTATTCAAGTTATTTATCACAGATGAGTTGAATGGTCCATATGAACTATTCAAGTTATTTATCACAGATGAGTTGGATGATCCATATGAACTATTCAAGTTATTTATCACAGATGAGTTGGATGATCCATATGAACTATTCAAGTTATTTATCACAGATGAGTTGAATGATCCATATGAACTATTCAAGTTATTTATCACAGATGAGTTGAATGATCCATATGAACTATTCAAGTTATTTATCACAGATGAGTTGAATGATCCATATGAACTATTCAAGTTATTTATCACAGATGAGTTGAATGATCCATATGAATTATTCAAGTTATTTATCACAGATGAGTTGGATGATCCATATGAACTATTCAAGTTATTTATCACAGATGAGTTGAATGATCCATATGAACTATTCAAGTTATTTATCACAGATGAGTTGAATGATCCATATGAACTATTCAAGTTATTTATCACAGATGAGTTGAATGATCCATATGAACTATTCAAGTTATTTATCACAGATGAGTTGAATGATCCATATGAACTATTCAAGTTATTTATCACAGATGAGTCGAATGATCCATATGAACTATTCAAGTTATTTATCACAGATGAGTTGAATGATCCATATGAACTATTCAAGTTATTTATCACAGATGAGTTGAATGATCCATATGAACTATTCAAGTTATTTATCACAGATGAGTTGAATGATCCATATGAACTATTCAAGTTATTTATCACAGATGAGTTGGATGATCCATATGAACTATTCAAGTTATTTATCACAGATGAGTTGAATGATCCATATGAACTATTCAAGTTATTTATCACAGATGAGTTGAATGATCCATATGAACTATTCAAGTTATTTATCACAGATGAGTTGAATGATCCATATGAACTATTCAAGTTATTTATCACAGATGAGTTGAATGATCCATATGAACTATTCAAGTTATTTATCACAGATGAGTTGAATGATCCATATGAACTATTCAAGTTATTTATCACAGATGAGTTGGATGATCGATATGAACTATTCAAGTTATTTATCACAGATGAGTTGAATGGTCCATATGAAATATTCAAGTTATTTATCACAGAGGAGTTGGTTGATATTATTGTGCAACAAACTAATAAATATGCGGAACAGTTTTTAGCCAATCGTCTATGTGTATGTGCTGCTAGGTCTTATTTGGAAACCTGAAGTAGGAAAATATTATACAAACAAAAAATTGTTTTCCACCCCTGGTTTTACAAACCTCATCCCTCATAATAGATTAAAACTTTTGAACCGTTTCCTACACTTTGTGGACAACACTACCCCAGTCATGGAAAATAAAAAAATGTCGAAAATAAAGCCAGTTTTTGATTACATTACAAAAAAGTTTAGCGAAGTTTATGTTCCTAGTCGCAATGTCTCAATAGATGAAAGCCTACTCTTGTGGAAAGGGCGGTTGAGTTTCTTACAGTACATAAAAATCAAAAGAGCACGATTTGGAATTAAATCGTATATACTATCTGATGCTAAAACAGGATATATTTGGAAGGTAATAGTTTACACCGGAGAGGAAACTGAAATAGCCCAAAATACGCAACACCCTCATACAGTCAATGTAGTTCTGAAAGTAATGGAAGGTTTACTTGATCAAGGTTACTGTGTGTATACTGACAACTTTTATACCAGTCCAGAACTAGCACTTGTTCTAACTAGTAAAAAAACCGATGTTGTTGGAACTGTCCGAAGCAATAGAAAAGGTTTGCCAAAAGATGCTGTAAAACAAAAATTATCAAAAAACGAGTCACTTGCTGTTGTTGAAAAAGAAGGGAGGATGATCTATGTCAAGTGGGCTGACAACAGGGACGTTCACCTTTTATCAACTAGACATGAAATTAGCTATGTTCCGGTTATAAGAAGAGGAAAAGAATTTGTAATAGCTGAAATAGTTCTTGACTATAACAAAAATATGAGCGGCATCGACCAGATGTCTGCCTATCCTATGGAACGTAAACGGCAGAAAATATGGTACAAAAAGGAGTTTCGGCATTTGGTAAATATGTGCATTTTCAATGCACATGTATTACACCAAGAATCCAGGGGTTCAATGACTTCTCTCCAATTTAGAGAAAATCTTGTAGAGCAAATTGTCTCAAAGCATCTGGACGAATCAAATAAACCAAAGAAAGGAAGACCCTCCGCCGAAGATGATCCACTACGTTTACTGCAAAGGCATTTTCCTGATTTTGTACCTTCCACAGAAAAAAGAAAAAATGCCATGAGTAGGTGTGCTGTGTGTTCCAAGCATAACATACGGCGTGAGTCACGTTATGAGTTTTGCGTTTCGCCATGCTTTAAAATATTCCACACACAGAAACACCTCTAAAATGTGTAAAATTGTAGACTTGTGATGTACAGTTTTAGCCTAGTGTTTTTTTTCTTTTTTTCTAGTATTAGTGAATATATGGATATGTAGAACTGAAATTCTGTAAAAAAACGTCAAAATGTAAGTAAATTTCACTTTCTTCCATAAAAATAATTTTTTTTAATTTTGATTTTATGTTTAATAGTTGTGTAATATTATAACAAATAAAAATAAGTAATAAAAAAAAATAAGCACTTTTGGGTTGTTAAAGTGAAATTTAAATCGACCGTTAAGGGGATAAGTAGATAAAATGTCAAATTATCCAGTTGCAGCTTATATTTTCCTAACGCACAGTCTCTACATCACCTATCAGTACGTAGAGTATTTTTATTTACAGTAACGTCGGTAATAGATAAAGAAAAGAATAGCGACGAAAGGGAGATGAAAATGTCTGGCAACAACTCCAGAGCAAAGCAATTATTGATCAGTCAATGCGAAACTAGGCACTTGTAAATGTTGTTTTAGGACCTACTAAGGCAGGCATCCTCACTACGCGGCCCGCGGGCCGCATGCGGGCCTCGGGACGATTTTTTGCGGCCCTCAGACGGTTAGGATTGAAGTCAAAATATTTTATAACTTAAATAAATATTATATTTATTTACTGAGTGTTTTGAAAATCTGTCGTTGTTTTACTAAACTTAATTAATTACTCAAACTACTGAATTTAAAAACCCCGCCCGCTGTATCTTTGCCTCGGACTTTACTGACGTTTAGCAAGCAATAGTATCGGCAACACCGCAACGCAACGCAACGCAACGCAACTTAATGTGTGACGGTGGAGACGTGTAAAAGGTAAGAAAGAAGGCACTGCCATATGTTTGATATGTCGTGGAACTGTACCATTTCGCTTGGTAGAAAATCCATGGGCAGTGAAACCAGCTAATGTAGCTCATATTTCTGTTTTTGGATATGAAGGGATTTGAAAAATGAATTAATCGATTTTCAGAACGATACGGAACTCAAAAATATTTTTGAAGAAAAGATGAAGAATAAAGCTCACTATGAGTTTCGGAGGGTTGTTGAAAAGGACAAATTTCCTAACTTACTTGAATGTGCTCAGAAAATATTGTGTGTTTTTTCATCTACTTATGTCTGTGAATCTACATTCAGTAAGCTGAAGTTTGTAAAAAACAAGTACAGATCTAGGCTAACAAGTGAGAATGTTGAGAACATTTTAAGAATTTCAGTTTCTTCCCAACCTGCCAACATGGATGCCATATTAGAGGACTGTGAAAGATTTCGCCCATCAACTTCTAAGAATTAACTAAGTAAAAAAAGACATTTTCAAGCTTATTTATGCGCAAAACAGTATATTTATGTAGGTAATGTAATAAACGTATGTTATAATCATATTGTTTGTCAGTTATTTAGTGCCTCTTGTACTTGCGGCTCTCAGGAAAATTTTATGCAAACATTTTGGCTCTCAAAGTATTCCTAGTGAGGACCCCTGTGCTAAGGTGTGCATTAAACTGCTGCATTGTACGTGTGATTCGTTCCGGAGCGCTGGAGGCACTTTAGCCGCTTGACTAATCACTGACAGTTTTTTGCTGACTCTGGACTGACAAACTTGAAAAGCTAAGTTTAAGACATGGGCATACTTACATACTCACATCAGACGTTTCTTAATTTGTAAAATTTACTTCTTTGTACAGAGTTTTTACAATTTGAGCCCAAACACACAAAAGGTTTCGGAGAGGACCTTTGATCTATAGTTTATGACTTTGGCTCCAGCAAAACAATCTATTCGATTACTGAATGATATAAGCTAACCTTGAAGTGTGTGCTATAAAGAAAACGCACGTCTATATTTACCTGTAAGGAATAACCATTGTGAACCTACTTTGCTAGATGATATAATGTAAATTATATAAGTATTATAAATCTGAGGGATATGCGCCGTTATAATAAAAACAAATAATATAGAAAAGGAATTTTCTTAAAGTCAATTACTCTTGAGGTCAACAAAGATAAATTTTGTTTGAGTTATTTCCTAATTTATAATTACAACTAATACAAATATGTATGTACACATGACAGAATCACAATATAAAGTGGCAAAATAAAAATCGAATATCCATGCATTTTTCCGTTTCCCTCTCTATACAGTAGGGTCTATGTGGCGTTGGACTATTATTTTTGTTTGCTACTATTTATTCGCTTTCTTTATTTTTCGTTTCTAATTTATGAAGCTGATGGCGTTTTATAATTTTTCATTCTAACCCACTCTTGTAATCCTTCATTATTGCAAGGAACCTTTCTCTTATAATTTCATTTACATCGTTAAGTAATTGCTTTCTAGCTATGGAACGTTTGGTCAGTGCGAAAGTGCTGGACTTCAATTATGTAGCTACACAGTTTTAATCAGACAGGGACATCAAGTTTTTAAAATTTAAATTAATGATTAAATATTTTAAAAAACTGTATTGAGATTGTCATCCACTATAGGTTTTAATAAATGTATTTGAACTTTATTAGATGAATAAAAACATATTTTATTAACGATTGAAAATTTGTGCAAGATATATATCAGGAGAGTGTGAGCTAATAGAAGAAATTGAATAAAAAACATTCAAATTCATAAACAAATTTAGAATGGGATAAATTTTAAGTCGAACAGTGAGCTAACAGACTGGTAAATTAATGAGAGACAAACCCTTCGAGCACTTGCAGTTACTAAAGTAGCTCTTTGGAGAAAGCAGTAATTTCCAAAATTAGGCGCGTCCAAAAAGCTCAATGGACATTTGTTGATCAGGACAACAAATTGAAGACGGGCTAGGATTGGATGAAGAAAGAAAAGGAGGATCATTGGTGCACAATACAGGAAGAAAAGGAAGCAATGAAGGGGAGGAGCATCAAGGAGTCGAGAAGGTAGTTATGTTCAAGGAGTAGAAAATGGCAAAAGTCCGTCAAGCCGGAGAGAGAAGAGCTAAGCTTGGGGGGCTTGAGAGGGCAGAAGCTCTGGGGGCCGGAGAAGGAGTCTAACCCTGGAAGTCGGAGGTAGAGGGGTCCAACTCTGGGAGCCGAAGATGAAGGTGTAAAGCTGGACCCGAAGCAATGAACGAGCACGATGTGGATGTACCAAGAAACTTCAAATTTCTAATAAGTCCTAATTAATTAATTATTAAAAATACATTTTTTAAGTTTTAATTTAAAGACAACAAATTAAATTCAGAAAATGGACATAATAACTAAATTTATATAACACAGTAAACACACACCTAGATATAAATTCAATTAATTATACTTTGTTTATTAAGATAATATTAGTCTTAAGTTTAAACAACTGTAAAATTGTAAAGAGTACTTTTCTGTTATTTTACCGCTGAAATTAGGCTAGTTTGAAGAGTTTGAAATTGGGCTACAAACAGCAGAGTTTGTAGACTCGCTATGTGCAAGTGCTGCTACCTGTGTGCTATTCTGAAACTAGACACATGAAAAGCCATTTGACTTGTATCTATTTGTGGTTTGTCTCAATCTGACTTGCCATTTTCAGTATCTCATACCATTTGAAGAAGTTATTCTTTATTCCAATCATCCGATTTCGAATAATTGTTTTAGCTTTATTTATATTAGATTTCATTTAAAAACATTAAAATAAAATTATTTCTAAAACTATGTATATGGACAAAATAAGAGAAATACAAACACAAGAATAATTTATTGAATTATACAGTTCAAAGCTTTTCGTAGGCAAACAGTACCAACATCATTATAAATAATAAAGAATATCAAGCATACAAGTGTTAGCTAGATCCAACAAACAGTGTTGCCAAATCTATTACAAATTGTCAAATTTGTTTGTTCGATCTAACTATCACATGTATGCTTCAATATTTTTTTATTATTCCTTATGATGTTGGTACTGTTTGCCAACGAAGAGCTTTGAGTTGTATAATTGAATCAATTATTCTTGTATTTGTATTTCTCTTATTTTTTTCATACATACACATGAATACATATTTTATTATATATATATATATATATATATATATATATATATATATATATATGAAGTTATTATTATTACTTGTAAATAATTTTTCTCCACCACTAAGTGCAATAATTTTACCTTATGTGATGAGGCACCTTTCGGTCACTTGACCATTGTCGAATCACTGAATTAAACCCTTTATTTTTCTGGTGTGGATGTTCGGTCCGTGACGTTGGTATTTGTTGACGTCATACATATTTCTTCTTAAGCCGCGTGTATAATGTTTTTGAATAGTACGTCGTCTGCATATGTTGTCTGTAGGTTCATTAAATTGTTGTGTATGTTGTAAATGTGCACACACATTTAAGTGTGTACAACGTTTTGTAAATGTCGTACTTTTCTAGTGAGTTTAGTTCTATTGGGTTATTATTTATTTCAAGTAGGGTTAGGTTATTTTCGTAATTTGTTATTTCATGTTTATGTGGTATTAGGTTTGCTGCAACATTTGATGTTTTTGTATTTTAATTTTTGAATGCTCTATAATGTTCTTCAAATCTTATTTTAAATGACCTGGTTGTTTTTCCTATGTAAAATGCGTTGCAGTCGTTACATGCTTCTTCCTTTATTTAAATCGGTTAGAGAAAAGAATTTCTCGAGAGAATTACAAGAGATTTTCATCACAGCTTTCAAGAAAAAAAATCTGTATCATTATGAGCGGTAAATAAAATAAATGCTATTTTGTAGTAACCATAATGTACAGAGAAAGTAATTATTGCTTACTGCAAAGCGTCTTGGATTGATTACCGAAGTCTGCGGGCTGGTTAACTGACCGTTAAATAGGGAATGTTATCTACTGGCCCATGAAGGTCAGGTTAGGTCTGCCTTGGTTAATTAATAGAACATGCAAGTCCAGGACTATACACAAGACGTTAACGCTCCGATTACGTGCGTCTTCAACAAAGTGTTTTTCTACAAACTGGTTCCTTGTTTCAAACTCTCTTTGAAGTTCATCAACAACTTATGTTGTCATGTTTAAACGTTCAATATTCAAATAAAGTAGATTCAAACAATATTTTTACTTGATTAGTTATTTTTTTAGTAAATTTTTTATTTAAAAATAGATTAGGAAAACAATCTGAGCCAAACCAGTAATATTAAAAAAAATTAAAACCAATTCCTACCTGTCATCGAAAGAAATTTTTATTTTAGTTTGCTTTTATGTTATAAGTACAACTAATATAATTATTTATATACATATGTCAGAATAAGTGGCTAAATAGAAAGCGAATTTCCTTGCCATTTTCCATTTTCCTTTCTATGTATGGTGTATGGACTATTATTGTAGTTTGTTACTATTTATACACTTTCTTTTTGTTTTGTTGCTTGCATTGTGTTGTAGTTTCTTTTCCATTTCCTTTCGAATTCTCTGTTTGTGCAGCAAGGTACGATATCGTTGAACCAGTTTGTTTGTTCATTGTATTCTTTTCATTCATTTTTAATCCTGGAGCATTATTTATGATATTTTGTGGTAATCATGGCAACAAACACATGGGAGCCAAAGAAAAATTCATGTACTTCTTTGAGAAATAGATTCTAGCTAAGAGAAACTTGGTCCAGTGCCAAAGCGCCAGACTTTGAACATGAAGATTCATAGTTCGAATCCGACCTAGGCCGACAAACGTTTATAATTTAATTACTGAATAAATATTTGAAAAACTGTATTGACATCAATTGTCATCCACTACATGTTAAAAAAAATGAATTTCAACGTGATTGGATGAAAAAAATGTACTTTATTAACAACTGAAGATGTTTGCAAGATATATATCAGGAGAGTGTGAGCTAATGGAAGTAATTGAATAAAAATAAACATAAAAAGAATGGCATGTATAATATTATGGTTTACTAGTCTTAAGAAACGACAGCAGAGCATTGCCATCTGATTAAGCATTTATAACTGTTAATTGAGACGTCAAAATGTCGTTAATCCCCGTTTTCTGTCGGTTTCCAACACGCTTTTTGTAAACACATTCTAATATTCCCAATAGGGGCACTCTAGCTCTCGCTGCCATCTCTTTTTATCAAAATAAACTGCAATCCATCTCTATCAATGATGTGCTGGACCGGCAAAAGCAGCTGCGTGTACATTATTCAAAACGAAAGCATTTTTGAACAGCACATGTGAATGTATGGGATGTCCAATGCGCATGCGTCTTCCACACAAGATGCTAACCGCTAACCTGTTTCTGTATGTCAGTAGGTCAAACCACTTGTTTATACTTTCACTAATACAAATAAACGGATTTATTGCTCTCAGAAGCTTTCGCCTTTGATTTAAGCGAGTTTGAAATGTCTGCCTTGTCCGAAAATGAATTGTAATTTGTCATCTGTACAAGTTATAGCCTTTAGTTCTTCATACGGAAATGAATAAATCTTGAATAGAATTGTAACAGCTCTACAAATTGACAGAACAAAGCAGGTTGAAAAATGTTAATAAGAATTTATGCTACTTACATTTACATCTGCTCTACAGATTTACTTGCGTTTACTACCCCCAACAATACAAATGACTTTTGTAGAGAACGTTTCGGTTGGAATATTCTGAGCACAGCTTATTCGTAACTACATTTTCATTACCGTTCGATATATTTAGAAATTATATTTCCTGTGATATTATATATCTGAGTTTTAGACGCTCTCTTTCATTTGAGTTTATAAATTTAATTTAGAAAAGCCTCATTGTTTTATTACGATTTAAAAATTGAATTCTACAAAATTATACGCCTATTTAAATTTAGTGTCTAATTGATCCCTCGTTTTAATTGTATCCTGTTATTAATAAAGTATTACCTGCGAATTATTAAGAAACATATTGTAAACCATTTTTTTTGTAGAATAGGTAAATTTTAAATTAATAAATATTTGGAAGTAGAAAATACTTCTTCATGAGTAGAAAAGACTTGTAAAATCGCATTTATAAGTACACCTGCTTGATTCTTATTTACTTTGCTTCTAATAATACTAAAACAGGAGTATTTTACCTTTTATGTCTACTGTAGATATATTTACAAACAAATGAGAACGACTCGTATACCGCTATATGAACTGCTTTTATTGACTGAGATGTTAACAAATAAATCACTGCCGCAATGGGCGCAATGTATATAGTGATCAGTGTCGCGTTTCTACTTGCAAAAGCTCATACTCAAACAAATTCAACCAGTTTTAATATTTAAATTTTTTCTAGAGATTGCTTTATCGTCCGTAGATAATGATATAAATTTAAATTAAAACCTTCCATAGATTAAATTTAATTTAATTATTTTCTTGTTAAAGGGAAATATTAGCCTGTATCAAGTCACCAAACTCAACCTATTGTTATTAATGGTGTAGTCTTATCCTAACCTAATTAATGAATGAATTAATGTCACTACAAAATTTGTGAAACCTTTATACCTCACTAAATTTGTTATGAAAGAAATCAGATTAGATATTTTATGCTAGTGAATATTAATAAGTTTTAAAACATATTATTTATTTATGGTCATCTACGCACCCTGTGGTAGACATTTGTACTACGATGATTGATTTTAAGGTTAATTTTAAAGCGTATGTAAACAACCAATACTGTGTTTGGTGAATTATCAAGTAATTATATGTTGTAAAATTTGATACATCATTTTACATCAAATGGAAGGTAAGCAATATTTTTAACATAAATTAAATCGGCTACCTAATGCAAAATGTAACATAATTTTTAATTAGTTTTTTGAGCAAGTAATTAAAAAAAAAACACTTTTTGAAATCCTTTTGATCTTGGATTTCGTACGGAAGAGGAAACTCATTTGATACGGTTTATTATAAGTTAGCCGTTTGTAGTTTTGCATGTACAGTGTTGTTGATGGCAATGAAACACTGCGATAATATATAGTTTTTTTTCGAAATGAAGTCATAGAAAAATTATAAAATAAAATTTTAATTAATTTAGTTAAAATCTTCCAATAAGATTTAATCATTTTCTGATGTCCAATTGAGCTGAAATTTCGCATAGGCCTAATAACATATCTTCGAGGACAGTTTATAAAAAATAACTGACTAAAAAATATAATTAAAATAATTTCTTAAAAACTAATTTCACAAGTCGTTTTAATTTAAAATAATCTAAAAAATAATATAGCCTACCGTTTTAAAGCAATTCAAATTACAACTTATAAGCCTAACAATTTGTTTCAAATTCATAAGATATAGCATAAGTATTTTCAGAATAGAAAAAAAATTTAGTAAATTCCTACTGAGGTTAACAGAGAAAAATTTAATTAAAGTTACCCTAGAGTACTATTTATAATATTATGTGGTAACCATGGCAACAGTTTAAGGTTGTACAAATTGAGGTTTCGACAACAACCAAATCGGGAGAACAATTCATTTACATCTTTAAGAAATATTTCTAGGAATAGGAAAGTTGGCCAGCGCTAGACTTTGAACATGAAGATTCTCAGTTCGAATCCAACGGGACCCCACAAATTTTATAATTTAATTATTGATTAAATATTTGAAAAAAACTGTATTAACATCAATTGTCATCCACTATATGTTTAAAAAGTATGTGTTTGAAATTGATTCGACGAATAAAAACGTATTTCATTAACGATTGAAAATTTGTACAAGATATCAAGAGAGTGTGAGCTAATAGAAGGAATTAAAACAACTTCTTTAAAAGTGAAATATATATCCTAACTATTATAATAGACATTTATTTCGTAGGGCTGGACCTTGTAGATTAGGGATGATGTGTAATTAAGGGGTTTAACGTTTAGTTCTTTAAAAATGTATTTTATTTGTTTTATCTGACATTTGCAATGAAATGTACTGGTAATAAAATGTTGTAAGCACGATGTTGTAAGCATAATATGTTGTAACTGATGTTTTATACGTCACTTCTTGTCCATAACTGTCTTGAAGTACTTTTTAAACCATTAATGTAAATCGTCATACATTTTATAAACTTATTATGTCCGTTTAAACAGAATAAAGTATTTTTAATAAATATATTTTGAAGGAAATTAGGCAACTAACCTATTCACAACTGTAACATATATTAAATATAAAAACGTGCAATTTTTGTGTCGTATATCTTGAGGTTTTTTGTATAAAATACACTTTATTGTATTAACTTGGCAAAAAACCCTCTAAATCAGTAAGTAGTGTTTGTTTTGCCAAGTTAATGCAAAAAAAAAGTAATTAAATATAAATACAATTTACTTGCAAAATTGCTAAAAAATATTTAAAAATTTCCGGAAATTTTGTATATATTGAATTAAAAAAAAAAATACATTATATTAAGTAGGCTATAGATAAAGTACAATTGAAGTAGGCTAAATTTAAAAAGCCTACTGAGCAAAATATTCTCGATTGCTCTAATCTATGTCCTACCTAAAGACACTGTCAAAAACCGCTTGGTATAATCGAAAACGTTTTGTTTCAATAACTTTCCCTTAAATTTATTTAAACTATAAATT
>JBAIZL010000010.1:36769091-36771591 GCA_036971475.1 Prosapia bicincta | reverse complement strand
TCGAAATACCTGAAAACTCTAACCAGATTGACGAACATTTAGATGTAACCCGTGTAGTAGTGCACGCGGAAAACGTGAAAGAAGAAGCCGTTGCAAAGCAAGAAGAAAGGTCTGTCTGTGTAGTTGAAGGCAGTTTAGTGAGCTCTTGTTGTAAAGCTAAAGTGGAACGCGATGAAGACGAGTCTCGAACAGTTTCTACGGAAGTGGATTCGATTGACGAAAGTACAGAGCACAAACATCACAAACTTAGAGATGATCAACTAAAAGTCGGCAACATGAGGTAATTTCACTTTTGTATTCAAATATAATTAGACACTACTAATATTTATTGTTAGTTGCTAATTTAATTGTTTGTTTCTTTTAAAGTCAGTCATTTTTAGCTCTAACTTCGTTTATCCTTATGTGATCAGTTTTCTCTTCTCAGAGCAAATATTAACACTTAAGATAAACTCGTAAACAATAAAAAAAAAATTATTTATTACGTCATAAAGTGTATAATTTAGAATTTAAAAATTTCTTGCTTTTAAAAATGCATCAATGAAAACTAATTTTAAAATGGGAAAAATAAATATTTTGACTTCCTATTTAAAAACGTATTGTAAAGCTCCTCTGGTTCCGATGACGTTGAATATGGTGCATTGAAAGTAAAAGATATAAATAAAGGTGAAGGAATTAGTAATAAATTGGTCTGAAGTTTAAAGAAATGTAAAATAAAAAAATATCACCAAATTTGTAATACATTCATTACATTCATTTGGATTGTAATAATTTTTTAACGGTTTGAAGTTTGTAGAACGCAAAACAAACATTTTGTTAGTTTCTATGTTTCCGAGTCTATATTATCATGTACTGATTAGTTATATTTTGAAAATGGCGCCTATAATTCATATTCATATTAGATTAAAAATATATAAAAAGAATATTATGTAAAAAGAATTTTAAAAGTTGTAATATTATTCTGCCACTACAATTTATATTTATTTTTAAAACAATACCTGAAATTTATATTTATTTAAGAAGCACCTTATACTTTTTCCTATTTTAAAAGTTAGACCTACGGTACTTGGTATGTATGCGAGTTAACTTTCAAAGATTGGTAGTATCTCCATAATCAAGCATCACTCACCGGGGGTTGTAGTAGACTGTGAGTTTTGTGGAATTTCCGTTGTCACAAGGTGTGGTGTACCATTATTGTTTTATTTTCGGATTCACTGCACTGTGGTAGTCTTTTCAAGTTTGTCTTGGGGTTAAATTTGTCTATAATAATAGGGGGGTTAGGCTGAATAATTTATCGTTTTTTTATTTTATTTGTATTTGTTCGTTTATGCTATTATTTTTATGTTTATAAATTTGTGGTTGTTCCCAGATTGTCATTTTGATTCCTTTTTGTACTTTTTTTTTATTAGGTGTACGTTTACTAATGTGGGGAATGTGTTTATTTTTGATGGCATGTGTATCTAAGTTTGAGTTGTAAGTTTGAGGTTTGATGTATGCATTGAGGTGTTCTTAATATCTGTCTTTTAATTTCTTTTTTGTTTGGCCTATGTATATTTTATTACAGTCCGGGCATTCGATTTTGTATATTCCGTTATTAAGTGTGGGACATATTTTTTCTGGTTGGTTTATTTTATTGAATTAGTGACAACAAAATGGCCACATTCACATACACAGGGTACAACATAAAAGGAATAACTAAAACACTTAAAAAGTAATAATATTAACATAGCTTACAAAAACACAGAAAACATATTCAATAAAATAAACTAACTGGAAAAAAAATATGTCCCACACTTAACAACGGAATATACAAAATCGAATGCCCAGACTGTAATAAAATATACATAGGCCAAACAAAAAAGAAATTAAAAGACAGATATCGAGAACACCTCAATGCATACATCAAACCTGAAACTTTGAGAAACTAAAACGTAGCTACACATGCCATCAAAAATAAACACATTCCCCACATTAGTAAACGTACACCTAATAAAAAATGTACAAAAAGGCCTCAAAATGACAATCTGGGAACAACTACAAATTTATAAACATAAAAATAATATCATGAACGAACAAATACAAATAAAATAAAAAAACGATAAATTATTCAACTTAATAGACAAAATTAACCCCAAGACAAACTTAAAAGACTCACACAGTGCAGTGAATCCGAAAATAGAACATAACGGTACACCTTGTGACAACGGGAATTCCACACAGCCGCAGTCTACTACAACCCCCGGTCAGTGATGCTCGATAATGGAGATACTATCAATCTTTGAAAATTAACTCGCATAAATACCAAGTAAGATTCTTGTTTAAGTACATATAGTGAAAGTGATATATATATATATATATATATATATATATATATATATATATATATATATAAAGGGGATTTATTTTTATTTTAAAAAACATTTATTCATATTCGAAATGCTCCTAAAGTTGATATTTTTAAAACTTACTCTCTTATTAATGAAGCAAATGATGTTAATTTCAA
>JBAIZL010000010.1:36754091-36764091 GCA_036971475.1 Prosapia bicincta | reverse complement strand
TGTGTGTGTGTGTGTGTGTGTGTGTGAGAGAGAGAGAGAGAGAGAGAATGCGTGCTCGTGCGCTCTCTCGTGTGTGTGTGTGTGTGTGTGTGTGTGTGTGAGAGAGAGAGAGAGAGGGAGAATGCGTGCTCGTGCGCTCTCTCGTGTGTGTGTGTTTGTGTGTGTGTGTGTGTGTGTGTGTGTGTGTGTGAGAGAGAGAGAGAGAGAGAATGCGTGCTCGTGCGCTCTCTCGTGTGTGTGTGTTTGTGTGTGTGTGTGTGTGTGTGTGTGTGTGTGTGTGTGAGAGAGAGAGAGAGAGAGAATGCGTGCTCGTGCGCTCTCTCGTGTGTGTGTGTGTGTGTGTGTGTGTGTGAGAGAGAGAGAGAGAGAGGGAGAATGCGTGCTCGTGCGCTCTCTCGTGTGTGTGTGTTTGTGTGTGTGTGTGTGTGTGTGTGTGTGTGTGTGAGAGAGAGAGAGAGAGAGAATGCGTGCTCGTGCGCTCTCTCGTGTGTGTGTGTGTGTGTGTGTGTGTGTGTGTGTGAGAGAGAGAGAGAGAGAGGGAGAATGCGTGCTCGTGCGCTCTCTCGTGTGTGTGTGTTTGTGTGTGTGTGTGTGTGTGTGTGTGTGAGAGAGAGAGAGAGAGGGAATGCGTGCTCGTGCGCTCTCTCGTGTGTGTGGAGGGGCGGTCAGTTGAGTTGATTATAACCTCTTACTATAGTGAAACATAAATTATGTTTGGATTATCTGTACAGGAATTCATTATCTGTACCTAGTCAAAGTACAAAGAAGGTAACTCATAGCCTTAAAACCTCGTAGTGTGATATAGAAGGATCAAGGGTCACGTTTGGAGGTTCGTATACCTGGAAATGGTTTCCATCTCAAGTATTTATCAATTGTGCAGCGTCTGTTGTTTTCTACCCGTAATTCAGTATCATTGCAAACATGTAATTTAGAAAAAAATGTTTTAAGTAATCCTACTGAAGAAAAAATTTATTTTAATTGCTTTTCATTTTATAATTAAATTTTATAAAAATATGTATATACATATGACAGAATCACAATATTAAGTGGCAAAATAGAAGGCGAATTTCCTTTGCAATTTTTCATTTTCCACTTTATACAGAAGGCCTATATGGTGTTAGACTATTATTTTTGTTTGTTACTGTTTATTCGTTTTTTTTCGTTTCTAATTTATAATGCTGATGGCAGTCTATAAGTTTTCATCATATCCACCTGTTGTAATGCTTCATTATTGCAAGGAACATCTTTTCACTTATTCTCTTATCTTTTGTATATTCTCTTATCATTCCATATATATCTTTAAGTAATTGATTTCTAGTTATATACATTTATGAAACAAGCCTTGAACCTCCAATATCTCTAAAACATAAACATGTCATTTAATGACGTCAAATTCTTAGCAAAAGATTTTATTTTATACACAAACATTCATGGTAGGGGTTAAAAGTAAACTTTATTTTGTCCCTGTTGTAACAACATAGTATATATATTTAATAACAATGTAGATTTTGATGCTATGTTATAGAACATTATGTTATTATCTATATTATTTATATAGCATTTATTTATTTGTGTAAATAAATACGGCCGTATCAGCAGATGTATCCCATTATCAACTCGGACCGTAACAGTTGATTCAGTTCCTGTCGGAAATGATAATGGGTCACACCTCCCGAAACTGCTGTCCTCATTTAGACAAAAAGTAAGTGTTACTGTAGGTATCCACATATTAGTATATCTTAACGTGTGTAAGGTAAATGAATAGCTCATGTTGAAGATAAAAGCAAGTAATATTGTTTATTACTTTAGATCATGGTGTTCAACTAGCGGCCCTCTACCTGGTTAAATGCTGCCCCAAAAGCATGGTGAAAAAATTAGATTATTGATTTATTAATAATTGTAAGACATAAAAATATAGGTTGGTATAGGTTATATGGTATAGGTTAAACATAGGTCTACCCTCAGTAAGGGCGTTGTGACTTGCAACGTGACCCATTTTTCAGACAAGGTGGGAAACTGGTGCTGAGTTAAATGCTTGAGGAGAAATATTCCAAACTATGTGACTTCGGTAGGAAAATAGTTTCAATGTTTGGAAGCACATACCTTTGTGAGGGCACCTTTTCCACAATGAAATTTATAAAATCTACTCACCGAAACGACTCACAGACAAACATCTTAGACATCTGCTAAAGGTTGCAACCACTTCAATTCAGATTGATTCTTGATGTATTGTTGGACGATTGTGACCGCCCACAGTGTTTTCACTATGAGAACCAGGTACAGACTTATGGATGGTTTTAAATTTAAACAAATTTTCCAACGCTCTGTTCTGATAAGCCTATACAACATGATTAAATATTATACCTATTTTTATCTTTTGTACATTGAGCTTGGTAATAAATGTACTTGGACATTTTTGCGTAACGATTATTGAGTCATACTATTTCATATACGACGCATACTATACGATATACGTACGGCCTACATTTAGCTTATTGGTGTAGGCCTATCTGTGGAATTAGTTGTGCGGCCCTCGTCTTCACTGAAATTATTAAAATGGCCCTTTAGGGTTAACTAGTTGGCCATCCCTGCCCTATAGGTACGGTGCCTTGACTGCTCCTGCTGACGTCATGGCATTGACATGGGTCTAACATAGGAGTTATAGGGTTATATAGAGTTATAAGATATGGGTTACACATGGGTCTACCCCTAGTAAGAGCTCTGTAACTTGCAAAGTGACCCATTTTTTTAGACAAGGTAGGAAACTGATGCTGCATGGAGTCAAGTGCTTGAGGAGAAAAATCCCAAACTATCTTTTCCACAATGAAGTTTATAAAATAAACTCACCGCAAAAGACTCAGAAAAACATCTTAGAAATCTGCTAAATGTTGCAACCACTTTCAAATCAGATTGATTTTGAGGAACTGTTGGGCGATTGTAGCCTCCCACAGTGTTCTCATTAGGCGAAGTAGGTACATACTTATAGGGGATTTTGAGTTTAAATAAATTACAGTTTTTCCAATTCTGTGTTCTGATAAGCGTAAACAACCTGATTAAATAACGACTGAAAATTAATTTTTATACTTATTTTGATCCCTTGTACATTGAGATTTATATTAAATGTATATGAACATTTTTACGTAACGTTCATTGATTAAAATCATCTAATATACGAAAGATACTATACGATACATGTATTGCCTACATTTGCCTTATTTAAGTACGTGTGGAATTATATGTGCAGCCCTCGTCTTCACTGATAGTATTGAAGTGGCGTTTTAGGGTTAAGAAGTTGGCCATTCCTGCTTTAGATGATCAATAAGTTAATTTATAGGGTATATTAGACAACATTTTAAATTGTAAATTTTGAAATTATCAACACAAAACTATAAAGTAAATGAGTTTTTTTGGTTGTATGAGTTTTTTTAGCTCTTCTGTAGGGCATTAAAATAAGATTGTGGTAGGTTTTTGTCATCTCTTCATTGCTTTTATGAATTTACCAGTACTTCTTGCTATACTGAGTATCTCCGAGAGTACGTGTCTCGGACACAACCACTGTTTAATATAAACTACTTAGGTAAATTTAAACCCGGTTTGAGCAATTGAATTTCGGAATCTCCAATACTCTTAAAGCCAGTGAGTTGAAGCATGGAACCGATGTAGATAGCAGACCGATGTAGGCGGGCGTCTACCGCTGTTGGTGCCGTGTCGCCAGGACTTCCTGCCCGTTCCAGTGGCCTGCGAGGAGGACCTTCAGCGTCTCATTGGCGAACTGCAGGAGAGCCTTCGCAGAGGATTCAGATGCGTCGTCACCGTCAGGACATCAAGGGTGACGGCTCAAAGCGGCCTGTGCAAGGACTGCAGCACCGTTAGACATGCGTCCAAGCGGTACGGCGGCTGTCCCAAGCACGAGTCCCGGCCCCGGCAGCAGAAGAGACAGAAGCAGACGCCCGCACCGAGAAGCGATCGCCAGTTCCTCGGGGGACCTCTAGTCTCCCCCCGAGGTGCTGCCGCCAACACCTGCGGACAGCAGAGAGGCTGCGTCGTCATCGTCGCCGACGGATACTGTTGCGGTATCCAGAAGACTGCTCCCCCTCGTAAGAGGAAGTACCGCAACACCGAGTACAGGGAGGATCCCGTTGCTGTGGCTACCGGCTAGGAGAGAGTCTGGCGTCGCCGCCGTCGGCCAAAGAAAAAGCCGGCCCGTGTCGAGGAACTCAAGAGGAAGTATTCCTACTGGAACTCCGAGGAGGCAGACGAAACCAGCACTGAGCTGATCCCGGACGAAGAGCTTAGGACATCTTTTAAAGAAATTACTGAGCTCGTTCTGGCTCCGGGGGTCTACGTCCCGGACAAAGATTTCGCCGAAGACAACATCCAGCACAGCAGTTCTACGAAGAACTTATGAGGGACAATGAGGAAAAAGAGCTACGCACTAAACGCCGGTGGCGCAAAAGCAGCGGGCATGGCGAATGCGACTACGGAAAGAAGCTGAAGTGGCCTCCCTAGTAAAATAAGTATTTCTATGTATTTCAATAAATTGTATTTTTTTCTAATTATTTCTAAAGATGTATTTTTGTTTGTAAAATTTTTTTGAAAAAGTACTGTTTATAAAATTCCCTATAAACTACTTAGGTAAATTTAAACCCGGTTTGAACAATTGAATATCGGGATCTCCAATACTCTTAAAGCCAGTGAGTTGAAGCATGGAACAGCTTACAACGGGACGTGGGCGATACGATCGCTTTTCTGGTAATTATGTACGCAAGAAGCGATTATCTAAATCTGTTATGATCCGGATCGCGCCTTGCAATTAAATAACCACAGGAAAGACAAAATCACGAATCATTGTCACGGTACGTAATAGTCTTCCTTCAAAACACCAATTAAAATATTATTGCACGCCCAAGGTGAAAGTGTCCAAGGAAAGAAATAGTAGCTAACATGTACTAAATGTAGTGAAATATCAAAACAAAATTTTTTTAATTAAATACATTTGTAAACAATTAGATTTAAGTTAACAATTTAGTGTCGGATTAAATAAATTAAAATTAATTTAGGGATAGTTATTTAGAAATTTGAAACTTATTGGAATTGTAAAATCAAAATGTTTTGTTTTAATTTTTTTTATGTTACGTAAAATTTTTGTTTTATGAATATTACATTTGTTAGATACTAGGCCTAGAATGATCGCCTTTATTTGTAGCCTACAAATACTTTGATTTAGTTGTATTTTTTGTATTATTATTTGTCATTGTTTAGTTGGGGTTGTTTTATTGTTTGTCGTTTGACCTCAAATAATAATAATAATAACAATAATAATAATACTAAAGCACTTGTAAATTATTTACAACTTGAATATAGTAGCAGTTACTTATAATTGTTGAGGATGTCAGTTTCGGCAGATGTGCCCATTCTCAATTCAGATCAATCGTAAGTGCTACTATAGGCAAGTTGTAAAATATTTACAGGTGTTTTAGAGAAAACTAGTAGCTCACGGAAGATGGGTCCAACTAATATAATAATAATAAGAAGAAGAATTATAATAAAATAATAATAATAACATTGAAAATAAAAGCCTAATAATATTTCTGCTTTATAGTTAGTTTATTATTACATATATTTGTATTAATATAGCATTTTATTGGATTACATTAAATTTTATTTTGAGATAAGTAAGCTTCCCCAATAGAGCATTTTCGTGTCGTCGTTCGTCAAATTCTTGGGAAGTAGAAAAAATTCTTACTTTTGACCCATTATTCTACTTGTATCTTGGCAAAGTTATTTTTTTCCACATCTCCTAACTGTTGGAAGCTATAAAGCCTCCTTTCCGGACCCGAATCCCCTCCCAGTCAAAGAAGATGTGTTTCGGATGTTTGCGCCCCCGCACGCACGCACGCACACACACATACACACACCTTAAATAGAGTCTCCTGGTAAATGAACTATACACATGAAATGACCTAGTCCGGTTATTAAAGAAACCACCTGCCTGAGGTGGTTCTTCTTCTGATTTCCAAGAGCAATTCTTTTACTTATTGCCCGGTTTTTGTAAGTGTGCAGAATTTATACTTTACTATGTTGCACTTTCCATGGTCAAGATTCCTATCGAGGGGCTGACCTAATATCCCATTCCCATCAATGCCTTGATACTCTGCTCCTACCACACACATTCACACAATTAAAACTAGCCAAATGAAAAACCATTATCTAGAAGCTGTCACAGTGTAATTGAAAAAATATTGCAAGAACAGGAGTATAGTGAAAAACATTTTATGTACATTCCTCGATAGCTACTGGCTTACACATTGTTTGGGATACTTGAAGATGTCTAGTATCTGCACTTGAAAGACTGTCCACTTTGTTAGCTTCTTCAATTACAGGCCAATTTATGATCCATAGAATACCTAGGCATATTGCCACCCTGTTTTACATATTACAAAGAGTAACATTATCTGGTCTGGTAAGTACGTGCTCTGTAGTCAGAGTATCTGCAGGGAAATTCACCAAAGAGTAAGCCCCCCTCATGCCACTCACCGCTATCAGTGGCCCGTATCTTACCAAATCTTTAGCCACAAACCTACGGTGATATAGAAACACATTTCCTTTCCCTTTCCGCTGTACTGTATATTGTGAACCACAAATTATTGGTAAATTAACTAACTAAACTAATGTACACAAAATCCTGTGAATTATGTGTAAAGTAAAAGATACGGAGACTTGAACACGGCTGGATGAGTTGGGAAAGAACAAAGAGCCGACTATTAGCGCCAGAGAATTGGCCCCACGGCAAGGCGCCTTGCGGAACAAAGACACTCTCTTTATTTTTATATTACGTCCGGATATCGGAGGTTCCGGATATGAGAAGGTCGGATAAGAGAGGTTTTACTGCATTTTAAAATAAAATAATACCAACATTTGTTAGGCCTATACGTCAGGATGTTGTTATACAAATGTTAATGCTAGACAGCATATTAGCAAATTATTAAGTCTCAAGTGATTTCTTCTATCGAGTTCGCTACTATGGCCGTACAAGCCGTTTCAGTTTTATTAGTTATAAGAAACAATTAATTGTATCAATCCCATCTCGAATGAGCTTTACACCAAGACCAGAAACTCCTCGTGTGCATTCCTAGAGCTCGCGGGTGGCGTTCCATAACGCTACGTACGAGGAAGGAAGTCCAGTGCACTGGTCAAGCAATGACTGGTAGATATGACGAGGATTTGCGCAGTATTACAAATTGGTTCCGGACACTGCTGCCACTTCCGCTTCGTGTCAGTTCCGGTAGGCTTAACAGTTTCACACACGCGGCGTGCGTTTTTATGCCTTTGCGCAAAGCTTACACAAAACTTGTAACGGAAACGGGTGCGAAGTGTAAACGAACCCCCGAGTTGTTACACTCCGAGATTGCGCAATAAAACAATACAGTAGGTTACTGGAAACATGTGTCTCAATTCACAGTTTAAAGATAAAACGCTCTTTGTATAGGTGAATTATATAAAGGCAGGCACACTAGGGGTTAAATTCAGCCGATACAAAATATTGAAAATAGAACAACAGTATAATTGTTCCCCTTGTTGACAGTATTTATTTGGGGGGGGGGTCTACTCTTTTATCAAAAATAAAAAATGTTTTCATTTCACAATTTATTTTGTAGAAACTAGGTAATATTTTGTCTTAGGTAATATTTGAAAAAAAACATTTATTAGTGTAGTAAATAAGTATAGTTTTCCAGAAGTTTTTGAGATTCAAATTAATAATAACAATTACAATATAAAATTTGTTTATAAAATTACAGTAATCTCTTTTTGAAGCAAAGAATATTACTCTATACGTTGTCTTCATAATATTGCTAAACATTTTACTTTGAATAATATTGTACGGTATGATTTTGGATTCGTATCTAATAACATTCAAGGCAAATGTAGACCCCCGGGAGGGGTAATACCTATTTCGAGGGGAATGAGCCTCCTATATTTCCCCTGACTCGTTGCTCGTATAGCACAATGTTTCTGTAACTGAGGTAGACTTACTTCTGGGGATGAACAAAACATATGTTAGGATCGCATTAGCTAATCCAAGAATAAAATGAATAAAATTACACAGTCTCGCAGTTTAGTGTAAGGTTTCGTTGTTTAAAACTGTTATTAAAGAATAAATAGTTAAATATCTTTTTGTCAAAATGTTAAATACTATTTTTCTTTTTATTGGGGTCCTGTCTAAATTTACAAAACTACAAGGTACTATAAAGGTTATATATATTTTAGTTATACGAAGAAATTACAGTTTGAATTGGATACCTTTACCCTGCTTTATGTATATATATAAATAAATAAATAAATAAATATATATATATATATATATATATATATATATATATATATATATATATATATATATAACTTCCAATATATGTACTTAAACAAAAATCTTACTTGGTAAATAATATTCGACCTGGCTTATTATTTTGAATTTTAAAAAATTTCAAAATTAAATATTATTTTTAATTTATTAATTGTTAAATACTATCTTTTTTAAATTATTTAAATAATTTTGTTATTATTATGTTTTACCAGTAATATAGGCTCATCAAAATTAAATATTTATAATTAACATATGTTATTTTAATGTAATTATATTAGTAGCTGTGGCTATAAATTTGACAATGCCCAGATCTGATTTTCACTTTTGTTTTTATTTTTGTTAAAACTTTATAGGTTATGTTTAATATATACATTTTTTTAGTGAATTTCATTTGTGTATCTTCACTGAGGATGAAGACAAATTAGTCGTTGAAACGCGTATGAAATAAAAAATTGTATATTTGTGAGTTGTACCATATTTTTATTCTTTAATTATATCTTACTTGGTATTTATGCAAATTATTTTCAAAGATTGATAGTATGACCATTGTCGATCATCAAATGCACGGGGGTTGTAGTAGACTGCCAGGTGTGTGGAATTTCCGTTGTTACGTGGTGTACCCTTAGAGTTCTATTTTCGGATTCACTGCTCTGTGGGATTCTTTTAAGTTTGTCTTGGGGTTAATTTTGTCTATTTGGTTGAATAATTTATCTTTTTTTGATTTTATTAATATTTGTTCGTTTATTATATAATTTTTATGTGCATAAATTTGTAGTTGTTTCCAAATTGTCATTTTGAGGGCTTTTTGTACTTTTTTTATTAGTTGTACGTTTCCAAATGTGTCCCTTTGAGGAATATGATGAATACAGGAACTTTGTCTAATATGTAGGATATCTTCTGAAGGACACACGTTCTGTCTGTCTCTACTGAAGTAGGCAAACTATTGAAGAAATGACGTCACTAGCAAAACCATATGCCTTTTCTATTCCGTATATTTATAAAGATCACAGCATAAATAACAACTTATGTTATGCTGCATAACAACTTAGCGATTATTTTAAACAATTTAAACTTTGGCGATATTTTCGTAATACTTTCCTCTGAAGATGATTGCTTTGAATTCGAAATGTACGTAAGTGTTTAAATAAAAAGTTTTATAGTGGTTAGAAGGTTTTATTTGTTTAAAATAACTTTTGACATGTTATAAGTGTAGTTAATGTACAAATTGTTTTTTCCAGGTATGAAATGTTTTATTAAAATAAAGGAGTGGACTAACTCAGTAAAAGTAAGTGTTCATTTTACTACTGGTTCTTCTTTAGATAAGTAAACTTAAATGCCAAGGACTTTTCAGACCTACAAAGTAAAAGGACTGACAGCTCTCGCTGGCCTCCAGTAAAATATCACATAAGCAGGCTACACTGTCATCCATATATTAACTTCCTGTACACTTAGCAACAGGAGAAATATGCTTTTTGCCTTAATGGAAACCTAGAATAAGATTTTATTCTATATTAAAAAATACTTTTCAAAAATTTTAAATTTTTCTTCCTGAAAGTTATTACTAAGTTTTGGAATAAATACAAGGCATGGCTACCAGCGATTAAATTAAAGTTATTTTTAAAAATCTTTTAAGGG
>JBAIZL010000010.1:36731591-36751591 GCA_036971475.1 Prosapia bicincta | reverse complement strand
GATTCACTGCCTAATCGTCGGCAAGGAAAGGCCAGGATTGTAAATTATGTAGGATTACGGCAGGTACAAAAATCCCCTAGCAGAGGATATAGGGGAGATTATATCATATGCACAACGCTGGGTACCTGAAATATACCTCTATTGGGGTCATAAAGACATGTGACAATCACGCAAGGCTTCTAAGAACAGCTGACACGTTAAATGTAGACTATTATACTACGGTTACTTGCAAAGTTTTTATAGTTATTATTTTAAAATTGATTCTCATCACACTTTACTCAGGCTTTGGACTGGCTAAACAGCTGTAAAGTTACAGATATTTGGGCGTGTTTAAAATGAGCCAAGAACCATCGTCATAGTAAATACTTACACCTTATTAGTTTTCATTACATTTTTATTATCATTTATTATTATTGCTTTTTAAATATTTTATTATATTTTTATTTAGGCCACAATTTGTTTACATAAACCCTACATTTATTCTAAGCCTGCTCATGTAAACAACGCCTTGGCGCTGATCTTATAGCGCCGCTCTATTCATAATTATTAATACTTTTTCCAATTACATCTTCCAACTTCTAATATTTGGTTTTTCTCCTTTTTCCTGGAAGACCCAATTCATCTCGCATATACACGAGGGCTGAACACTTGGCTTCAATGTTCAAACAGTGGCTCTAAGCTTCAAGCTTGTTCTGCCAAGTACGTTGTTGATCCTGTCGTGCCATCCTTCTACAGCGTTGGTTGTCTTTTGTGACAATTCCAAATGCGAATTGGGAATTCTTTATTATCAAGCCAAGTGTTGCCGAAGTGGTAAACACAAGTCAGAAAGTTAAAAGATATTAGGAGCGTGCGATTGTATCACCAACTTCCTTCTTCTGGTTTTAGGAAAGCCAAAGAAGGACCCATACGACTACGAAGTTCTTGATTTTCTTTATATTCCCGCTCTAATCTAAGCGCTTGAAGCTTCTCCATATACGTGTTTTCAATTTGAAAGTATAGCCTTTTTTCCTGTCGAGGGAAACATTTCCAAGATTGCAGATACTGCAGCAGTTTCACAATATAAAGTTGTCTTACGAAACGATTCTGATAAGGCCTTGATATTTTCGCTAAACATACGTAGACACGTAGCTTTCTTTTTGTCATGTAAAAGTGCAAATGCCACAGGATGTATGTTTGTGTCTTCGTCAGTGCTGCCGCAATCCCTCAGTGTAGAGGGTTGTAACTTCCCGAGAAGGGGTTGGCCCGAGCAGGCTAAAGACTTAGTGTACGCGTAAGTGCTGCCGCAATCCGCATGTAGAGGGTTGTAACTTCCCGAGAAAGGGTTGGCCCGGAGCAGGCTAAAGACTTAGTGTACGCGTAAGTGCTGCCGCAATCCGCATGTAGAGGGTTGTAACTTCCCGAGAAGGGGTTGGCCCGAGCAGGCTAAAGACTTAGTGTACGCGTAAGTGCTGCCGCAATCCGCATGTAGAGGGTTGTAACTTTCCGAGAAGCGGTTGGCCCGAGCAGGCTAAAGACTTAGTGTACGCGTAAGTGCTGCCGCAATCCGCATGTAGAGGGTTGTAACTTCCCGAGAAAGGGTTGGCCCGGAGCAGGCTAAAGACTTAGTGTATGCGTCAGTGCTGCCGCAATCCGCATGTAGAGGGTTGTAACTTCCCGAGAAGGGGTTGGCCCGGAGCAGGCTAAAGACTTGGTGTACGCGTCAGTGCTGCCGCAATCCGCATGTAGAGGGTTGTAACTTCCCGAGAAGGGGTTGGCCCGGAGCAGGCTAAAGACTTAGTGTATGCGTCAGTGCTGCCGCAATCCGCATGTAGAGGGTTGTAACTTCCCGAGAAGGGGTTGGCCCGGAGCAGGCTAAAGACTTGGTGTACGCGTCAGTGCTGCCGCAATCCGCATGTAGAGGGTTGTAACTTCCCGAGAAGGGGTTGGCCCGAGCAGGCTAAAGACTTAGTGTACGCGTAAGTGCTGCCGCAATCCGCATGTAGAGGGTTGTAACTTCCCGAGAAAGGGTTGGCCCGGAGCAGGCTAAAGACTTAGTGTACGCGTAAGTGCTGCCGCAATCCGCATGTAGAGGGTTGTAACTTCCCGAGAAGGGGTTGGCCCGAGCAGGCTAAAGACTTAGTGTACGCGTAAGTGCTGCCGCAATCCGCATGTAGAGGGTTGTAACTTCCCGAGAAGGGGTTGGCCCGGAGCAGGCTAAAGACTTGGTGTACGCGTCAGTGCTGCCGCAATCCGCATGTAGAGGGTTGTAACTTCCCGAGAAGGGGTTGGCCCGAGCAGGCTAAAGACTTAGTGTACGCGTAAGTGCTGCCGCAATCCGCATGTAGAGGGTTGTAACTTCCCGAGAAAGGGTTGGCCCGAGCAGGCTAAAGACTTAGTGTATGCGTCAGTGCTGCCGCAATCCGCATGTAGAGGGTTGTAACTTCCCGAGAAGGGGTTGGCCCGGAGCAGGCTAAAGACTTGGTGTACGCGTCAGTGCTGCCGCAATCCGCATGTAGAGGGTTGTAACTTCCCGAGAAGGGGTTGGCCCGGAGCAGGCTAAAGACTTAGTGTATGCGTCAGTGCTGCCGCAATCCTCATGTAGAGGGTTGTAACTTCCCGAGAAGGGGTTGGCCCGGAGCAGGCTAAAGACTTGGTGTATGCGTCAGTGCTGCCGCAATCCGCATGTGGAGGGTTGTAACTTCCCGAGAAGGGGTTGGGCCGGAGCAGGCTAAAGACTTGGTGTACGCGTAAGTGCTGCCGCAATCCGCATGTAGAGGGTTGTAACTTCCCGAGAAGGGGTTGGCCCGAGCAGGCTAAAGACTTAGTGTACGCGTAAGTGCTGCCGCAATCCGCATGTAGAGGGTCGTAACTTCCCGAGAAAGGGTTGGCCCGGAGCAGGCTAAAGACTTAGTGTATGCGTCAGTGCTGCCGCAATCCGCATGTAGAGGGTTGTAACTTCCCGAGAAAGGGTTGGCCCGGAGCAGGCTAAAGACTTAGTGTATGCGTCAGTGCTGCCGCAATCCGCATGTAGAGGGTCGTAACTTCCCGAGAAGGGGTTGGCCCGGAGCAGGCTAAAGACTTGGTGTACACGTAAGTGCTGCCGCAATCCGCATGTAGAGGGTCGTAACTTCCCGAGAAGGGGTTGGCCCGGAGCAGGCTAAAGACTTGGTGTACGCGTAAGTGCTGCCGCAATCCGCATGTAGAGGGTCGTAACTTCCCGAGAAGGGGTTGGCCCGGAGCAGGCTAAAGACTTAGTGTATGCGTCAGTGCTGCCGCAATCCGCATGTAGAGGGTCGTAACTTCCCGAGAAGGGGTTGGCCCGGAGCAGGCTAAAGACTTAGTTTATGCGTCAGTGCTGCCGCAATCCGCATGTATAGGGTTGTAACTTCCCGAGAAGGGGTTGGCCCGGAGCAGGCTAAAGACTTAGTGTATGCGTCAGTGCTGCCGCAATCCGCATGTAGAGGGTTGTAACTTCCCGAGAAGGGGTTGGCCCGGAGCAGGCTAAAGACTTGGTGTACGCGTAAGTGCTGCCGCAATCCGTATGTAGAGGGTTGTAACTTCCCGAGAAGGGGTTGGCCCGAGCAGGCTAAAGACTTGGTGTACGCGTAAGTGCTGCCGCAATCCGTATGTAGAGGGTTGTAACTTCCCGAGAAGGGGTTGTCCCGGAGCAGGCTAAAGACTTGGTGTACGCGTAAGTGCTGCCGCAATCCGCATGTAGAGGGTTGTAACTTCCCGAGAAGGGGTTGGCCCGAGCAGGCTAAAGACTTGGTGTATGCGTCAGTGCTGCCGCAATCCGCATGTAGAGGGTTGTAACTTCCCGAGAAGGGGTTGGCCCGGAGCAGGCTAAAGACTTGGTGTACGCGTAAGTGCTGCCGCAATCCGTATGTAGAGGGTTGTAACTTCCCGAGAAGGGGTTGGCCCGGAGCAGGCTAAAGACTTGGTGTATGCGTCAGTGCTGCCGCAATCCGCATGTAGAGGGTTGTAACTTCCCGAGAAGGGGTTGGCCCGGAGCAGGCTAAAGACTTGGTGTATGCGTCAGTGCTGCCGCAATCCGCATGTAGAGGGTTGTAACCTCCCGAGAAGGGGTTGGCCCGAGCAGGCTAAAGACTTGGTGTACGCGTCAGTGCTGCCGCAATCCGCATGTAGAGGGTTGTAACTTCCCGAGAAGGGGTTGGCCCGGAGCAGGCTAAAGACTTGGTGTACGCGTAAGTGCTGCCGCAATCCGCATGTAGAGGGTTGTAACTTCCCGAGAAGGGGTTGACCCGGAGCAGGCTAAAGACTTGGTGTATGCGTCAGTGCTGCCGCAATCCGCATGTAGAGGGTTGTAACTTCCCGAGAAGGGGTTGGCCCGGAGCAGGCTAAAGACTTGGTGTACGCGTAAGTGCTGCCGCAATCCGCATGTAGAGGGTTGTTACTTCCCGAGAAGGGGTTGGCCCAGAGCAGGCTAAAGACTTGGTGTATGCGTCAGTGCTGCCGCAATCCGCATGTAGAGGGTTGTAACTTCCCGAGAAGGGGTTGGCACGGAGCAGGCTAAAGACTTGGTGTACGCGTAAGTGCTGCCGCAATCCGCATGTAGAGGGTTGTAACTTCCCGAGAAGGGGTAGGCCCGGAGCAGGCTAAAGACTTGGTGTACGCGTAAGTGCTGCCGCAATCCGCATGTAGAGGGTTGTAACTTCCCGAGAAGGGGTTGGCCCGGAGCAGGCTAAAGACTTGGTGTACACGTAAGTGCTGCCGCAATCCGCATTTAGAGGGTTGTAACTTCCCGAGAAGGAGTTGGCCCGGAGCAGGCTAAAGACTTGGTGTACGCGTAAGTGCTGCCGCAATCCGCATGTAGAGGGTTGTAACTTCCCGAGAAGGGGTTGGCCCGGAGCAGGCTAAAGACTTGGTGTACACGTAAGTGCTGCCGCAATCCGCATGTAGAGGGTTGTAACTTCCCGAGAAGGGGTTGGCCCGGAGCAGGCTAAAGACTTGGTGTACGCGTAAGTGCTGCCGCAATCCGCATGTAGAGGGTTGTAACTTCCCGAGAAGGGGTTGGCCCGGAGCAGGCTAAAGACTTGGTGTACACGTAAGTGCTGCCGCAATCCGCATGTAGAGGGTTGTAACTTCCCGAGAAGGGGTTGGCCCGAGCAGGCTAAAGACTTGGTGTACGCGTCAGTGCTGCCGCAATCCGCATGTAGAGGGTTGTAACTTCCCGAGAAGGGGTTGGCTCGGAGAAGGCTAAAGACTTGGTGGACGCGTAAGTGCTGCCGTAATCCGCATGTAGAGGGTTGTAACTTCCCGATAAGGGGTTGGCCCGGAGCAGGCTAAAGACTTGGTGTATGCGTCAGTGCTGTCGCAATCCGCATGTAGAGGGTTGTAACTTCCCGAGAAGGGGTTGGCCCGGAGCAGGCTAAAGACTTGGTGTACGCGTAAGTGCTGCCGCAATCCGCATGTAGAGGGTTGTAACTTCCCGAGAAGGGGTTGGCCCGGAGCAGGCTAAAGACTTGGTGTACGCGATGGGAACATTATTATAGTGTGCGCGATTATCGTATATTCGTCTGATTATTTAATCCCCTAATAAGAAGAGGGTCGAATGTGGGGGGAGTAAGGAAGTGACGTAATGATCTCTTAGTACTAAAAATAGGGGGAAATATTACATGATTACTTACCCGAAATAGACCTGCGTCAATTGCAACAAAGAGAGGTGTCTACCGCTGCCTGCGTCAATTGCAGCAAAGAGAGGTGTCTACCGCTGCCTGCGTCAATTGCAGCAAAGAGAAGTGTCTACCGCTGCCTGCGTCAATTGCAGCAAAGAGAGGTGTCTACCGCTGCCTGCGTCAATTGCAACAAAGAGAGGTGTCTACCGCTGCCTGCGTCAATTGCAGCAAAGAGAGGTGTCTACCGCTGCCTGCGTCAGTTGCAGCAAAGAGAGGTGTCTACCGCTGCCTGCGTCAATTGCAGCAAAGAGAAGTGTCTACCGCTGCCTGCGTCAGTTGAGCTACCTGCGGCAGAAAAGTAAGAACATAGACAAGGCAGAAGATGCAAGTTGAGGGAAATGTGTGTCAAAGTATTGCCATATATAGGTATAATTATTTAGCACTGCCTGACTACTACTGGACTACAGATGTCAGTGAGTGTGCAGTAACTGCGATGCGGTGACTGAATCACTGTTTCAAGGATTGCAACCTGTTTCTCACAAATTTAGGAAATGTAACAAACTAGGTTTACTCACGTGTAATGCAAACATTTATTGCCATTTCTACGACATATTTATTATCATCAAAGGTTCAAATACAATAAAATAACAATTTAATATATAACTAATTTATACATCACTGTAATGAGTTGAGAGATGTTGCAATGTTATTTTCTAACCGTTCTTAACCCGAAGTGTTTTAATAATTATTGACATCACTTTTATTAATGTTTTATTTCAGTGTCTTCAATAGGATTTAATTTATAGATCCTTGATCGTGTAACAATAATAGTTTCGATGTATGTTAAATAAAATTCCTTTTTTTCATTAGTATTTATTTTTACTATTTCTAATTATTTTTATATTTATTCACTACTTTCATATATTATAACACTAATATTGCATATATCCTCATAGTTTATATTTTTAGTAACTCTAGCTAGAAGAAATGTAAAATGTTCACAGCCTTCAAATAAACAATTTAATAGACGGATTTATATTGAACTGATTCACATGAACTATTGAATTTCTAAATAATTTTGTATCGTTTCAGTCGCATTTCAAAATTTCTAATTTCTAAAACGTGGTCACAGGTTCTTCAAGTACATCACTGGTGGCACATAAGCAAGTTTAGTGCAGTTAAATAACATTTTCAATTCCATTGTTTTACCCTTACATATGAAATCTTGGGAACAACCTACAGTTAAATAATATTCGAGCTGGCTTGTGAGTGAAAGTTATAATTAAATAATAAAAATATATACAACTCACAAATATACAATTTTTTATTTCAAACGCGTTTCGACGACTACTTTGTCGTCATCTTCAGTGAAAATACACAAATGAAATTAACTAAAAAATATATATATATATTAAACATAACCTATAAAGTTTTAGCAAAGGTAAAAACAAAACTTTTGTTCCACTTACGTAGAATATCCTACCAATAAATCAGAAACCAATATTAAAGTAATCTACTTTTGAGGAGTTGAAGACGTATATTTGGCATTAAAGTATCTCTACGAATTAACTTTACGGTTTCATATATTATTTTGAATGTGTTATTATTTCCTTTTAAAATTGCTACACATTATTGTATTTCTGCTAGGAATGTGTTGCCGACTCCAACAATAAAGGCGGCCGAACAATAACACTGATATAATCAAAAGTTCCGTATTTCCAGCGCCAGCTAATGAGATTATGTGTGCCAGTGCGCTACTTCCAGTCCACAGCCTGCATGATATATTCCTCGACAGCTGATAGACGAGATCCGGACCCGCAGTTTCGGCTATATCGAAATGCGGTACTTTCTTTTTCAGCTTTTACCTTTTAGAGCGGCGCAATTAAGTAGGCGGGTCTTTGATTTTATGGAAGGGCTTTCGTTTTTAATTTAATTTCAATAACGTCTCTGAAATATGTGATATTTTTACAGGATTGAGTTACTCGTGTACACAGGTTGGTTCCTACATAGACAAGTGAATTTCCATTAAAAATAAGTAAATGTTATGATTTGTTTACTTATTCGTGTGTATTTAAACACTCGAATTAAATAAATGTGAAAGATCGAGTCAAAGATATTTATTTTAATATTGCAACGTTTCGGCAACTATTTCGTTGTCTTCATCCCCGATCAAAAATACAAGCCTGGAAGAATTTTATCTTAAAAAAAGTTCTTAGTGAAGTGTAGGGGGGTTTGATATTTTGCCTTCTCACATTACACATTTGCCTGGAAAATGTAGGGTTTTGTTTTCAGTAGCACAACAGGCTTGATAGTGACAAGGAACTAGTTGCCGAAATAAATAAAATAACTAGTTGCATTATTAAAAGTAAATATCTTTGACTCGGTTGCAACCGTCTTCTTATTTATTTAATGATTTACTTAATTAATACCCTTGAGAGACATACAGCCTAGTACCCGCTCTATAAATATTTAAATGTCGGTACTAATTGAAAACAGCTGTGAGTAGAAAAAACCCAACATATTGTAGAAACAACCAACTTATTGTAGGAACAACCAAACATAATGCAGAAACAACCCAAATATTGCAGAAACAACCGAAATATTGTAGAAACAACCCAACATATTGTAGAAACGACCCAACATATTGCAGAAACGTTCTAAATATTGTAGAAACGAACCAAATAATTGCAGAAACAACCTAACATATTGTAGAAACGACCAACATATTGTAGGAACAACCAAACATAATGCAGAAACTACCCAACATACTGTAGAAACAACCCAAATATTGTAGAAACGACCCAACATATTGCAGAAACGACCTAAATATTGTAGAAACAACCTAAATATTGTAGAAACGAACGAACTAATTGCGGAAACAACCCAAATATTGTAGAAACAACTCAACATCTTGTATAAACGACTAAAATATTGTAGGAGCAACCAAACACAATGCAGAAACAACCCATCATACTCTACAAATAACCCAAATATTGTAGAAACAACCTAAATATTGTAGAAACGAACCATCTAATTGCAGAAACAACCCAAATATTGTAGAAACAACTCAACATATTGTAGAAACGACTCAACATATTGCAGAACGACCAAATATTGTAGAAACAACATACATATTGTAGAAACAACCCAACATATTGCAGAAACAACCCAAATATTGTAGAAACAACCTAACATATTGTAAAAACGACCCAACATATTGTAGAAACAAACCCAATATATTGTAGAAACAACCAAACAAATTGTAGGAACAACCTAACATATTGTAGCATAATCCACGTTATTTCTGCTATGTTTAAATACCTTAACAAACAAACAAAAAAGAAACCTGATCGGATGTAAACATCGTTTGCCGCAATGCTGGAGGAAGCATTGGGCAATGTGGAATCGTCATTGTGCACGGGTCTACCATATATTTATAATTAGTTACATTCCGGTGGTTCTGTTTGTGCAAACATCAGTATATGCAGAGCTAGCAACAGCAAATACAAATTAGTGATTAATTTAAAGCATTTTGAGCAGCTACTCATATAATGAATCTATTAAAAGCTATGCTTGTTTTAATACAATTTTCCATTTTCACCCAGACATATGTAATAGAATTTGTGATGCTAAATTGTTCAACGGAAATATAGCTTGAAAGTGAACAACTGGCTCAAAGTATGATGATACACGAGGGTAAGTCAACTATTGCCCGCAATGTAGTTATACAATTTTATGTAATCAAATAAGAAACTTATATGTACATCATTTTTCGACACAGTCCCCTTATTTTTCAACTTGGTCCATCGTTGTACGAGCTTCCTGATGCCGTCATAAATTGAGGATTTCAGTTGAGCTACGAACCAGGAATACACCCTTTTTTCAATGCTACTTTGAATGGACCAACAAGTTAATCACAACGGTAAAAATCAAAACCGTCAACTAAAAATCTCAGCAAACATCAGTTTCTAGTAATAACAAAACACACTAGTTCATAACACAGACTAGTTTCGGCAACGATGTTGCCTTCTTCAGTGCTTGGCTACTACTACTCGCCTTCTTCAGTGCATGGCTACTACTAGTCGCCTTCCTCAGTGCTTAGCTACTACTGGTCACCTTCTTCAGTGCTTGGCTACTACTGGTCGCCTTCTTCAGTGCTTGGATACTACTGGTAGCCTTCTTCAGTGCTTGGCTACTACTGGTCGCCTTCTTCAGTGCTTGGCTACTACTGGTAGCCTTCTTCAGTGCTTGGCTACTACTGGTCGCCTTCTTCAGTGCTTGGCTACTACTGGTCGCCTTCTTCAGTGCTTGGCTACTACTGGTTGCTTTCTTCAGTGCTTGGCTACTATTGGTCACCTTCTTCAGTGCTTGGCTACTACTGGTAGCCTTCTTCAGTGCTTGGCTACTACTGGTCACCTTCTTCAGTGCTTGGCTACTACTGGTCGCCTTCTTCAGTGCTTGGCTACTACTGGTCACCTTCTTCAGTGCTTGGCTACTACTGGTCGCCTTCTTCAGTGCTTGGCTACTACTAGTCGCCTTCTTCAGTGCTTGGCTATTACTAGTCGCCTTCTTCAGTGCTTGGTTACTACTAGTCGCCTTCTTCAGTGCTTGGCTACTACTAGTCGCCTTCTTCAGTGCTTGGCTACTACTAGTCGCCTTCTTCAGTGCTAGGCTACTACTAGTCGCCTTCTTCAGTGCTAGGCTACTACTAGTCGCCTTCTTCAGTGCTTGGCTACTACTAGTCGCCTTTTTCAGTGCTTGGCTACTACTAGTTGCCTTCTTCAGTGCTTGGCTACTACTAAAAGAAGCGTCGAAACTAGTCTGTTTTATGAGCTAGTGTGTCTGTTTTTATTAAAAACTGATGTTTGCTGAGATTTTAAGTTGTTTCTTACCGTTATGGATAGTTCTCTCTAGCTAAGGTCTAATTATCTAAATAAAGAAGTTATAGTCATAAGGGACAAGATTGGGACTATATGGAGGATGAGCCGGGCTGAGCTTCTGGAACGATTGAGCAGTGCGCGGACGGGCATTGTCGTGCAACACAACACTATCTAACAGTTGTCCTCGACGCTTGCTTGGAATTGCAGGCTTTAGCTTGGCAGTAAACAACTCATTGTAACATACATTGTATATTGTTCTGCCCCTTTCCTCACAATGATCCAGTACTGGACCTTGTGAGTCTCAAAACACCGTAAGCATCTGTTCTCCAGCGAATTTGGACGTTTCCATTCCATGCTCTGCCGTTTACTCCCTGCTCGTAATGATGGTCCATGTTTCGTCATCAGTAATGATCCTGTCTAAGAGGTTGATAGAAAGGTCATAGCAATCCAAAAGTCATAGAAATCTAAAAGTCATAGCAATTCAAAAGTCATAGAAATCCAAAAGTCATAGAAATCCAATAATCATAACAATCCAAAAGTTTTTGAAGATGTCCAAGCGCGTTTGTTTTTGCAACGTGTGAGTTACTCGTACTTTTTGATCCATCTTTATGAAACTCAAGCCCGTTGTGGATGATTTCGTAGGCAAAACCATGACTAATTTGCAGACGTTGTGCCACTTCGTCAATAGTTATACGTCTGTCTAAGAGAAGCATTTCACGTGAAATCTCAACGTTTTCCTCATTTGTGGTAGTAAACGGTCATCCGGCCCCTTCGTAGTGGGTATCACTTGTGCGAAAAATTTAAAATTTTGCAATCCGTTCGTAGACACTGCGTTGTGGCAAAACACTGTTCCCGTACTGTACCAAAAGTTTCGATGAATTTCGTCCCTTATATTCATTCCTACTTCAAAAGACGGATCACTGAACGTTGCTCTTCTTTGCTACAAATAGAAAGCAAAGCAGCCATGATTAACAGCACGACAGCGATAACGAAACTGACCTAGCAACTTGAAACATGCATAGGCATAACATCAAATAAATAAAGCATGCATCATTAACAGAAAACGACAGTAATACCAACTTAAGAAAAATATAACTAAATTGCTGATAGTAATTCACTTACCCTCGTATTTGTATACCATCAAGGTATCTAACTCTCAGGTTACTTCCGAGTTAAGAAGCGGTTGTTTACATTGAGGAGACTTATTGCATCTTTTCGCTTTTCATTAGACAGACCCAGTATTTATTAAAGATAAAGTACTGACGTACATTTAATTTCATAGATTTTCCATTTCAAACGTTATTGTAAAGTTCACTATGCAGTCATCATTTTCACAGGATGTTACACAAAAATCTTTTTCGTTTTTTCAATTTTCAATCAAATATTCTTTTAATATATATATATATATATATATATATATATATATATATATATATAATTACGTATTTAAATAAATATAAAATTTACATGTTATATTCCGGGTTTATGACGAGTATACCTAACAAAAACCAGACCCCGGTTAGCGACTGCATATTTAATGAGTTTGCGCTATTGAGATTGTAACGTAATTGTGCAAGTAAATTACAGTTGAACCAGAAGTATAAAGAGTAGCCTACTTGCTGGGTATCCGCGCCATAAAATGTTACTGCCTGTCTGAACAGCTGTTACGAATCCATCCAGTCCCAAATAGCTGGCTGATACAGTATCAAGCGGTCAGTTATGTTACAAAATTACATTTACCGGATAAATTGAAGAAAATTGTCGATATTTTTATAAAACGTTGAAGGTGATTGATTCAACAGTTGAAATTGGGTGGTTGCATTTTCTTTACGTGTTCGATAAAACCTGAATAATTTTTCAATCGTCCTCAATTTAAGAATCTAAAAAAAGTCATCTACATCACACAATGTTACGAATTACGAGCATTTCAAAATTTTGTAAAATTATGTATCCATAATTTACTGTTAAAATTTGAGTCTGAAGAAATTTTAAATAACTTAAGGTTTTTGTTTTTGAGTAGCGTGCGTGTTATATTTGCCTCTTTAATGTTGCCCCTGAATTTTGGTTTGAAATTTGGGAACGCATCTTGTATGCGAAGGATTGCATTATACATTATTACGATTATCCAGACAAAGATTTTGAATTTGATACAAAAACTAAATAAAGGATTGAGGACTAATGTTTTGAAAAATTTAGAAATTTACAAACGTAAAACAAACAATAAATTGATTGAAGAACAAATACAAATTTAATAAAATATAACATAATTTGCAGTTTTTGTGTTGTAAACCTTAAGGATTTTTAAAATGTAATTACTACTTTTGGTATCATTTGGCAAAAAACGTTTGGTATGAGTAATACCAATACCTACTAATATTGTTCAGCAGATGGGTTTCGCACTAGGTCAGCGCATTATTCAATGCTGTGAGTCACGGACAAGACTGTTGCTCAGGTGTGTTGTGTTGGTGTGAGTAGGTGTTGTATTGGTTTTCTGTAGTTTGTTATTGTTCATAGATTAGTAGTTAATTATGTGTTCAAATATAGTGTTTGATTGGGAGTGTGTTTTGTCATTTAGAATGTGTTGTGGATAGTTTTTATGGTGTTTGTATATCTCATAGTTTTCTACTGTGTTAAGTTTTATGCTTTTATTAATGTAATGTAGGATCTTTAGATTGGGTCTATGTCAGATTGAGAGTATAGTGTGTTTTGTATGTGAATGGCGAAATTTGATTTGGGTTGTCATTTTTGTCTTTTTTGTGTTAAATTTATGTGGGTAAGTGTTCTCACTGTTTGTCCTGCTGAAAATATCAGTGCATTGTTCAATGCTGTGTGTCTTAATTCTTGGATCCCCTAGTGCGATGTGAAGAATTAACGCGTGTATGTATGTAAACTCTATACTTATACCGTCTGTAAAACAAATTGTAATATTTTTGTAAGAATTTAATGTCTAAATCCTAAACAATAAGTTATTTTAGAGTTAGTTTTAATCTCTGGAGCGATTATTTTGTCTGAGGAGTGTTTGGAACAGATGGATAGAGGCCTTTGAATTCTCTTCCTTGGGATATGGGAGAGAATCATGGGTTCCCGTCAAGGTCGCAATTTGTTTACGAACACACGTGTAAGAGTAAATTCCTAATATTTCTGATTTACATTGAAATTCCAAAATTATCTAAAATTTTAACATCTGAAACACAATTGTGACTAACTAGAACAAAACTGAAATGCTTGACGGTAGCTGCGAGAGCTTTCTGAAATTCAAGGTCGTTCCTAGAAGAGTTGTTAACATTGTAAACTCGCTTTAGTTCTATGTAGAGTAAAATATATTAAAAAGTAAACAATAGAAAGTTGGCAACAACACAGCCTACTCTACCGTTACAATTCAAGATTCTACACACAAGTTCTAGCAGTAATTGGCGGCCTAGTAACGGAAGCAAGACTAGCAGGTTGTACAATTAGACAAGAAGTAAAAAGTCAAGTATGCTGGAAGAGGTCTGATTGCTAAATTTTCCGACAGAGCGAGACACTGTCTGTATTACAATTTAGTCTGTTGTGGACGTTAATGTATTTTGTAACAAAACACAGATTGAACTAATGTGAATGTATCTTCCACTTAACGGTCGCGTTATAAAGATTTCTCGTTATACGGACAAGGTTAAAGTGTGAAATTACATGGAATCCTACTCCATAGCTCATCAAGCAACTCAGCATTTCTCTTAAAGTTCTGAGTAATACTAACAAATGGAATTCTTGTTTTTTATTTTCAAGTTTTGTGAAAAAAGAAATTGGTATTAACAAGTAATATATACAAAAGAATTCAAGTAAATTTCTACTGAGGTCATAAAGAGAAATATCAATTGAGTTTCTTTCTATGTTGTACCTAGCGTTACCTGGCGCGCGTTGAATAGCCTAACAAAAGCTTTCTCTTAACTACATTATTTTAACATTATATTTACTAATATGTAGACTAGGTGCTACGAATAACAACATTCTTGAAATGAAGCATTCAGTTGTGTCGGCCATCCCCTCTGACAGACACATTGTAAATTTTTTTAAACTTTTAGGCTAGTAAACATAGCAAGTTATATTACTTATTTGTAGGAAGTGGAGATAAGGGGAGATAATACAATTAGGGGAGATAAGACGGGGAATCGTGGCTCGTGTGGATATACCCTCAACCTGTTTTTACTAGCATCATATGAGGGAGTCTTGTAACTATCCTTTGTTGATATTAGATACAAGAAAGTACATTTATTAAAACTTGCAGTTTTTGTGTTGTGAATCTTGAGGTTTTTCTATAATTATACTTTGGGTATTAACTTGGAAAAACACCAATACTTACTGATTTATTCAGCAGACGCGTTTCGCACTAGCTCAGCGCATTATTCAATGATGTGAGTCACGGACAGGACTGTTGCTCATGTGTTGTGTTGGTGTAAGGCTGTTTTGTATTGGTGTTCTGTGGTGTACTATGTTCATAGAGTAGTTGTTAATTATGTTTTCAAATATAGTATTCGATTGTGTGTGTCTTTTGTCGTTTAAAATGTGTTGTGAATAGTATTTATTGTGTTTGTATATATCTCGTAGTTTTGTGTTGTATTAGGTTTGTTGTTGTTTTTTAATGTAGTGTAGGATGTTTAGATTGGTGTCTATCTTAGTCTGTGATTGTAGTGTGTTGTGTAATTTTATTATGTAGTATGACAAAATTTTATTTGCGTTGTGTCTTTTTTATGTCATTTATGTGTTCGTTGTATCTTGTGGTAAAAGTTCTCCCTGTTTGTCCTGCTGAAAATTTCAGTGAGTAGTGGCTTGTCTGCCAAGTTAATACCAAAAGTGTAAACGTTTATTAATATTTATAATAATAAGGAAATGGATATTATTACAATTTGTTGTTGGGAGATGGGAAATAATCTAAACTCGCGTGATCATGCTAGATCTCCTAGGTCTTTAGGACGATGCTAGCACGTGTAAAATTGCTCTTATAGGCAGCAAGTAGTAAACGTCTTGCCTGCCGCAAACCTTTGCCTGGTTTATCTTCTTGATTTCATTAATACTACTGCTTTCATTATATAAAGCGGTTTATTTTCAAATATAACTGTAAACTGTAATTAAATTGTTAGAAAATAAAACTGTCTGCACTATGAGTTATCTACTTCCCTACTAGGTGCCGCTAAAGGCACTGAACAAATCAATCTACTTTTTACTATATTTCATTATGAAGTTAATAGATTTTAATGTTGTAAATGTGTAGTTTTAATTTCGTCTTTTAATACACAAACATTTTCATATAAACAAGTATTTTTAAACACTTTTAAAAATTCATAACAACCATTAAGTAAATTTACACTTCTATTATAGTGATAGATCTGAACACCCGTTCAGTTACGTCACAACAGGTCGTTATGAGCTCACTTCAACTTACGCCTAACACAGTAAAGCACTCAAGTTACAACAATTTGTTTACTCAAATGAAAGTTCAACTTATTGGTTTCGTACTTTCTGTGCACTACAATCGAAGTCTACGCCCACCAATGTTCTGTTGCATTACAGATATGGCTACTAATAAAATGGGTGGTTTATTAATTAAGTTTCGTAACCTTGATAAATAAAATAATTTTTGTTCAGCCATTAGTTACTGTATGAGATTATTAACAGGAAACACAAAGTTTTTCTCCTTATCGTTTTATACTTTTTTCTCATCGTTATACGTTATTTTCACCTTCATTACCTTCTCCGTCTTAACATTTCTTCAATGAACATTTCCTTCTCGAGTACACGCAACACCCTAATTATTTTCTTTTTCTTCGTTACAAACCTTATTAAATTTGTTTCGTTATAAACTTTTCTTCTAAAATGTTTTTTAATATCCATTTCGTGTTTTACCTCATTACTAAATAGCTTTGATTTTCCTCCCGGTTTCATGTTTCCTATGTCTTTTATTCTATTTCTCTTTTAGTACTTATTAGGAATAAAACATCTGTTCTCAAAGTCTGCTTAATTAACAACATAATTAAGCAATTCTGTCTAATGTTCTAGGTTCTTAAGATATGGCTTAAATTTAGACTAAACATTAAATTAAAACTGTTAAAAACTCAACATCGACTTGAATAAAATTGATAAATAAAGCATAAAGACTAGATAATAATTACAATAAAAATTTGAAAATTAAAATAATAGATTCTAAACGTTATACAGGGCGTGCTTGTGACACATCGATGGAGTAAAACCTTCATATATATAAATTAAAACATCTAACATCATTTTTTGTTAAAGTAAATTCCTACTGAGGTCAAGAAAGAAAACTTTCATTTTTTTTGCTTATTTCCAGTTTGTTTCTTTATTTTATTTACTTCATTGATTTTTAACCTTACAGCACTATTTATGATATTTTGTGGTAACCAAGGCAACAGTTTAAGGTTGTACAGTGGAAGTTTCGACGACTAGCAGATGGGGGAAACAAATGCACATATGTCTTTGAGAAAATTATTTCTCGATATTGAAAGTTGGCGCTGTTCCAAGACGCGCTAGATTTTGAACATGAAGATTCATAGTTGGAATCCGGATAACCTCCCGAATTTTAAATAAATAGTTGCACAAACTTTATTAACACCAACTATAATTAAAAAGAAATGTATTTGAACTTAATTGGATGAATAAAAACTTATTTTATTAACGATTGAAAGTTTGTACAAGATATATATCAGGAGAGTGTGAGCTAATAGAAGGAATTTAATAAGAGTCGAAGTAAAGCTATGACTGTTAAGTCACTTAAATAGAAATGTGTAATAAATTTGTATTTTAAGTTTGTAGAATTACTTCTGGTACAGGAATATACTTACCTTATACTTGCGTTTATTTTAGACAGTAAATCTCCGTTGATAGTGGACAGATTTTGATTGACTCATACAAATTAGAATGTAAAACACCCTTAAGGTTATAAAATAATACACTCTACGAGTCATTTATTATAACACTAAACTACATTAGTTGTTCTAATTTTAAATTATCGTTTTAATTTATTTCAAATAATAAACTAAAACAACAAAGATATAATTGTTGCTAATTTATACTTATATGAATTTATATAATAAACTACTTCTTATTTACCCCTTCTAGTTCAAAATCATTTTGTTAAACTTGTTGTTGAAGACAATTGATTTTAATACAGATTTTCAATTAATAATTTTTTAATTAAATTTAAAAAGAGTTAGTTTAGTCTGAAACAAGTTTTATGACCTGAAACAGTTTTACAAAACGGGCAAGGTATGAAATATAGTTATTTCGTCAAAATGGGCTTAAAATAAGTGATAACATATGATTTCATACAACAGAAGATTTTATGTTATATGTTCTGTGGTAGAAGAGCTGTTTTAGTATATAGGTTATGTTACTTTATTTACATGTAATTAGTCCATTTAATAACAAGCTATGCTAACAAAACATTTAAAGTCAATTCCTACTTAGGTCAATAAAGAACAATTTTATTTTTAGTTACTTTTTAATAAATACAGTAATTACATTTAATAAAAATAAAGTAACGTAACATAAACGATAAAACAGGTGTTCTACCACATAGCCTATAACATAAAATAAGCTCTTTATGGAAACATATGATATCAATTTATTTAAGCTAAATGTCACCAAAAATAACTAAATTGCATACGTTGCCTCTTTTGTGAAAAGTTTTTCTCCCACATAAAACTTAACTTGACTCATTATTAAATTGAATTCATATTTGAAAAAAACTGTATTAAAATCAAGTGCCTTTTACTTCAAGTTTAAACAAATCAATTTGAACTTGAGTGGATGAATAAAAAGTATTTTATTAGTGATTGAAAATTTGAACAAGATATATATATATATATTACACGCGCACACGCACACTCACCTGCACAAGCATACGCGCGCACAAACACACACACACGCGCGCGCGCATGCGTAAATGGAGAGTGTGAACTAATAGAAGAAATTGGAAAAAGGGTCAAAAATAAAATTTTTCCTCGTTTTCCTAAGTAGGAATTGACTTTGAAAAATAAAATTTACTTGGATTTGTTTTAACGCAAGATAATTACAGCAACATAGCTAACTGGAGCCCCCGGCAATATTAGGTGGACTCGACAATGTAATGAAGCAAGTAAGGCTGAAGATAAATAAAGGCCTGATATGCATGTTTTTAGAATTAACTTAAGCTCAAACCGGGTTTCTAATAGCGTTTAACAAATTTAGCATAATTAACTTTACATTTTCATGTTAGATCTGTAGAATTTAGTATCACCGCATTGATAATATGAATTCTTTTACTAATCATAGTTAAAATCTAATTTATTAGCGAAAGAATAATAAAATTGTTGGCGTTAAGACAAAATGTAGATAGTAGGGAGAAGTGGGAGGGGGAGGAATTGGAGACTAAAAAGGGATAGGAAAAGAAAGTAAACAGGTAGCAAGAGGGAGGGATTGCTAACCCCCGCGCAACCAACGGACTTGGAAGGCCAGTTAGAAAGTGGCTTGGTAGCGCGAAGTTAAGGAACCTAGACGCACGCACGCAGAGAATTTCCGGGTCAGGGTGTTCTTCAGAGCGTCAACTTATGATTACTGACGATGCCTAGTGGCAATTAGACCATCGTGAAGGCGAGATGTGCAATGTGCGGCCTATTGTCATGTGCAGTTAGCTGTTTTTGTATTGTGTTGGAGTGATTGTAAACGCGGCTAATGTGCGTGCAACTGGTTACCATTTTCTCTGGATTATTTCGGTAAGTGCTGGAAAGTGTTTGTAATTCTTAAAAGTAATTTCAAAGCTTGAATCAGGAAGCACAGCGTGTGTTATATAAACAGTAGTGGACCGTAGAACCTTTGCCAAATTCAATTTGTTATCCACAAAACAAGGGTTCTTTTACGGACTGGTCCTATTTTTGTGCTTGACAATTTTCACAGTTTGTTGGTAATTGAATTTTTTCATTAGTTTTGTTGATAGTAAGTTCGCACTGTACTGGAAAGCGTTTAATGGGTTTCCGAAATCTCGCTACAGAAGAATAGCTTTAGAAAGTCTGACGCAACCACGCAGACAGAAGGGTCACAACATGGGCGCTACCATGTGACAACATCAATCGTTTATTACTAATGAACAAATGTTAAGGTTTGGGAAAGAAACTAATCTAAACACGAGAGTATAAACACATATTTGTCCAAGCGCTAACTTTGTCCTAATAAATAGTTTCAACCTTGCAAAAATAAATTACTTACTGCCTAGTTTAATAGTTTTGTTTTTACTCAGAACCTATTAACATTTGGACGCCCCTAGGTAAAAGAGTTTTAGCAACTCTCTTTTCATACTATATATATACCATGGGGATCAGTGGTAGATTTTTTCCTAAAAAATAACCCTTATCACTCCATTCCCGAGTAATATTGGAGATATATTAATACTATTAGGTAATGTCAAACTTCATAACAACGCTGTGGAAATAATTTGAGTGTCTTACTTTTGCGCATTAGTTACCCCTAAATAAAT
>JBAIZL010000010.1:36699091-36726591 GCA_036971475.1 Prosapia bicincta | reverse complement strand
TTCTGGTAGACGCTCGCCTGAACATTTGTGGCCAAAGTGGTAAATGCATTTTCTGGTAGACGCTCCCCTGAAGAAGGTTTTTACAGCATTTCTTGTAATTGATTATCTCACAGCTATTTTATGTTCTTTTAAATAATTTTAGGCTGTTGAATTCGAAAGTAATAATAAAACATAAATTCAGAATTCTCAAAAACTATAAAGTATTTCGAAGGAAATGCTTATTGTTCACACACCGACATCCTGGAAAGACTTTGGTCGATGAACAAAACAATGTCCTCAAAACAATGGCTGCCGAGATAAAATCACGTATTTATTACCTTCATAAAAATAATGTAACTCTCGCGTAAAAATGGCGGAACCGATTCTTATACAATCTTTCGCTTAAAACAATAAAAATACCATTACATAAACGTCAGAGGTAAATTGTAACGTGAGCGAAGTGATCTAGTCCAGTAACGGGAAAGCGTGCTTTAATATCTGTATAAATATCCAGTGATAGCGGAGCCTTTCACCCAACTAGAAGAGCCTATTATTAATTATGCTAATCATGGGCTCAATTTAATTTACGATGCAATTAACAAATACTTATGAAACGTAATTTCATCCATTAGTAGGTCGGAAAAAACAACTTTCCCAGTTCTCCATAAATACAATGAGTCCCATAATTCTACAATACACAGAATGATACATTTATTGAGTAGCTTACAGTAAGTATCCTTCACTGTAAGCATTAACTTATCTCCTCTTAGTGTAACTCGGAGGATTCCGTCAATCAGATCGTTTGCAATCAGTTTTTACCAAAATGCTTGTTATATGTGAAAGCATTTTCCTCACTGATTTATTAATCTTAAGTTGACATTTTTCGTCACTGATTTTAAAGTGATTTTTTGTTTTTTTGGGGCTGAACAAAATTTTTCTAACCTCAAAACAACTATTTTTAATCAAAGTTTTTAATTTTCCATAGACTTTTATATAATTGTACATAGTTTTCTTATTTATCTTCTAATTAGATAGGGAATGTGCTTGAAACGTCATCCACAACATTAATTTAGAGGGTCTTAAAATGTTAAAACCTATATTAACAAATTAAAAAAAAAATATTTCCTTAGTCATTTCTTCTCATAATATTTCTCGACCGGGTGTAAAAAAGTGTTTACTTAGCTGGATTTACTTCTGCCAACATCTTTAGTAGTAATGGCTGTATTCTCTCACTAAACCTCCACGGCCTCCAACTTCTACCTCTATTAGATATCTTTCCGCCAACATTCCTTTCCCTAAAATCAATTTAGCGATACCGACTCCCACTTCGTTTCCTGTACGGTCCATCAGAAGCTCCTAGCAATCCTCGCTGTATTATACTTCGTGTCTGGTCCATCAGAAGCTCCTAGCAAGTTTTTATTCAGAAACGCCTTCTAAACTATTGTAGCTTAACGTTTTCAGAGCATATATAAGATCTTATTAACAACTACCACTAATTTACCTCGCAAAGGTCATTAGTAATAGCGACCTTCTCTTCCCCACAGCGACGGGAAAGGGCCATTCCACTTGGTTTCCAATAGTTGTAAGACGTCTTTCCACATTATTCAATTGTTGTAAGATATCCTTTCAACACAGTAAACCAAAATAATATGACGGTCTAAATAAACCAAAGCATATTCAGTGATGCCAAGCCCCCTCCATTTTTCTTGGTCCTGTCCTCAGTTATTCTAAAAGATGTTCGTTCTCCTTTCATCCAGATTTTTACTTGACGTTTTCTCCACAAATGTCAGCGTGATTCATTCAGATTATCTATTCTTATACCACTTATATCAGGAAAGGTCTAGACAAAAAAGTTGGGAAATTAAAACCCTCAACAAGACTCTAGCTTCAAGCTGTGAAAGAACAATGAAGACGTGGAAAACAGGCGCAATGTGGAAAGGAAGATGCGCCTTATATTTACAAATTAATTAAATAAAGAAAGTATTAGCGACCAAACGGTAACACACACACACACACACACACACACACACACACACACACATACACACACACACACACACACACACACACACACACACACATACACACACACACACACACACACACACACACACACACACACATACACACACACACACACACACACACACACACACACACACACACACACACACACACACACACACACACACACACACACACATACACACACACACACACACACATACACACACACACACACACACACACACACACATACACACACACATACACACACACACACACACACACACACACACACACACACACACACACACACACACACACACACACACACACACACACACACACACACACACACACACACACATACACACACACACACACACACACACATACACACACACACACACACACACACACACACACACACACACACACACACACACACACACACACACATACACACACACACACACACACACACACACACACACACACACACACACACACACACACACACACACACACACATACACACACACACACACACACACACACACACACACACACACACACACACACACACACACACACACACACACACACACACACACACACACACACACATACACACACACACACACACACATACACACACACACACACACACACACACACACATTAACACAAACACACACACTATATATATATATATATATATATATATATATATATATATATATATATATATATATCAGTCTACTAGAAGATATAGTGCTAAGAAGCATTGTAGAGAACAGCATCTACCTATAAGATAAGGTACTATGTTTCTATTTCCAATGATTTAAAAATTCTGGCTATCCAGTAAAAATTGTATTCAGTAAGAAATAGATTCAGTATAAAGGGTTTTCTCTAGGCTTAACGATTAAAGATCTAGGTTTAAAGATACTCTGTGATGACTTATTATTAGTATTAAAAATATGTTTATTTATGCCAGTTACTTGAATCTACCCTGTTGGTTTTAATATTGGGCGTGGTAAATCTGGTTTCAAAGATTGACGGAGGAACGTCTTCCTTCTCGGTCGATGGAATGTCACTCCTTTTGGATCTTGTAACTCTATTTCACCACCATCTGCACCCCTGAGGCCTGAATTATGACTTACTCACTTTATTATTCCGTTATTACCTCCATCTTCCGCTTCCAGCACTAGACCTTCTTCACTCCCCCACCTCCTATTTTTAGAACGTGATTCCTCCTCCCCCTCCGGGTGTTAGATTTTCAACCCTCCACCTCTTAGTCCTAGAACTTCACTCCTCCTCCGGGTCCTAGAACTTCACTCCTCCTCCGGGTCCTAGAACTTCACTCCTCCTCCTCCTTCTCCTCCTCCGGGTCCTAGAACTTCACTCCTCCATCTCCAGATCCTAGACCTTCATCCCTCCACATCCGAATCTTAGAAATTCACTCGTCCACCTCCAAGTCGCAGAATTTCACTCCTCAATTTCCGGATCCTAGAACTTCTCTCCTCCATTTCCGGATCCTAGAATTTCATCCCTCTACATGCGGGTCGTAGAACGTCACTCCTCCACCTCCGGATAATAGAACTTCACTCCCCTCACTATGTCGACATAATGTTTTGTTACAGTTATAGTAATGGAAATGCGGAAGCTGCTGGACCTCAATACCAGGGAAGATCCAGGAATTTCATGAAAGGCAAATTCCGAATCAGTGTTTACGTAATTATGGGTCATTTCCTACACGATTGTTTTCTGTTGTCTATTTCTATTGCTTGCTTCTGTTTTCTGTATACTTTTTAAAAGTTTGTTTGTGGCTATTGTTAGGCTATTTTATATCATTTTCTTTAAAATTAAACTCCCAACAGTATTTGTTTAAAATTATACTTAGTTGTTATATATTTAACAAAGTTAAATAATTTACTTTATAAACTATGCTGTAAAAACGTCAGTCACTAATTTTTCGAGACTGAGGTTTCCATATTTCGTCACGTACCATAAAAACTATAGTAGTTGCTAGTCTGAGACCCATTTTATTCAATTCATCCGACCATCTTACATAACATCCACTAATGTTTGCAACTCATTCTCCCCTTAAGAATTTCAGTATTGTTTCATTTTAAGTGGGAACTAAAACACGGGGGAACCTTTAACTCATTAACAAAGCGTTTTGAGACGTAAATGGTTATGAACTTTTTGCATTCGTTTATATTAAGAAACAGCTGTGTTTCTCCGTTAACATCCACCTTTAACTCTTTACATCTGCTAACCGGATTTCATGTATACATACACATAATTTAATACATAAATAAGTAAAAGCTTATAAGTATGTGTTTGTGTACGCGCGCGTGTGTATGTGTGTGCGAGCGTGTGTAGGAGGCTATTTCTCTTTTGTAATCTGTAGAATAGGCATCGGAATATTTAATATACAAGAGAACAAATACGTCATACAAATTTATGTTTTATAAACCTACATTAATCGTTGAATAATTGCATAATTCTTTTACAATTAGTACATATAAGTACTGTATATAAAATATTACATTAAAGTTATTTTCATATTAAAATTATTTTGAATATTAAAAATGATATTTTTAGTCCTAAACTTTAAATAATAAAACATGTATAAGATACGCTCAAGGGTTGACAGGTTGCAATCATTTATATCATATTATAAGTGGGGTGTGAATTTTTGTTTAGTGTCAATAGACAGTTCAAATATTTCAAGTAGTTAAAATGTTTTACGGCAAATGTGGTAATTTTTAAGACACAGGATTGAAAAGCTACTAACATAATAAAGTTATTTCATAAGGATGAATTTGTATTTGATGTAAATACACCATAAAACATTTAAACTCCTGCAAACATTTGTTTATAATATTTGGATCAAAGAGGGTAATTTTTAAGGGTTGAATATATAAATTTCCAATTATTATTATACTCATCTTCATTTCTGTTAGGAATATTTCTATATGTTTGAGTACATTTTTCTGCCATTCCTAACTTTTCAATATTCTCTTCTGTTGATGCATTTCGGATTAATTCCATTTTCAAAACTTCAACCGTACTCCTGGAGTACTCCTCTAATAGAGTACTTTTGAAGTTTTGAAAATTGAGTTATTCCAAAACGCGTCAACAGAAGGGAATATTGAAAAGTTAGGAATGACAGAAAAATGTACTCAAACATATATAAACTTCCATGTTAGAGAACACTTAAAAATATTTACATTTCATAGATAAACAACATTTAATTCCATAAAATGATTCAAATTTTTATGTTTTCATATTTTTCAATAAGGGGTAGTTTTTATCCTTAACCCTATCGCGCACTTAACATTTGAAGTTGAGGGGAATATCAGCTTAAATTTAAATTTAAAAAAAATCAAAGCAGTCGTAAAGGATTCGAAAGCATTGTATATCTTTAGCTTCACTAATTGAACTTTAAAATTCAAGTCAGTGATTTAAGTACGGATTTGGTTACATTCAAATGGATTTTACATTTATCTATATTCCCTCTTTGCTAATTAATAGAAAATGCATTTCACAAAATCCTTGAGCATGAAGCCAGAATGATGACGGCGTCTTCCGACTCCGAATAATCTAGTAGCCTTCAGGTTTGAGCTTAACATCTCGTTGAACAAATTTGTCTTGTTTTTTTTCATTCCATTTACATCAGATATCATAACACCAAAGTACTAATCCGACAACGTATAGACTGAAAGAAGATAAAATCTACAAGGAGGCGTATTTTATAACCCGAGAATAAATCGTCTTGCTTCCAACATAATCAAAATATCTCTCCCATATCCCTATCCAGGCAATTTCTACGGAACAAACAAACAAAACGTATTCTGGCTTTAAATCACTTTAAACAAATCAGGACATTGAAATCACCTGTAGTGACGCGCGGTATTCATCCCATTCTAAAGCTATTAGATCCAATATTCACACGAAATGAAGCCTAAACAAGCATTCGAATCCAGTGGTGCATCACAAGTGTTACAATACATTGATACTTGGACTCTAACCTCCACTCTTGCATTAGTTTTGCTCTACATGCTGTTCCATGTAATTATTTCGTCTCGATAGGTTACTTAGCAAAACCTTGATAGATTTCTGCGCGAGACAGTATTTTCCAAACAACAATCTAGAGCATTCATACAATATTCCAGCTCGTATAATGTTGTATCTGAAATACATTTTATGAAAACTTTAATGCCTTGATTAATATCAATTACAATATTAATATATTTTTTTAATGTCTATTATGAACTAATATTTGTTTATATAAGGCTAATGACAGATCACAGACAATATTGCTTTTTTAAACAATCAACGTTTCGAATTAAATGATTTTCCATCTGCATATGAATCTTTAGTAATGAAATTATAAGTGAAATTTAACATTTTTGTAGGTTTTTTGGTCACTCGAGGTAATGTATATATATTAGAATGATTGCGTGGTTTGAAAAATTTTTAAAATGTTGACTCTATTATTAATAGTAGATGTGTTAGTGTATGTATCTGTGATTTGTCTGATTTATTGTGATAGAAAAAATTGTTGACTTGTAAATGGATATTTATCAGGAGTTTTGTAATTTGTTGATTTTTATTATGTTTTATATATTGTTATGTATTTTATAAATCGTAAGTTATGTTGTATTATTGTTTAATTAAAACTGAGCTTTTAAAAAGGAATTTCAGAACGAAATTCGAAACGTTGATTGTAAAAAGTAAAATTGTCTGTGATCCGTCATAAGCATATATAAAAAATTACTATATTATTAATTTTTACTTGAAAATATTTTTATTCTGTTTCATTAGACTTTATAAGTATTTAATATTTATTCCACTTCAATGTAATTGAAAAATATGTTCTAACGTATAGTTGTTGAACACCGTTTAAACAATTGAAACACATCAGAACTACCAGATTTTCGACGTTTATTTACTACAGCCATAACACTGGGTAGTGTCTTCAGTACCAATCATGGTTTGCAGTATCTTTTAATAAACACGGTTTTATTATTTTTTTCCTATCTTTTTGGCTTTACAAGACCTATAAAGCTTCTCAGCCTCTCACCACTGTCGTACAACTCTCTTTGCACAACTAGTTGTATTTTATTATTTGGCAATTTGATTTTGTTTTCTGATTTTTTATCTACTTCATTCCTTTTCAGTATTTTCGGTTTTCGCTCGTCTTTCATCCAGATACAGTGTCGTGTTTTTGTTTTTTACAATGCACCCTTGTTTGTGTTCTTTCTCTGTGTGTTCTCAATTCAAAATCCTCCTTATCAATCAATTAGATTTTTTTTAATAAAAATTACCTTTTTATATCTAAACACTATTAAAACAAGTAACGTCCATCTTGGAAAAGCTTGTACCACTTATAAATATTTGTATTATTAAACTCCTTCTATTAGCTCACACACTCGTGATATATATCTTGAACAAATATTCAATTGTTAATAAAATACTTTTGTATTCATCCTATCAAGTTCAAATACATTTGTTTAACCTATAGTGGATGACAAATGATGTTATTATAGTTTTTAAAATATTTATTCAATAATTAAATTATAAAATTTGTGGAATCCAGCAGGATTCGAACTGAGAATCTTCATGTTGGAAGTCTAGAGCGCTTTGCACTGCGCCTACTTTCCAATACCTAGAAATATATTTCTCAAAGGTGTATATGAATTTTCCCCCATAGTCGTAACCTCCATTTTACAGCCTTAAACTGTTTCCACGGTTACCACACAATATCATAAATAGTGCTCTGGGCCAACTAAAATAAAATTTGTCTTTGTTAACCTCAGTGGGAATTTATTTAATTTTTGTTTTATATTATTTGCGTTTATTTAGATCAGACCTACCGTAAGCCACAGTCAACGTTTCAAGTATTTTGGAGCGCTTAGTTCTAATTTTTACATAAAATTCGACGCAATTTCTTTGATCATTTTTTTTACACCTGAAAATAACCGAGCACACCAAAACATAATTACGTTGTGTATCTGCCAAAAACAAACACATTATGCTACATTGTTAAAACTGAAAACATATGTTCGGTTCTGTGTACCAACACAACAAAACAAAAAAATTGAAAATCGAATGAATAGTGCCGCGAAAATTGAAAAGTCGCCTTACTTTTTGAGCACACCTCCTATACCCAATAATGAACGTGAGTTAATATATGTGTAATATATTACTGAGTATATATATACTGGATCTAGGCAAGGACAGAGGTAAAACCATTCAGGGCAGGGTGAGAAACACTAGCACGACGCCCATCCATCAGTTACAGACGACCTTGAAATTCTTCAGTGTCGGAGACTCATAGGCGGATCAAACAAACCATCTTATGAGATAAAGAGCAAACGCCACCCTTAAAATATTCCTCGAAAATCTAAACCTATTGCCAATTTCATGACCATACCGGAAACGTTATAGCTGAAACATAAAGCCATTTGAGGGTTAATAATTGAAATATTTGGAAAATGTAAAAAACTAAGTATAAAAGAAGGTGTTATTAGTGATGATTAATAATACTTTCAATATTCTTAATCACTTAAACAATAGTTTATGACTATCCGAACTTTAATCCAAACAGAAAAACATGAACCAATAAAAACATGAACAATTAAATTAAAATCCCTGCAAACATAAAACAAAAAGCCCAATTAAACAACATTACACTCACCACAGCAGACAAAGGCAACACTACAGTAATTATTAATACAAACGGCCTAAATGACAAAATCAATGATTACATAATAAATAATAATATAGTACAGCTACATACAGACCCAACAGAGAAATATCACAGAACCATCAAACAACTAATTAATACATCTAAATACATTATCAACAAAAACAAAAAATCTCACTTAAAACAAATCCACCCTAAAGCACCTCCGCGCTCTTCCCAAAATTCACAAACCCAATGTCCCCATCCGAGCCATCATCAACTACCAGAATGCCCCTGCACATAAATTAGCATTAAAATTCGGATAGTCATAAAATATTGTTTAAGTGATTAATAAGATTCACCGAACGTAATGGACTACAAAATTCTAGATTTCAATATTCGTTAGTTTTAAATGCTTTACAGCTTCGAACTAGAAATCTGAAAAAAGAAAAGAGGACTGAGGAGTTTCTGAGAAAAATTGAACAAAAACTTGCAAAGAATGTAAGAACGTGAGCTTCGAATATAATAGATACATTTATAACGGCCAGAACTTCTCTTAAGATTCATCTGTGCTAAAACTTAAAGTCTTATCCACTGAACCTACATCTATTTCTTGAAGAAAGAGCAGACAGTTAAGAAATTCATAAAATTAGATACAGTAGAGCGTCAGTAATCCGAACGTTAAAAATGCGGATCGTGTTTCATCGTGCACTGCAGTCGGCGTGAAAAGCGTGGCGCTCGGCGCCACTACAATACAAGCATGAACTAAGTGTCATCTTTAATTATAAATGCAAAGGATATAAAACAATTCCGAAAACATCCGCCAAAACTAAATTTATAACGCAAAATACAGTATATTTAATCATGATTACCTTTTAGATTTTTACGTTCTACACACTAACCAGTAACTCGTATTGTAAACAATCAGCAAAATAATAAAAATGTATTACTAGACTTAATGTTTGGCTACTTTGTCATTTAATATGATTTTGTTCAAAAAACAACAACATACCTTTTTCACTCAATAAGTTTTCATTGGCATGTTTTTAGATTTCTGTGCTATGTATTAGTACATTATGTGTTTTTTTACTAACTTTTTAAAGCCTTCTGACATCTATTTCAAACCTATAATTCAAACCTATAATTTTACTCTACGTATTAAAATAGATTATAGTTAATGAAAAATCAATTATACGGAGTACTTTAAAGATGGTTTGAAAATCCGGATAAATCTTTAGTCCGGATGGGTTCCGCCCAACTGATCCGGACTTTCGATGCTCTGCTGTGATGAACTAGAAGATGTGGGCAACCACTACGATTACAAAGGCCCAGTATAAAGCGTAGCTCTCAGGGAAAAGAAATCCATCATAATACAGCTAAGCGTTATTGGTATACGCGTAATAATACACACCTTCTTATACCAAATATCCTCGATGGTGTATTAAATATACCGACCCTTCAAGTAGTAGTCATTAGTTTAATGAAACAATATTTGTTAATTATTTGCTTTGCGATTTACTTTATTTAATATTGTCCAGTTCTTGAATGTTTATCGCCTAAACCTCAGAACCGTTAAAGTCTATTTAGAACAAGTGGAAATTAATTCCTGAACAAAATCTGATCCGCCGTGTTTAGCTTAATCAGAATCTTGTTTTGCTCATATCACATAGTAACAAGTCTTTTTCAACTCCTTATTCTTGAGGATGCTAATAATAATGTTAAACAATACCACAAGAGTAGGACGAAAAACGCGTGCAAAATGTAAGAGTCTCACACATAATTAAGATGAGAAAATTGAAGACGACATTTTAAAGCCGTCGCAAATTAAGGAATATTACTTTAGAATAAAATTTTTTTCACATTTACTTCTTTCAACCTTACAACTGTGGACATTGAAAGCGAAAAGGACGTGTAACTTGCAATAATAAACGGTTGTACAGTCTGGTACGAAAGTTGTTAGGAAAGTGATTAAAGAAAACAAACTTCTTGGTTGGGCAAGTTAAAGTGAAGAATAAAAGAACAAGCACGACTAACGTAACAATGGCAGAAACAGTAAGCACTTGAGCTTCCATGTAAAAACACTGATACGGCCGGCTCGAAGCGAAACGCGGAATCCATGTCTTACAGTGTTTTTATTGAGGAACCATCAACCATCAAGGCGAACATTGGATTTACGTTAATGGGCCTGAGTGTGTGACTGTAATGGCAATGCAAGCGATATTTCAAGGTTAACAGAGTTCGAGCACTCTTGTTTGATGTTTTTACATTCCAATTTTACCTAATACATATATTTTTAATATTTTTATTTAATTATATTTAAAATTATTAATTAATAATAAAACTATTATGACATAAGTATTGCTTTAGTTTGGAACCTGTATTATTTTTGTTACCCTGTTATTCATTATATAAACAGCTTTATTCACTTATTTTTCAATTCCTTCTATTAACTCACACTCTCCTGATATATACCTTGTACAAATTTTCAGTCGTTTATAAAATACGTTTTTATTCATTCAATCAAGATCAAATACAATTCTTTTAACCTATTGTGGATGACAATCGATCTTATTCAAGCTTTTTTCAAATATTGATGTAATAGTTGAAATATACAAATTTGGGGGCTTAGGTCGGATTCGAACTGAGTAACTTCATGTTTGAAGTCTAGCGCTTTGACACTGAGCCAACTTTCCCATAGCTTGAAAGTACTTTTCAAAGATAAAAATCAATTTTTCTTTTGCTCTCACCTGGTTGTCGTCAAAACCTCCATTGCACAACCTTAAATTGTTGCCATGGTTACCACGCAATATCATAAATAATGCTCTAGGATTAAAAGTGAATGAGAAGAATAAAGCAAACAAACTGGATTAACGTTATCGAACCATGCTTCACAAACGAACAAAGCGAAAGGAAAGCAAAAATAAACTAGAACACAATACAAGCGACGAAAAGAGGGAAGCGTATAAAAGTAACAAACAAAAATAAGAGTCCAACAACATACATAGAAAGGGAAATGGAAAATTGCAAAGAAATTCACTTCCTATTTTGCCAGTTAATATTGTTATTCTGACATGTGTATATACATATTTATGTAAATTGTAATGATAAAATAAAAAGAAATTAAAATAACATTTTTCTTTGTTAATTTAAGTAGGAATTGACTTGAAAAAAAGTATAACTTGTTTACAATTTTACTTCATAGTTTAAAATGGGGTTTCTAACATTTCTTTCTGTCAAACAGTTTTTCATGTGACGTATTTCTTACACATTTTGCTCCTCTGGTTTCACGCAGGATATTTTTTTACAATAATCATTAAAATATTATACTTTAGCCAAGATTTTATTATTACGAATATTTTAGCAGACATTTTCACTTGTCTCTGATGTTATTTTACCATAGAAATCAGCCATACATTTTTGGAATCTTCCCTAAATATTTCCGATATTTCATGATTGTAGTTAAAAGGGTCTGTTTCTGTTGTTGTTTAAGCAACGATATTGCTGTTTACATGGATAAACTTCTACGTTGTATAGAATTACATGAATTTCTTTTACCAAAACCGTATATTTAAATGTACATTTATAATGCAAAATATTGTAAGTGTTTTTATTCAATTATTTGATATATACATATTTGAATTGTTCATTCAGTATTCAACATGAGTCTTTTTAATTTCGATTCATAATGTTTCTGTCTTTGATTACAATTTCAAGAATAATATATAAGATATAACTTAAATTAAATGATTAGCAAATAAATTAAATACGGAATTAAAATGGACAGAAGAAAATATAAGAAAACACAATACAGTGGTTTTGGGAAATAACAGTGGTTATGGAGACATATTTAGAACAACAGTTTTAATATTTTAGAGATATTAGAAAAAAGAATGTTTTTGGAAATAGTAAATAAATATATATTTACAGAGAAAAAACGTTCACTCATTTATATACCTGAATGAATTGTTTGTACCAGTGGCTCCCAACCTTTTTCAGCTAGCCACCCACCGCTCCTTATCGAAATATCTCCACGGTTCAACGATACATGCTGGTGTGAATAACTATATGTGTATTTTATCCCTTATTTATAGCCTATATATATATATATATATATATATATATATATATATATATATATATATATATATACCTATAATATATTTTTTGTTTTGTTTTAAAGGTTTGTTTCTGCGTTTTATTGATTTACGGAACTGTGACTTAAGAATAAACCTACACCTAAAAGAATACATCTTAAGTAAAATTCGATTTTTCTAATCATTTCTGATGGTTTTATTTTTTGGTTTTTGATTTGAAACCCACTACTGGGTGGCGACCCACTACGATTGGGTTTATGCCAATATTTAATTACAAAAGTCCAAGTACAGTCTTGTCATCTGAAAAACCTCACTAAAAAAACTAAAAAAAGTAAACACCATACAGATACCATTCAAGTGCTATTCACACATCGGTACATTGTAACGCGGACATTGTCACGCCGCTATTTTGTGTCGCAAGAATGACATATTACAAACTAAGAGGAAAATCCAATCCTTACAGATGTGTCGAATAGGAAGCATAACTCCACAATTTGTAGGCGATGCAAACTGAATCGCAGTTGAAGATGAACAATATGAAAAACATTTAAAGAATAATTGTATAATTTCAGTCGAGATGAAATTCTTAAGAATTACAAGAATAGGTCGTTACTTTTATGCTATTTCATGCGATAAAACATGATGTGTTCTTATTTATTTTATTATCGATTATTATTATTAAATTTAGAAGTGAATAACCTTTCCCTGCATTACCAAGCACGGGAATTTAGATTTATATAAAAATGTTTTTATATATTTCTGTAATAGGACATTTAGTATAGTCATCGCTGGTTTAAACTACCAATATAAGAAACATGTATTTTGAAATATCATCAGTAAAGTATTTTCAATTTTAATTGCTCATTTATGATAGTGATTGAGACTCTGACAGAGGAAAGACAAACAACGCCTGTCGACTATGCTCTTTATTCTACATAACTGTTGTGCCAATAGCAGATGCAGGCAAGTGAAGGCTTATTAGAAACCAAGATTTTCATTTTGAAAATAATTATAGGTCAAATAGCAGCCTGAAATTTAGTTTTATTAAAACACATATTTTATAATGCTTTTTAATATATATATATATATATATATATATATATATATATATATATATATAAACGGGCTGAAATATTACTATTGATAATGTACTCACTTATACAAAAGTATTAACTGATACTAACTGATACTAATCACTAATAACAACTTACAAAAGTTAATTTTTTTATTTTAGAAAACACAAAACACTGATTCAATGACAAAGTCATCATCATCAGTGAGTGTTGCTACTATGTACTCTAACTTACAACTACCCACCACACTGATGATGAGCCAATAAATGAATAATTTGTGAGTTTTGTGTAGGTCTGTGTCTTTTATTTGTTTTAACATAATCTGACAAGCTAATCTGAAAGAATACTTGTATTAGAAAACACATTCGATATTTATTTTTAATCGAAGAGAGGTATTTCTTTTTGGCAGTAGTTATAGAAGTCTGAGAATACAGATAGGGTTTACGTAATGTATGAAACTGTTTAACTGCAACTATCGGATAAATTAAAACCGATTTATTCTTCAATAGAACTACATTATAAATAAATAATTTTCGAACACAGGAAACCGAATACAGCCAAAAGCGTTAACAAATGGTTTTATTATACATTTAGTGTTAAAGTAATTTTTTTCTCCAGTGAGTAGTTTAATGATACGTAAACATATAAATTTTATTTAAATAATTACTTTTATTTACAACAACTACAAAATAGAATTTCAGAAAATGAATGCTTTTACAATTTCTCTAATTTTACACTACTTAACTAAGTGAATACGTAATTGCTTACTTGCTGACGCCTTTCAAAACGATCGTTCCTTTTACGAAGCTAACCTTCTTTAGCGGCTTTTGGCTCTTTACAAACGGTTTGTAAGTAAGCAATTACGTATTCACTTAGTTAAGTAGTGTAAAATTAGTTTAATCAGTGAATTCAAGATGATTACATCAAGAAACTTCTTTTACAATTATTTGTTGTGAACGTATTTTGAAGGACGAAACTAAGAATGCTTAAAAATCATGTCCGAATTCCTAACAGTTTTTACTTTCTTATTTTATTTCTTTTTTTTGTGGTTTTAATGCTATCAGCCAATATGGCTACATTAGAGTCTTGATAATTCGAGGTAGATGGGACCGAGACCCCTCGGATTACACGGAACTACGTTTGTGCATTAGAAAAGACAGGAGTTCTAACGAGCCCAAACACTATAATTAGGAATGCACGACATACATTTACAGTATTTTATTCATTACAGTTCTTACATAAATTGTGTTGCTTTGGAATACATTGTTCATCACGGTCAAATCTGTTTCTTCTTGTGGATCGATATAGTCAACAGTTTCCTTGGGATTAAGGATATTATTTCCACGACTTACTTGATGTTTCTTTTTTTATTTTGTTCCATGATTTGGCTCCAGTACACACTCCCTTAACTGTAATTTTTTAACATCTACAATGATTTCTTCCTCTTCAGTCGCTTCCAAGAGAGATTGTAAAAGGTAACGCATGTATTTTTTCATACATTCCTCGTACTGATCTTCGGCTGGAATAGGCTTATAAAGCAAGGATATCTTCAGATCACAGTTGATCTTCATCGAGATGCGACGATGCTTTGTATAACAGTAAAATAAACTTCCGAGGCAAATTCTTTGCTTTTAAAAATTTATCAGTTTCGAGCACAAACTAATTACGTAACCACTCTTTGAACAGTTCTCCATTCACCCAATAAGCACTTTAGTTTCTATATGAAACCGCTAATGCTGACATGGAAGTGTTTTTAAACGTCGGGCGCCGGGAGCTTAGCCGAGTCAAAGCCGGACTCAAATCTAAGTAAGTAAGCTCGAAAATCGGCACCGGAACTTTGAGACGCTAAAGCACTACTCTACTATCGAAGAGTAGAAAAGAATGTAAACTTAGGTAGAATTAAGGTAGGGTCATAAAGGTGTATAGGGGAGATATGATATCTAGTTTGCAGTATCTCGTTCCTGAAGCAGATATCCTCTCTGTCGGGGTCATAAAGTGGTGGTTCGCCGTTACACCCCCGTTGTGACCAAAGGGGAAATTAAGGGTAGGTGGAAATTAGAAGAACTAAAGGGCTGTAATGATACCGAGTACTGGGCATAGGGAAACACTATAGCACTGTAGGGAGGGGATTCTTACATGATTTAGACTCGATCTCATCCGGAGTTGAAAGAAGTGTAGCATTTTATGTTTTTTCCATCCGAAGATAGTGAAATGAAACAGAACTTCAGTGTCGAGCGGAAGTAACCCTACCAGAAAGAGACCCTGGCAGTAAAGCCTCGATAGGTCAGGCAGGAACGCAAGGGTTGTCACGTGCAAAGTGGAGGAGATATTGTTTTACTAATGCCTACAAGGGAGTTAACATCTCTTTCTGCTGCTAACTCGAAACTACAACCAGCGTGCAAAGTGGAGGAGATATTGTTTTACTAATGCCTACAAGGGAGTTAACATCTCTTTCTGCTGCTAACTCGAAACTACAACCAGCGTGCAAAGTGGAGGAGATATTGTTTTACTAATGCCTACAAGGGAGTTAACATCTCTTTCTGCTGCTAACTCGAAACTACAACCAGCGTGCAAAGTGGAGGAGATATTGTTTTACTAATGCCTACAAGGGAGCTAACATCTCTTTCTGCTGCTGACTCGAAACTACAACCAGCGTGCAAAGTGGAGGAGATATTGTTTTACTAATGCCTACAAGGGAGCTAACATCTCTTTCTGCTGCTGACTCGAAACTACAACCAGCGTGCAAAGTGGAGGAGATATTGTTTTACTAATGCCTACAAGGGAGTTAACATCTCTTTCTGCTGCTAACTCGAAACTACAACCAGCGTGCAAAGTGGAGGAGATATTGTTTTACTAATGCCTACAAGGGAGTTAACATCTCTTTCTGCTGCTAACTCGAAACTACAACCAGCGTGCAAAGTGGAGGAGATATTGTTTTACTAATGCCTACAAGGGAGTTAACATCTCTTTCTGCTGCTAACTCGAAACTACAACCAGCGTGCAAAGTGGAGGAGATATTGTTTTACTAATGCCTACAAGGGAGTTAACATCTCTTTCTGCTGCTAACTCGAAACTACAACCAGCGTGCAAAGTGGAGGAGATATTGTTTTACTAATGCCTACAAGGGAGTTAACATCTCTTTCTGCTGCTAACTCGAAACTACAACCAGCGTGCAAAGTGGAGGAGATATTGTTTTACTAATGCCTACAAGGGAGTTAACATCTCTTTCTGCTGCTAACTCGAAACTACAACCAGCGTGCAAAGTGGAGGAGATATTGTTTTACTAATGCCTACAAGGGAGTTAACATCTCTTTCTGCTGCTAACTCGAAACTACAACCAGCGTGCAAAGTGGAGGAGATATTGTTTTACTAATGCCTACAAGGGAGCTAACATCTCTTTCTGCTGCTGACTCGAAACTACAACCAGCGTGCAAAGTGGAGGAGATATTGTTTTACTAATGCCTACAAGGGAGTTAACATCTCTTTCTGCTGCTAACTCGAAACTACAACCAGCGTGCAAAGTGGAGGAGATATTGTTTTACTAATGCCTACAAGGGAGCTAACATCTCTTTCTGCTGCTAACTCGAAACTACAACCAGCGTGCAAAGTGGAGGAGATATTGTTTTACTAATGCCTACAAGGGAGTTAACATCTCTTTCTGCTGCTAACTCGAAACTACAACCAGCGTGCAAAGTGGAGGAGATATTGTTTTACTAATGCCTACAAGGGAGCTAACATCTCTTTCTGCTGCTGACTCGAAACTACAACCAGCGTGCAAAGTGGAGGAGATATTGTTTTACTAATGCCTACAAGGGAGCTAACATCTCTTTCTGCTGCTGACTCGAAACTACAACCAGCGTGCAAAGTGGAGGAGATATTGTTTTACTAATGCCTACAAGGGAGTTAACATCTCTTTCTGCTGCTGACTCGAAACTACAACCAGCGTGCAAAGTGGAGGAGATATTGTTTTACTAATGCCTACAAGGGAGTTAACATCTCTTTCTGCTGCTAACTCGAAACTACAACCAGCGTGCAAAGTGGAGGAGATATTGTTTTACTAATGCCTACAAGGGAGTTAACATCTCTTTCTGCTGCTAACTCGAAACTACAACCAGCGTGCAAAGTGGAGGAGATATTGTTTTACTAATGCCTACAAGGGAGTTGACATCTCTTTCTGCTGCTAACTCGAAACTACAACCAGCGTGCAAAGTGGAGGAGATATTGTTTTACTAATGCCTACAAGGGAGCTAACATCTCTTTCTGCTGCTGACTCGAAACTACAACCAGCGTGCAAAGTGGAGGAGATATTGTTTTACTAATGCCTACAAGGGAGCTAACATCTCTTTCTGCTGCTGACTCGAAACTACAACCAGCGTGCAAAGTGGAGGAGATATTGTTTTACTAATGCCTACAAGGGAGTTAACATCTCTTTCTGCTGCTAACTCGAAACTACAACCAGCGTGCAAAGTGGAGGAGATATTGTTTTACTAATGCCTACAAGGGAGTTAACATCTCTTTCTGCTGCTAACTCGAAACTACAACCAGCGTGCAAAGTGGAGGAGATATTGTTTTACTAATGCCTACAAGGGAGTTAACATCTCTTTCTGCTGCTAACTCGAAACTACAACCAGCGTGCAAAGAGAGTAGTTAATAGTTGTTGTCATTAAGCCCGGTTTTTATACGATTTTTATTTAAATCTGATATTTTTAGGATAAAAATTGTCTGCCATTCCATTGAGTCGGGATTAACTCATTCTTATCCATTATTGTTCAATGTTATTGACTTAATGCCAATAATATCGTCTTAGGAATGGGGAAACGTATTCATATAAATTGTTTTAAGGATATCTGAGTATGGATTCAGATGTACAAGAAAATCATTAAAAGAAATAAATGGGTTTATGATAGAGGCATAAAAGACTACAATCAAATAAAAGAACATGATATTGGTGAACGTAGAGCCTAACTGGATGGACAAGAAATTTATAGGGTTGGATTCATTAGCAGATATCTATTGGTAATACAAAGTGTGGATAAATAAGGATAGCCTATAGAGAAAACATATTGCTAAAGATATCTAGAAACATTTATTTTCAATATCGTACTCACTTAGCTTCCTGATAATTCGACAACATACATAATTATTTTTCTGTCCTCAGTATATTAATATTCTTTTTACCTGGTTAAAAGTCGAACACAACTGTGCGTGACTAGAACTTGATTCGACAGTTTTAAAAGTAAACTTGAATCGGTTTATTGCTTTCGAGTACAACAATTCTGTAAATGCAGACAAACTTGTTACACTCGCGTAGGATTTTGGAAGCTTTCACTTTTATTTACAGTTTATTATTCGTGCCACTGGTCGGTGGAGTTGTTGCAACTTTTACTTTATAGGGCACGGTAATAGGTTGCAGCAATGGGAGACAGGGGGATCTAGGCTGAGGGAGAACTCTTTATAGCTTTATAGACTCGGTAATAGTAAACAACAATGGGAGACAGGGGGATCTAGGCTGAGGGAGAACTCTTTATAGACTCGGTAATAGTATGCAGCAATGGAAGACAGGGGGGGGGGGTCTAGGCTGAGGGAGAACTCTTTATAGCTTTATAGACTCGGTAATAGTATGCAGTAATGGGAGACAGGGGGATCTAGGCTGAGGGAGAACTATTTATAGCTTTATAGACTCGGTAATAGTATGCAGTAATGGGAGACAGGGGGATCTAGGATGAGGGAGAACTATTTATAGCTTTATAGACTCGGTAGTAGTATGCAGTAATTGGAGGCAGGGGGATCTAGGCAGAGGGAGAAATATTTATAGCTTTATAGACTCGGTAATAGTATGCAGCAATGGGAGACAGGGGATCTAGGCTGAGGGAGAACTATTTATAGCTTTATAGACTCGGTAAGAGAATGCAGCAATGGGAGACAGGGTGATCTAGGTTGAGGGAGAACTATTTATAACGTTATAGACAAGGTAGAAGTATGCAGCAAAGGGAGACAGGGGGATCTAGGCTAAGGGAGAACTCTTTATAGCTTTATAGACACGGTAATAGTATGCAGCAATGGCAGACAGGGGGATCTAGGCTGAGGGAGAACTATTTATAGTTTTATAGACTCGGTAGTAGTGTGCAGTAAAGGGAGACAGGGGGATCTAGGCTGAGAGAGAACTATTTATAGCTTTATAGACACGGTAATAGTATGCAGCAATGGGAGACAGAGGATCTTGGCTGAGGGAGAACTATTTATAGCTTTATAGACTCAGTAGTAGTATGCAGAAATAGGAGGCAGGGGGATCTAGGCTGAGGGAGATATATTTATAGCTTCTTAGTGTCGGTAATAGTATGCAGAAATGGGAGACAGGGGGATCTAGGCAGATGGAGAACTATTTATAGCTTTATAGACTAGGTAGTAGTATGCAATAATTTGAGACAGGGGGATCTAGGCTGAGGGGGAACTCTTTATAGCTTTATAGACTCGCTAGTAGTATGCAGTAATGGGAGACAGGGGATCAAGGCTGAGGGAGAACTATTTATAGCTTTATAGACTCGCTAATAGTATGCAGTAATGGGAGACAGGGGATCAAGGCTGAGGGAGAACTATTTATAGCTTTATAGACTCGCTAATAGTATGCAGTAATGGAAGACAGGGGATCTAGGCAGATGGAGAACTATTTATAGCTTTATAGACTCGCTAATAGTATGCAGTAATGGAAGACAGGGGATCTAGGCAGATGGAGAACTATTTATAGCTTTATAGACTAGGTAGTAGTATGCAATAATTTGAGACAGGGGGATCTAGGCTGAGGGGGAACTCTTTATAGCTTTATAAACACGGTAATAGTATGCAGCCATGGGAGACAGGGGATCTTGGCTTAGGGAGAACTCTTTATAGCTTTATAGACACGGTAATGGTATGCAGCAATGGGAGACAGGGGGATCTAGGCTGAGGGAGAACTATTTATAGCTTTATAGAATCGCTAATAGTATGCAGTAATGGGAGACAGGGGATCAAGGCTGAGGGAGAACTCTTTATAGCTTTATAGACACGGTAATAGTATGCAGCAATGGGAGACCGGGGATCTAGGCTGAGGGAGAGCTATTTATAGCTTTATAGACTCGGTAATAGTATGCAGCAATGGGAGACAGGGGGATCTAGGCTGAGGGGGAACTATTTATAGCTTTGTAGACACGGTAATAGTATGCAGCAATGGGAGACAGGGGATCTTGGCTGAGGGAGAACTATTTATAGCTTTATAGACTCGGTAATAGTATGCAGCAATGGGAGACAGGGGGATCTAGGCTGAGGGGGAACTATTTATAGCTTTGTAGAGACGGTAATAGTATGCAGCAATGGGAGACAGGGGGATCTAGGCTGAGGGGGAACTATTTATAGCTTTCTAGACACGGTAATAGTATGCAGAAATGGGAGACAAGGGATCTAGGCTGAGGGGGAACTATTTATAGCTTTGTAGACTCGCTAATAGTATGCAGCAATGGGAGACAGGGGATCAAGGCTGAGGGGGAACTATTTATAGCTTTGTAGACTCGCTAATAGTATGCAGCAATGGGAGACAGGGGATCAAGGCTGAGGGAGAACTCTTTATAGCTTTATAGACACGGTAATAGTATGCAGCAATGGGAGACAGGGGATCTAGGCTGAGGGGGAACTATTTATAGCTTTGTAGACTCGCTAATAGTATGCAGTAATGGGAGACAGGGGATCAAGGCTGAGGGAGAACTATTTATAGCTTTATAGACACGCTAATAGTATGCAGCAATGGGAGACAGGGGATCTAGGCTGAGGGGGAACTATTTATAGCTTTGTAGACTCGCTAATAGTATGCAGTAATGGGAGACAGGGGATCAAGGCTGAGGGAGAACTCTTTATAGCTTTATAGACACGGTAATAGTATGCAGCAATGGGAGACAGGGGATCTAGGCTGAGGGGGAACTATTTATAGCTTTGTAGACTCGCTAATAGTATGCAGTAATGGGAGACAGGGGATCAAGGCTGAGGGAGAACTATTTATAGCTTTATAGACACGCTAATAGTATGCAGCAATGGGAGACAGGGGATCTAGGCTGAGGGGGAACTATTTATAGCTTTGTAGACTCGCTAATAGTATGCAGTAATGGGAGACAGGGGATCAAGGCTGAGGGAGAACTCTTTATAGCTTTATAGACACGGTAATAGTATGCAGCAATGGGAGACAGGGGATCTAGGCTGAGGGGGAACTATTTATAGCTTTGTAGACTCGCTAATAGTATGCAGCAATGGGATACAGGGGATCAAGGCTGAGGGAGAACTATTTATAGCTTTATAGACTCGGTAATAGTATGCAGTAATGGGAGACAGGGGATCTAGGCTGAGGGAGAACTCTTTACAAGTCGACAAACATAACTCATAGAGAGAATATATTAGATTATGAGAAACGCATTATGCACTTTTTCATAAAATATTTTCTCTTTCAGAGAAACATTATAATATCAATCTTTTATAAATTGTAGTGGAAATATTAACAGGGCATTAGCATCCAAATTGTACATTTTAATTTGGTTACAGTTTTGCTTGTTATAACGCCAAAGTGTATGAAGGATAAAAGGGTCACCACTTGCTGTAAATATATATGAAGATTAATAGTATGGAAATCGTTTTATAGTCTATCTACCGTGTGTTTATCAATGGTTTATAATTCCCCCAGCAAAAAATATAGTCAAGTAATCTTGTACTAAGATTGAAATCAACTTAGTAAATATTAAATGTAGGCTTAGCTAAAGCAAAATTGAAAACATTTTCGAAACTTTTCTAAGCGATTACAACTTGTATTTTCTGATAATCCTATAAATGAACATAAAGCGTTTGTAACATTAAGTTTTACGCTACTGGGTTTTATATTGAATAATGTACCATTCAGTTTATTTATGAAATAATAACCTGTTAACTTACATTAATATTTATTTGAAAATGATAAAGTTCTATTGTTGATTTAATAGTTAACCTATGATTATTACAAATTCAATTCAGATTTACCAAGAATCTAAACAAAATTCTAACAAGGATTTTGACAGTATAACGAGACAGAAATTTAGGTTTACCTCTTAATGTATCATTCCCTAACAATTGTAACTATTTTTTTGTATCACTGCCAAACACCCGGTGGTTGAGGCAAACTAGTTGCTAATTTCTATAGTCGCCGCACGAGAGCAGCAAGTTCCAGTCCCAGTTTATAATCAAATTTTAATATATATATATATATATATATATATATATATATATATATATATATATATATATATACTGTAAATTTTAAGTATGAACACCATCAACGGCCCGAAGAGGGCTATTTGTCAAAATTTCTATTTGGGGGGGGGACATTTTAAAATCTATTTTGAGGAATAACGTAACTATCTAGCCCTCCTACGGCAGCGTGAAACACAATAAAAAAACAAAGACTTTTCAACTAAACGTTAAACTAAAAATAGAACGAAACTAATTTTCCATGTTTTTACAAGTGTGGATTGTAAGTTCGCCTTACCTTTGTGTCGACAGGTACGGGAAGGTGAACGTTCTCCGTTGGCTGTTGTGGGACTCTGAGATGCCAGCCCTGGACAGAAGCTGCAATGGAGCTTTGGCACTTCACTACGCAGCCGCCAGAGGGTGTCTGGACTGTGTCAGGTTGCTCGTCGAAGCTACAACAGAGCTCAGGTAAGCACGAGGCTCAGTTACACACTTTACAGAATAGGAGATAGAAATGTTGCAAAAGTTGTACAAACAATGCATTCAGAAGTTATAAATTAACATTTTAGTTCAAATCGTTTCAAAGTCCCGATACGCATTTTACCTTGAACTTTCAAATCTGTAAAACGAAACATAGTTCTTCGCCCGCCCTAGCAACGTGACAAAACAGACTTGGGCACCTCGTGTACGAATCCTTATATACGGGTAAAGTCACAGGAACGCACGTGTTTGTCTCACAGAAAGTCACAGGCTCGTCCTCCGAAGTAATTTTGTTTTGATGTGTTTTTATAGCAATAAAATGTTTTAAAAACAAATTACAACTGTTATTAATAACCGTTCATTTTGTAGTGCGTAAAAACGTAGTTGCGACGTTTCCTATCTGGTATTTACGAGATAAATATCATTTTACCTCTTAGATAACGTTTTTCTTGTTAAATATTTATAAAATTAAGTACACATTTCATTAATAAGAAAATGTATACAAAAAGATTGACGCTTTTCATGAATTACCATCATACACGCCACAAAACAAGTGAGGCTGTACTAAATGTATTTGAAACAAATGTAATAGTTGTGTGGGTAAACTGTTGATACATTACAACTCGTTTTTGCTTACAGTGTAAAACAAATTCTCATTTTAAATCATTATTTTTTTCGTAGTCACTGTTCATAATTAGAATAGTAACATATACTTCCTAAAGGCAAAGTTAAAAAAAAAACATTTAAGCTAAATGTAATACTAATAAGTGAAAATGATAAATGAATGCAAGAATACTGTTTTGCAATAGAAGCCAACATCGTAAAATCAATTTTCACCCCTCTCGTACTCTTATCTTGCTCGTCTCGCTATAGGCTATATAATATTAAACGTTTTCCCTCGAAGGCGCCAAAATGTTATGTGCTTGTAAGGAGCACTGGTTAACCTAACCTCCGCTGATTATATGGTGTTCCCGACTTAGACTCTATCCTGCATCCTAAACTATGACAATTATAAGAAGGTATTTTTATTACAAATTTATAAAACTGGAGAATTTATTTTCAATATTTATTCTGATTATTAAGTTAATTACAGCTTAGCTAGTGAGAACAATTCACACCGATAAAAATTAAAACAGGTTACTCTAAATCTCACTTCACATTAGTTTATCAAAAAAAAACTAGTTTCGACAATGATGTCGCCTTCATACAATGATGTCGCTACGACTTCCTAGCCAAGTGAGTAATATCCAAGCACTGATCAAGGCGACACCGTTGATGAAACTAGTCTGTTTTAATAAACTAGTGCGTTTGTTTAATAAGCTAATGTGTAGTTAGATTTAGAGTAAACTGTTTTAATTTTTACCGTTATTTATTCCGAATTTTAAAAAAATTATAATAACACACCTTGGTTTTTTTTACCTTTGAAATGGTCACAGAACTCACTCTAAATAATAATCATTCTATCTACAAGTCCCGTAGTGTCTCCATGCGACTGCGTAGGCTACTGTATATATTATCATCACAACAAAACATTGCCTCCGAAACACTGACCTCATCTTGGTTAAACTCAGTAACAAGATTAAACGTATGAGTAAACAATTAAAGTGCGAGTTTGGCTTGACGGCTTCGCATGGTAATTTGTCTTCTGACAGCGTCGCCAAGTCATGATTACTTTTGACATTTTGTATCCTTAGAAAAACGACCAGTCAACGACCTTGGAAGACCGTCTGAGCCTCAAATCTCACACCTGCTGATTAATGTGGTCAGGTTATTGTCCTTCCAGGAAATCCTCGATCACATTATGTTCCTCTTTAGAGACGTCGTCTGTCCCTCTCTATTCAATGTCCAAACCAGAATCGCTCGGCTATGGTCCCTCCAATCTTGTGGCTTGAATCATTTCATGGCAAGACGAGGATAAAATATCAATATGTTTAAAACAAACAATTGATTTATTGCACAAGACGAAACAGCAAATAGAAATTCAGGGTTCGGTTCTCTAACTTGTTTCACTTTATCTTAATGTAAAAAATAATCAATCTATTATGTTTGTTACGAAATTAGTTCAAGTTACAAATTTAAATTAATTATTTTAATTCAACTTTTAAAATTAAATGATAATTTAATGGAGTTTTTATACTTTGACACGTTTTTACTTTAAAGATTTATAACAACAAATTTATTAATATTTTATGATTAGCTGAACTTTAAAATAAACTTTAGGATTATTTGATACATGTAAGAAAAACTTGACTACTATAAACAATTATATTTTGTACCTAAAATTCCAAAAAAATAACTATTTTCGAATTTTTTCAATGATATATATTTAAGTATTTAAAATATATTGCAAATTGTGAACGCTAATAATTTTAATAATAATAAAATTATCGAAATGATTATAAAAATATTTAAAACCATAAAAAACCAATAATAAATTATAACTAAAAAACGTGTCTTGTTTATACTAATTGGTAAGATTACTTTAAGAACAATCTTTATAATTTAGTTTTTTTATAAATATAAACACACAATTTCATTTTTCAAAAGCAAGCACTACAAATACTTGAAAATAATAAATTATTGTTTATGGATATATATTTGACTACATTTTCACCATTTCCTAACATTACAATATTTTCTTTTGCTAACGCGTTTCGGAATGACTCCATTTTCAAAACTTAAATCGTACTCTTAGATCGAGAGCTCTGAAATTCGTCAAAAGAGGAAAATATTGTAACGCTAGGAAAGGCAGAAATATGTAAGGAATTTTAATAAAGAGTGGATTTTAATAATGAGTAAAATTTATTAAAGAGACAGTAATGAATTTAAAACTTGAAAAGATAAGATATATAATTGTGTATTCATAAACGTTTGTGAAATAAAATGTTTATAAAGGGTCTGAATTTTTATTTTTATGTAACGTTTATGATAACTTATTCTGAAGGAATTAAGTGGTTTTAAATATTGCAGCAATTCATTACATAATTAAGGATTGACCTGCAATGTCAAAGGTTCAGTTGGAAGAAGAATGACGTCTATCACAAATAACTTAAACACAATGTTAGTTTAAACAAATCAAATTTTACTTTTGGCAATCAAATAAAAATTACAAATAAAAACATATTAGAAATGTTGGCTTACCCTTGTTACATTACATATTTAATTAAAGAAATTTATTATGCGAACATTTATGGCAGAGCACGAGATATTTATTTGAAATTGCTTGCACAAATTTAAGATGCATTAACGCTTGTACATGGAATTTAAATTTACTTATTTTACATTGCACGATTACATTAAACGCATTGTTTTACAAAGAACTGAATTATGAAGCTACGAAAGATCAAAGTTAATTTTTTCAAATGTTATTCCTTTTTTCTAACACAATTGTTATAGTACAACTTAGCTGCATTTTTCAGTGTGGTGATCGAGAATACAGTGTATATTATATATACATACACACACACACACACACACATATATATATATATATATATATATATATATATATATATATATATATATTATAACCTAAGTTATTTAAAATATACCTTTTCTTTCAGATTATATATTTAATTACCTTAACACTCTTTTGTTTCACCTTCAGGTTTCTAATTAATTACCATCAATATAAATTTTAACATAACTTGCATTTAATTAATGCACTTAATTAATACACACTCAAATATATACAAATACTCCTAACAGAAATGAAGATGAGTGTATTAAGAACTACAGTTGTTTATAGCTCTAAATTTATAATTATAATAGCTTTAAATTTAGAATATTTTTATAATTTTAATTTTTGTGTTGATATGATTTTTTAGTAATATATTTATTACATATACTGCCATCGTATACCTGAGCCTATCAAATAGTTTGTACAGATTATATGAAAATGCACTTAAAACAATATAAACACAACATCTTACTGAA